>CM021703.1:4276422-4732924 GCA_011074415.1 Stictonetta naevosa
TTTATTTATTTATTTATTTATTTATTTATTTATTTATTTATTTATTTTTATTTGTATCGGCTAGAATGTTATGCCTTTGATTTAGGATTGCAAAGCTTGCAAGGCTGACACTCTTAGTTGCCTTTGGTAATCTTTTCTAGGTTTCATGTTCTTGAAACAGAAATTACCCTTGAACAGGTGTGTATCAGGGAATGCATGGGTGTGTTGATAGGTTTTGGAGGCAGTTCTCTGCGTTTTTAGGATTTGCTTTGTATAAGTAGCCAAAGAGAAAATAGCTGCTACTAAGTGGCTGTGAAGAATCAGCAGAGCTCTGGAAATAAATCCTGAGAACCTGACTTAAAAGGCTGGGCAAGGTGGGAGAAATAGATGGTAGAGGTACTGGAACCATTTCTTTGCATATAGTCAAATTCCAGAAGCAGCATGACAAGGAGATGCTCCTCCTCAGGGTTTGAGTTACATTTAAGTGTTACATTTAGAGCTAAAATCACATTCCAGTGAACTGCATAGAAACCCATCAAAATTATTGCTTATACTGAGTTCATGTTTAACTGAAATTGGTCACACTGTATTTAAAAAATAAGCACAGTAAACTGAAGTTGATCTTGGAGTGCTTACTATGGTTCCTATACATTTTTTTTGGACACCAGTTACGTATCTTGTTTAATAATATTCAGAAACTGGCTGTTCCAGTGCAGAGGCTGCAGAATAAGCAACAATACTCATCTTCCCTCTATAGTGTCTGTGAAAAGTTCTGGTTGATGCTTGAAACTTGAACCTTGTCTTGAACCTTGGTTGAAACTTGAACCTTGTCTTTGCAAGGCCTCCATGCTGTTGACTAACAAAAGGTGAACGGTTTCAGTCTGGTGTTATGCCTCCACCCTGGGAAGATACCCACGGGTGTCGAAATCTCAGTCTCCTGGGGTCATCCCCATGCTGGTTACCTTTGTGGTGGCTGCTGGTGTGAGCAGAAGCTCTTGTGGTAGGATCAGCTCAGTCTGGGAAGGACATGTGGTGGTTCCCGAGCTACGGGAAAGGTCATGCAAGTGGACAATTATGTGTAAGTACCATTGGTAAGAAACCAGGCTTTTGTATCACAGCAGATCTAGGAAGGAGATAGATCAATGAACAAATGTTGATTACAGTAGCTGAGTTTTTGTTATGGTTACTACAACAAGAAGGACTTGAAAAGGAATCAAGCATGGACAGCTTTCCTGAGTGGAAATTCTTCAGAGATGCAGATGTTTGCTAACGTTGCACACAGGGTCAACTCAGCATTCATTAAGCTTTTAGCTTTTGTGCTAGAGGCAGTAACTCTCCTTTTCTAGTCAGTTTATTTGAAATTGAAGACAGTTCACCATGGTCGCCAACAGGCACCATAACTTGGCTACAGTTTTCGCAACCAACAATCATGCCTTAATAAGTGACCGAAAAAAACCCAGATCTGCCTTAGCTTGCCTTCTTCTAAATGTTGTCTGTTTAAACTCAGAATCTGCCCTTAAAAAACAACAAAAAAAACCCACCCAAACAACAGAAACAACAAACCCCCACAGGTTTTTAACTAGTGAGTCCTTCCACCATTGCTAAAGGCCTAATCTGGGCCTTCTAACTTGGACATGAGAGCTGTTGGACTTCGGACTTCACAGCACCAAAATAATGAGGCTTTTTTTTTTTTTTTTTTTTTTTTCCTTTCAAGTATTAGGAAATTACAGAATGGGGTGTAGCTGAAAGAGGGTTGTTGTCCTAAGGGTAGACAGAGGAGAAGGTAACAGCACAGAGACCTTAGAGGCCAAGAGTGACCGCACCAAAGTCTGACAGCTAGCCATGAGCCTATTTACCTCAGGGAGACTGCCCAGGTCTAAAATGATGTTATCGTGGGTCCTGAGTTTCCACATATACTGGCAGAAAAAGTCTATGTGAGATTTCAAGAACACAAAAATAAATATGAGTTTGTAGTTAGTGTTTTATTATTCACTGCCATGCCCCATATGGAGGCTTTGTTTCACTATGCTTGAGAATTGTATCACAGGGAACCTAGTTATCTGTTTTATCTCATTGTTTATACTTAGTAGTACATTTAAAGATATAAAAGTCAATAAGCGGTTTGTGAGTAAAGAAATAATTAAAAAAGATGATATTTTTTGGCACTGAGGATGCAACTGGAACATTTTGTAATGAGACAAGTGGCTGAGCAGCCAACAGTGCCTGCCCATTTGTTGTGCAGGTCATAAAGAAAAAAATGATCCGTCCTGGTTTAGTAAACTGTTAGCCTGATAACAAAAATCCAGAGGTAGGACAGAAAACAAATCAAAGAGAACAAATTGAGTTAGGTTTCTGTGTACTGCACTTCAATGTAACATTATTTTAAGTTGTAAACTGCACAGTAAGTTTTTGGAATAGCTGCAGGGACTTTTTAATTTGCCATTGCCTCTTGCCTGTTTGTTACTGTGCTCGGATTGCTTTAATTTCTCTGCTCCAGAGAATTCATTCTGTCTTGCCTATTATACAGGGAATCAGAGTTTTCTACATCCTTTGAGATACTTACTTTTCAAAAGCAGTATAGACTTCTAATATAGGGCTTAAAGACCATCCATAAGTCAAGCACTGTTCTTGTAATGGCTGCACGCAAAAGCAGTTAGTAAAATCAGCTGCTGTAAACTGTGTACCTTCCATACTTACTCCTATTTTCTTATAGCAGAAGCTGCTGCTTGTTAGGGATTAAAGGACTGAAATGTACTAGCATCTTTTGCAAGCAGCAAAATAAAAAACTTCAGTCACATGTCTGTTAAAGCAGCTGTGGTAAGAAAACTGAGATTTCCCCTTCTCAGTTAACCTGGAATCAAAAGTAATAGGAATGACTTTGCACTGACAGGACAAAGCATACCTGATTTTTAGTTTTCAAGCTGTTGCACCTCACTTCCCTGAATATACATTCAAGATCGTCAATACTTTCCAGCATTTTTCTCTGCAAAATATAGGGCCCTACAAAGTTGTGGGGTTTCACTGTTTTAATAAAACAAGCAAAACGAAACCAAACCCAAAATCTCCAAACCACGTTTTTCCTTGTCAGAACTTCAATTTTTCACATAATGAATGTTTTTCCATTCATGGGACTTCCAGAACTTATTTCTGTTTTTTGTTTTGTTTTGTTTTTTTCAAGCAGGTGAGGCTATAAGAGTTACCCAAAATGTTCACTGAAGAGGGAGGGTTGGTGTAGTTCTAGAGCTCAAAATCAGGCTCCACTCATATATAGGTATATATATAAATATATATATATATATATTTGAGATAGTGCTAAATAAGATATTTGTTTAAAAATCTTTGGATTTCTCAAGGTAATACAGAAACCTCTTTGTTTGAAACCATCAGGTTTTAGAAATACCAAAAGCCAAAGTACAGTTTAGAAAAAGAAATAAGAAACATCTGGTAAGTTAGGATTCTGTCTGCACTGGCACAAAGATGCAATAATAAGAAGCTGTTATTTTCCAAGTCCATTCTTGCAAAAAATATTATTACAACAGTCTGCTGGCTGCAGAGTGCCTTATGGGAATGAGAACATGTTGCAAAGCGTTTTGATGCACTGAACAGCTACACTTTGGAAACAGTTCTGCCTTGGCTAGTTGCATGAGAGAAAAGTCAGGTTGGCTTGTAGCTGGGGCAGGTTTGTGCGTCTTTCACAAATGTTTGAGGCAGCAACTAGCAGTAGAACCAAATGTGTTATGAAACTTTGTTCCTTATTAGTGAAGGTAGTTATTGTACTCTGTAACTGGTTCTTCACAGCATTAAAAAGTCACTGAATTGTGACTTCAGGGACTATTTTCTCTGGTTTGTCAGCCTGTCTTTGATATTCCTGGTAGTTATGGGCTGCGTCCTGCAACAGAGTTGGATGCGGTGCTTAGGGATGCTAACCACATGATGGTTTAGTGGGTGATATTGGTGGTAGGGGGACGGTTGGACCAGATGATCTTGGAGGTCTTTTCCAACCTTAATGTTTCTATGAAAGCAGACGTTACATGTACATATGAATGTTCCAGATCCCAACCACTGATGGTGCTGGGCTTGTTCATACGGATAGGCTGAATGCCCCATTGCCTAGGGGCAACTTGTCCTGGGGACATAGCCATTGCTCCTGGCCCAGGCCGATTCCCCAGTACCAGACGTCGTGTGTGGTGGTTGCAGCAGTGCAAGCAGGGTGAGCCCACGCCAGCTGCACTTTGAGCCCTTGCATTCAGAGCACACATGACTGCTGCACTTTCCTAGTGTGTCAGCTCTGTACATCCTGGCAAAGAACATCTTACTGCCTCTCCCTAAAAAACGGTGATCTCTCCGTTTTAGCAGCAGCTAAAATTGTTTTGGGGCATGACAGCCAACACCACAGTTTTGGAAAAAAAAAGTGAATTGCAGAAAAAAAAAAAATATAGTGCTGTTTACAGGCTCTCACTGGCTTTGAGCGCGTCGTTGGCATTTTTACTGTTTCGTTTCTTTTCCCCAGAGGCAGTGCTGCGTTATCTTGGTGCCTAGCTCAGGCGGGCTCCACAACTCCTCCGGGGGCTGTCAGGCCGGCCCCTGCCCCGCTGCAAGATGGCGCCGCCGGCAGCAGGTGGCGGTGTCGGCCTGTGCTGCGGGCCTGCCGGGCCTCAGCAGCCTCACCCGGGTTAGGAATCAGGCGGCTTCTCCTTTCTTGAGGTATTCCGTGCTCCTCTAAATATGATTATCCTCACCTCAGTTTTGGCACTGATTCTAAACACTCTTTCTAAATAGGCATTGCACTCAGACTTCTAGCAGAATTCGTTCTTGGAATGCAAAATGCATTTGATACCAGTGAAATCATGGACTCATTAGGGTTGGAAACGACCTCCAAGATCATCTGGTCCAACCATCGCCCTGCTGCCAATGCCACCCACTAAACCCGGTCCCTAAGCACCACGTCCAACCTTTATTTAAAGCTCTCTGGTTATGGAGGAGCAGCAAACAAGATATTGCGTTAAATGTCATTTAAACGACTAAAATTGAAATCTAAACAAATATCTGGGTATTAAGTTGATCTTGATGAATTTCTATACTATCAGTTTATAAAATTATGTTTCGAAGTTGCGTAAAATGTTGATGGCATGATTGGTGGCATCCTGCTTTCCACAGTGTAGCAAACTTCTCTGTGTAGAACTATCTCCTTTAATACGTTTTGAGCATCCCCACTGCTAATTTCCTTTCCCCTATTTCTTGTATTTTAAAATGAAAAAGCCATTCTCATCTCCGTACATGTCTGTATCACTCTTTCTTCTTTTTCAGACCTCTGCCATAGTCCGTCTTTTAGTATCTCTTCTCAAACAAAAGTCACTGAATTTGTTTCTCATATGGGAGCCATTTTGTATCTCTTACCAAGCTCCTCATGTTCTATCACTTCGCTTATTAAAAGTTTTGCTTTCTATTTTTCCCCTAACATTTCATTATATATATATATATTTAACCTTACCAAACAACTTATATTTTTCATAGAACTGTGTCCATAGAAAATAGCCCCAAGGTCTCTCTTCTGAATAGAAGTAACTGGTTTATATTTATTATTATGTACATACTATGCATTTTTAAAAAGCCATTATTTTCTTTGTTCATCAGTACTGGATTCTGGGGAAGATTTGGATTTTGAAAGCCCTTACTATGAGTTTGATTCTGGTGGGATAGGCTTTCAACCCTGACAACATAGTGGGGAGAATCTAATTCCGAACATGGCTGTCTAAAATGTGAATATCAGTTCTTGTCAAAGGACAGAAAGATAAATGCTTGGAAAAGCCCCTCTCCTTCTGTCAAAAAACAAAAACCAAAAAACCAGCCCACCAACCAACCAAATGAACAAAACCCCCACACTGCTGTATTTCTTAATCCAGCTCACACCTGAAGCTAGCACTGAATGTCTAGACCCAAGCCTGCTTACTTCAGAGTGATGTTTTGGATATTTCTGGATATAATGTAGTTTCCTGAACTTCTGAAGTCTTGGTACAAGTGCTACCTTTATACACTGTCTTAAAGGACATTAACCGTACTATTCTCTGATATTTGAAATTTAAATTCAGTTATTAAGTAGCAGGCCTTCTAAATAGGCCCTACTTTTCTTCAAGGGAAGTGACATAAAGGAATGGTAATTTTCCCTTCTACCATTTCTGGGAGGGAAAAAAGAAAAAAAAAATCACAGCATTTTTTTGAGGGTATATAATTGTCAATTGCAATAAGGTGCAAACAGCAAAAGCTTCCTATTGTAGAGTTTGAACAATTTATAGGTGATTCCTGATGGGTGACCAAAATATCCCAGTTGTTCACCTTTGGCAATTTTGTTTTCACTTCATTCGGCAGAAGACAGTTACTTTCCCACGAAAGCCCAGCCAAGCTGAGTAAGAAGTAACTATTTTGTAACTTAGTCCATTACTGGTTTTGGTACAGAGGTGATTAATTTTAGTCAGTTTAATTTTATGCTCATAGGCCCCTTGCAAGAGGGAAAATATTTTTTGTATTTACCTATTCCAGTGCTCAGTAACAATACTGGCACCAACACAGACACGGCTTCATACTTGGTGTAATCGCTCGCCCAATTTTTTGTATCGCCTATTTTCATCTCCAACCATGTGGCAACTTCATGGTTAAACTTTTGTAACATTTAGTGTTTTGCCTGTACCCCCAAACAGTTATGAGGATAATAGAATGAAGATAAGAAAATCCCAACACACACCTTAAGCTTTCATCAGTCTTCATAAATGCTAGCAATTCAGTAGGTAATGTGACTGTGTCTTGGGAGGGGTGAAAAGTAGATTAAAAAATTAAAATGCTGTCAGTATGTTAAATATAATATTAAATCTCTCTCTTGCCCTCTCCTCCCCACCACATTATCTATTTTCCATCATACTGAAATAATGTTAATTGATCCCCCGTGTGAATGTATTTATATTAATAAATGAAAGTTGGATTAGGTCCTCAGAGGAGGGGGATTATGAAGAAAAGCAAAGCAGTAACTTTTCTTAGCAGTACTGAAAAAAATCTCTTTGGAAAGAGAAAGTACCAACAGTGAAAGAATTGGAACATTGCTTTAATCAAAAAGAATGCTAAACTAATGTTTATATTAGAATAAATTACTGGCAAACACGAAGAGAAAGTATGAAAATATTTCTAGACCACAGAGACAAAATAGACTAAATTTTGAGAGGACATAGAAGGGAACCTGAAACTTCCTGTTATTCTCCAGTGTTGGAATTGTAATAGAAATAAGAAAGTGATCTTAGCAGGAAATATATTTTAATATCTCTGCTTCTCTTTTCACATTACCTTGGAAAACTGGGATAATGAATGGTAAAATTAAGAGGTCCATATGCTCTACCATGCACCTTTTGCTGTTTTTTTGCATTTGTTAAATGAATCCACATAATAGCCACATTACAGGATGTAAATTGTGATGTAAAATTTTATGAAAAAGTTACTTTTCCTCTAGCTGAGAATAGAGACCTTTATACCCACCTACCAGATCTGAACACAGAGCTAAAGCTCCTGGCTGAAGGACTTTAAGGAATGGGAGCAGTGGGGAAGAAAGTATAGAACTATCAGCAGGTTCTATTTGATATCAACATCCTCTGAAAGGAGGTTGTGACTGGCTATAGACTTGTATTTTTTTGAGTTTAAATGATGGTTTGTATCCACTCTTTCATATTTTTTGTTGTAGAAGTAGGCATTCCAGCCAACTCGACTTTTTATTTATTTATTTATTTATTTTTGGCAAATATTATGTTTTCCCACCTTTTTGTGGGGAGAGGACTGAAAAAAACAACTTCTACAGAGACAAAAAAAATAAATAAATAAAAATAAAGAAGCTTTATCATGCTTTGGATGTAGTTACTTACATTTTGCAGACTCGAATCAATCACAATTTGTCTTACATCCAACAGCCTGTTTTTCTGTAGGCAAAGTACAAAGTATTTTATCAGTTATAGCGATTGCTTTTGGAATATTTCTCTCCAAATTAATCCCACTTGCTCTCCATTTCACAGAACTAATTCAATCTCTTTCTCATCAATTGAGACATTTTCTCTGACATTCCCTTTTTCAAATGAATTTTTAGGTTGGAATATGCAGTCTAGGAATGAAAGCACTTCTAGACATTTGTGTTGTCCAGCTGAAAATTATATTTCATAAACGACTCGTGTGGCAAGGAAGTAATGGCTTCAGTAATTACATTGAGTGATTAATATTGCATCATTTAAGACTTGGTAATTAATATTAATAATAATAATAGCACAACAATTCCAGCAAAGTTTTTACAAGTGTGCAAGTGTATAGAATTGAGTCCAGCCCATAATTTCTTCTATCACATTCTATCAATTTGATCTGAGGCAATGTTTTTACCTTGAACCAAGGAATAAATGTAGTACGTAGTATTTGATGATTCCCTCATCTGGGTATCAAGGATTTTCAGTGTCTTCTGTGAAATCGACAATAACTTCTGTGAATTTCCAGAAGTCTGACAATATAAAGCCTGTTTACTGTCATGTGCTGAATCTTGTTTATATAAAAATTCTGAAAATTCTACTTTTACTTGGAATGTATGAAGTAGGCTCATGCTTGTGGAGGAACTTGTAACCCTACTGTACAAAGATAACTTTGATGTCTTAGACCATTTTATCATTTTTCTTTAAAAGTGCCAGCAAAATATATTGTAGCTGCTTTGAGAGTAAATGTAATCATTGCTATTTCTGCTAGGAATTCGCACATTCCACGTCAATTCTCCAAGACTGAAAATGGAATTATGACCTTCCAGATGAGTTTGAAGTGTAAGTTCACTACCATTATCCCATTTCTGAGATCATCCTAGGGTACCTGCTGTTTTCTGTTCATTAAACATGTACAAGATTGCCTTTTCCCAGTTCATATTTTTGGTGCCTTCTGCTTACTTTAAACTAGAAAGCGTTTTGTCTACTCTTAATTTTCCCATTAACTTGTAGTTCCGTTCTGTTGAATTGAACATTGTCTCAACTAAGTCTTATTAATAGAAAAAAAAAACAAAAACACAACACATTAAAAGCTTTAAGCTTGATGTTTAGAATTGTTAATAACATTGTCTCTCTCCTTTAACTATGGCTGATGGCCCAGTCCCTTACTTATTTGTTAGTTAATGTGTTTCTGGCTCACCCACATACCTTCACTACCAGTTACGTACAACCTGCCCACTTTGTTGTTTGCAGCCAGCTCTCTGCTTTCCCCTAAGCCTATCATAACCCAAATCTTAGCAAAACAAAAAAATACCTGCAGGTGATCTCCTCAACCCTGAGATACCTCCAAATACCCAACAATATTTAGCCAGTGGATTAGCTCTGACTTTAAATTGTGTGTTACACTATCTGCGTATTACCTTGTAGTTCTGTCTATCAGATGTAGTCTCTCATCTGTGACAGGCACGCGCTCTTATTTCCTATTCTTACCACAATGCTGTTATGATATAATCCTTGACTGGTACTTCTAAACCCAAGCTGCACTGAGGATCACTCTGGGTCCCTTCCAACTCAGGGTATTCTATGCCTGTATGATTCGTTCTATAAAATAAAATACAGTCATCTGTCATGCAAGCATATTCTGACAGCAGTAACACAAAATATGCTACAGCTGGAATAACTTGGTTAAAAGATGGAAATACCGGTCTATTTTAGAAATATGTTAAAACCAAAAAGCAGCCACAGCATATATCATTACAACCTATTATCCTCCAAAAATTACAACCTGTTACGGTATTTCTAGCCGTGTAGTAAGACTGCAGATGAAATATTCCATTTACTTGAATTTTCCTTCTTGGTGGTAGTTATACCAACTGATGCTATGGGAATGGTATTTTAATAATGCTTTGAGAGATGAGGTAATACTGTGATCATTTCGAGGGATTGTCTTTCTGTAAGGATTTTTGTCCTAGGTTACTAAAAAAAGACCTCTGAAGAGCTCTCATTTGTGTGGGTTTTTCAGGCACTTTACCAGGAAAAAAGTGCAGTGCACCATTTATTTTGCCATCCTCTAACACAACAACACACTCATCCAAATCCTTTTGAAGTTTAAGAATTTTCTAGCTGTTTCTGTAGGTTTTGTGTTAGGTTCTTAAAAGTAATTAAAAAAAAATCCTTTTAACCTGCATGCAAGTGAACAACTCACCTCTCAGATTATAAATCTGATCACCAGTGGAAATCAGACAGAAAGATGTCCCTTTAAAGGCACTGTGCTATTGTGTAGGACTTCCGTGAACATTTTTTCTTGTTTAAAACAAGGAATAATTGTGGAGACAGCTTCCCAGAGGTAGGGGCTGGTGCATTTTGTGCTCCCCATTCTTCCTCAGGAAGCAGACAGGATTCCTCCTCCTTCCCCAAGGTTGCCCAGTTTGGTGTCCTCCTAGGAAGGCAAGAATGTGCCGGCTGTTTAGGACACTTTTCGTCCTCACATTTCCTCCTTTAATGTGTTCTGTGCTCTGTATTTTACTTTGACTGGACGTCCTCCAAATTTTTCATTGTGAGCAGAGAGTATTACTTAAATCTTACATCTGTTAAATGAATCTATTTGTGTGCGGCAGACTGCTACAATGATTAATAATTCCCATCTCGCTGTGGACAGCTGATGCAAACCACAGAATAACGTACTTAAAACTGCACATTTCTAACTGGGATCATATTAGTCATCTTTTCTAGACAGAATTGAAGAGCCATGTCTACACTCAAAGTGAGGTTACTTAAAAAGCAGACAGAAAATGGCACGTAAAAGTTCACAGCATTTTCAGAGTATGCATTGATGTATGTAGCTCTAAAAAAATCCAGGGTGTGGGTTTTTTCCTTCTTTCTGGAAGAAAGACAGATGTTTGAACATTACCCACAGCACTCGTCATGTTTTCCAGGTTGGATTGCTAGATGAACTGTGGATGCCAGTATGTGATATCTCTGGGATTCCTCTTCTACTACATCAACATCTGGCAGAGTGATTTTATGCAGTTCTGTGATTGCTTTCCCCATTTAAAATACACATGCCATTTAAAATGCTAGGAGGTGGTGACACATGTTATCATACAAAGTAAAAATGGTTTTGGCTGCCAAATTCCGCCACTGCTTTTATGGTTAAATGTGAACTTTTTAGTTGTGGGAGGTTAGAGAGCCTAGTCCTAATTTACCTTTCCTTTTTTTTTTTTTTTTTGGCTTATGTCTGAGTGAGGACCTTCATCAAACCATAGTCACCGATAAGAAAGGCACGTGAAGAAAGCTATTGATGAAGAGGAAGAACTGATAACTGGAGTCAAATCTAAAAATTACCAAAGTTTCCCACTGGTTCAGCTCCACAGCTAGCAATGCAGGTAACCGCTGCATGCCGCAGTGGGGATGAGGATGGCCAGGCACCAAGAAACTTGGGAAGCAAAACTTCTTGGTGACCTTTAGCGAGGCTGTTGTGGCCAAGCCCTGCCTTCAGCAACCGCTACAGAAATGCTTCTGAAATCAGAAAAGTTTCAAAGAACTTAGTGAAAGCAAATCGTGGTTCCTTCTATTTAGTGTTGATAAAACAGGTGTTATTCCTGTAGTGCACAACACTGCGTTTTAAGCATGAAACTAATGCATGCGTTGGTGAATTTGTGACAGGCAGGAGTGTGGCGAATCAGTTAGTGTGCCAACGCTGGCAGAAAGCAGCTCCGTAAGAGTTATAAGCATGTTCATGTCCATCTGAACTTCTATATGGCATCAGCTTGTAGCGCCCAAACTGCAGTTTCTTTCTTCAGCTTTAAGTTTGATGTCTTGTATTTCGCTTTCTGTTCCCAACAGCTCACTTAAAACTGCATCATTTTTATATATTTGATTTTACACGGGCTTAGTGTTTTTTTTTAATGTCATGCAAGGTAATTTCTACTAGTTCTAACTAGTTGGTGTCGCAGTTTCTTTAATGTGCACTTCCATGTACTACAGATATAATCAACAGAGTTGCCAGAGCTGTATCTCCCTGTTATGAAAGGGTCTGGACTGCACACACAGCCATCTTGCAAGGGCTCAGAGACCAGGAATTCTGCCTGACTTACTCAGAAATAACCTGAATGTGGTGACTTCCAGGAATACTGCTAAAGAAACCATGCCTCTGTCAGGCAGAGTAAAAGTTTCCATTTTAAATTATGGAAGAGCAAAGTAGTGGGTGGCCAAGGTTGTGGGTTTTCATTTAATTGCATTTTAGCATATTGTGTAATTAAGTTTGGTCGTCTAGAGCCTTAGAGGTATATTTTAAAAATTGGTTTAATTTTAAATTAATATATTTAATATGAAGACAAATCCTTGCATATAACCTAGGTTAGGCCGATCCAGCAGCCTCCAATAGAAAGCCTGGTTTATAATGCCACCTAATTTTTTATTCTACCTTTTCTATCTCATTAAGCAATCCTACATCTGTCTGGAAGCAGCCACTGGAATTCACCACTTCTGAGGGATGAGGTGAACTCTGCATACAGCAGAAAATGTAACGCTACCCCTATTCCTTCCTTGCAAGGAATGTCTGCTAGTCCTGTAGTTCGGAAGGATGTCCAAAGCCACCTAAAGACCTTGCATTTGGAAACCTCAGTAATAAACCACGAGTCCCAAACACTTACCCTAGAAGATGTTTTCTTTGATAACAGTGCAAAGAAATAAATCAGTTAGTGAATGCATCTAGTACTCCCCGAATCATACCAGTTAGGCTGTTGCTGTCTTGCTTCTCTATCAGCCCTAGTATTCTCCAAGGTTTTTGAGTACAGGATGGATTTACTATCGCGGCCACTAACATTTGCCAGAATTTCTTACTGTAGTCATCTTTGTAGCTGCAGTCATGGCAAAGTCTCTTGTCTTGTGCTCCCCTGAGAGTGCCTCTTATTGGGATTCCTGGAGAATAAATCAGCGACTGTTTCAGCCCACATTCTAGTGAGTGGACGACCTCTGTATCCCTTTGGATTGCTCTGTAGTGACTCATAAGTCTGCTCCAATCCTGGCTTTCTTAACGTTTTCCATTCAGTTTGGTTGCATAGCAGTGATTTTTCGTCAGCCCAGCTGTAAGAGCATGAGGGAATTCTGTTTAGAAGAAATTAATTAAGTTTACTAAATCTGTGGTGCTTCCTGGCTTTTTCATGTGGCAGTTAATTTCATTTTCCTTATTGTGAATTTCTGTTTGGCAAGTTAGCACGCTGAGCAGCTAGCAAACAGAGGGAAGTATCTCCTGGCTATCACTTGTCTATGTGCGTGCCAGATTGTGCAGTACGACACTAGTGTGGCACTTGGTACGTTGCTCCCGTGTCCAGCATAATTTAATTTACTGGTTTGCACAGACTTTATTTTGGAAAAAAGAAATTTGGCCATGCTGATCTGTGGAACAATTTGATCACAAAATCTCTCCATATTAAACAGTGGGAGGATAGTGATCGGTTTGCAAAGAACTGAACAAACTGGCCAGGATGTAAGCTGAAGTTTTTAAAGGAGCATACACGACAGAAGATTGAGAGCTGGTTCCCATATAGCATTTCCAGGAGTAACCCTTAATGGGAAAGCAGCTACAGGAAATGTTTCGCATGCTCACTCCCTCAGTGCAGATGACGAGACCAGCCAGGGCTACGGTACGGAGAACTAAAATAGATGAAAATTCAGTGCCAAACAATGCTGTGCTCCCTTGTGGGCTGTGGGTCTGTCCCCATCAGATTTTTATTATTTGAAGGCAACAGCACCAGCATTAGCTCCCCACATTGTGGGGAGGTAATGACTTTCAGTAATGCACTGCTATAAGATGGATTTGTCCAGTCCATCTAGCATTGTGTTTCTGCATCCATCCCAGTTTAAAATACCTTGCAAGTTACTCTAATAAAGAACAGGATTTCTCATAAAAAAGTAAAGCTGAATCTGGTGGTTTTTGATAATTTATAGCATTTTATTTGGATTTTTTTCCCCTAAATTCATGTATTTCTCATGACTTTTTACTTTGGCAGACAAATAAGCAAAGTCATCAGCTGAGATGTGGAACCATAGGATTGTTAAATCTGGGTTACTAGAGGTATTTACCCATTTAAAGATTCGTGTCAGGTGCCTAAGGACAGATTTTAAAGACATTTATGCAACCAAATCCTGTTTGTTGATGTCTTTTTTTTTTTTTCCTCTTAAAGTTTATAACATGCAAAATGTCAAGATGTTTGGTTCCCTTCACCTCTTGAAGGTGGTGCCAGCCACCAGGGCTTTATTGGAACCTGTCTGGGTCAGGCAGAGCCCAGCTGAGCATTTGGCCAGGGGTTCCCATGCTGGCAGGGTTGTGAAGCCCTCCCACCTCACCTAGATGAAGCCCTCTCTTTTGGGATTGCACCCTCAGTTCCATTTCTTTTCTGGTTGCAGCTCAGCTTTCAGTGCTGGGCTGTAGTGCCCATATCGCAGGCAAAATCCTGTCAGACAAAAGCAGGTATAAAAAATTATAGCATTTCTTGTAAAACTGAACTTCATCTGCTGCGCTAAAGGTTTAGCTAGACCTGTGATGGGTTTATTGAATGAAATAAAAGCAGCAGATCTCGTGACTGAAAATCACAATTCGTTGCCATTTGTTCATCCGAATTCTGAAAGTTGTTCTGTGTGTAAACACATCCATGCGACAGTCATCACAGAAAGAAGACCCAAGTTTGAAGACAAAGTGTGTAACTTTTTCTTAACATAATGTCCTAACTGGAAATTCTGTTTATTTTTTTTTAACAACAGATTTGATCAAACCATCAAGAAAGAACTATTCCTGTGACAAAGACTGGATCTAGAGAGTCCCTAGATAGGCATTATTCTGAATGAGAGATACAGTAAGTAGCAGAAATATTTCATGATTCTTGCTTTATTCTTAAAACATTTAAGACCCCCATCGGAACATGCAATAGAAATGCTGTGTTTGAGAGGCCATGTCACTGATGCTTAACACTGCCAGCTTTTGGAGTGGTTAGAACTCACTTTCTATAAAGTTACCTGCCTGAAATTGTTAAAATTCATTAGACTTCATTTTCCTTTTCCAGTTAAAATTAAGTATCAACACTTCTTTTTTTTGTTGTATAACTTCACTGAGTGAATCCAAGACGCTGACATCTTCCTGTATTTACTGTACCTGCAGCATTCTTCTACCTTTCACTTCCGTGGGTTGGGTGAAATGGAAGAGTCACTGATGTGGGGCACTGCTAAACAATAAAAATTGATAAATATCTGAACTTGAAGAATTCTTAAAAATAAAAAGCTGCATTTCATTTTTCACAGACAGCATTGAACTTCACATGTTCCATTATTAAATGAGGCTTGCAATATGAAATCCACACCCTGATATATTTTTTTTTACTTATATTTTTTTTTAAACACCAGAGACTGCAGTTACTTGAGGAGAGTGTTTCCATAAAGGTGGTGCAAATCTCATTTTGTAGCAAACCTACAGCTGAATGTTGTATCTTCTTACGGGTAATAAGAAGCGTTTGGACTGTGCACTTAGTCACATGGTCTGAATTTTTGGGTAGACCTGTGCGGTGCCAGGAGTTGTACCCGATGACCCTTATGGGTCCTTTCCAACTCTGGATACTCTGCGATTCTATGATTCTGCGATAATAACTAACAATGTTAAGAAAAGAAAGCTTTGAAAAACTACAGCAACATATTATATACCACACTGCCTTTTAATGTTAATAATGAGGCTTTATGTCTGCAGCTCATTACATTTTTATGACTGTTTTGTGCAGTGGCCAGAAAACAGGTGCTCACTTGTAAGCACAAGTGTTTTTCTCACAAAAGAAGTCTCAGTGACTGTCATTAGGGTTATTAACAGATTAATGGACAATCCAGGCGGGACCAGGTGGGGCTGACAAAGTGGCGTGCAATGTTCTGTGGGATCTCTTTGGCAAGCAGGTAGAAGGAAAAAGAAGTAGGAAGCAGTCCTGCCATCTGGAGGTTCACTGTGGTGAGTTGTAGAGAGAGCTACACTAAGAGCTCAGGGAAAAATCCTCGTGTATACTATTGCTGACCTAGAGATGTGATCATATGAGCTTTGTTGCTTATGTACTTTGCATACCTATAAAACAAAAACCAAAGCAGCTGAATATCTATACGTTTGCTAGTTTCCTTGAGTTGTTTACCTTCATAGAGTTTGTAACAAAATGGGGGTCTACATTTTCAAACCTTTTGTGCTTTTGTTCTAGAAGCAATACTAATTGGTAGATATTAACTGCGGTGTCACTAGAAATTGGTAAGCTTGTCCTTTGAACACACTGAAATACTCATAAAGATGTTTTCTGCAAGATTCTATGATTTTCACTTATGTGTTAGGATTGGACCACTTGATTAAAATAGAACAAAACATGAAACAAAAAAAACCAAATCCTTGAGTT
Source organism: Stictonetta naevosa (assembly GCA_011074415.1). Classification (NCBI taxonomy): domain Eukaryota; kingdom Metazoa; phylum Chordata; class Aves; order Anseriformes; family Anatidae; genus Stictonetta; species Stictonetta naevosa. The sequence goes on from CM021703.1 coordinate 4,292,798, forward strand.
CCAAGAAGTCTGGAAGAACTTGTGTGGTGTTGATACTATCAAGTCGAGATGTTATAAGTGAAGATGTCTATTCTGGCCTCATATATCATTATTTTGAACCAATAAGAGATGAAAAATGGGTGGTTTTTAAGGTCTGCTTTTCAAATGTTGAAGCTTGTTTTTTAAAGTAGTAGTGCAAATTTAGGAAAACATCAGCTAGGCCTTCAAAATTCTTTATAATTTGAAATCCATTTTTAATCAAAGAGGACTAAAGCTCCACGAATTTCCATATGAGAGGGGAAAAGGAAAGTATGAGAACTTGAATCATGGCATTGATTGTGTTCCTTCCCTGCATGAGTGGGTGTTTCAGGCTCTTTGTGAAAATGCACAGATCATAACTATTGCTGAAACTTTACTTTTTAAGAGTTGGTTCTTCTGGAGCCATAAAAAATATGCTGTTTTATGGTGGGCAAAACAACTTTTTTTTAACAAACCATAGCCATGGTGATAAAGTGGGTGTTTGCTTCTTACTCTGCATTAATGACCTTCCCCCTAGTTAAAGATTTGGAAAATGGAGGCTGTAGCAGAATAGCACCTGGAGCTCGTGAATCAGGTGTGGTGCCCAAAAGTACCAATAAAGAAACCCCACAGGTGAATCCACCATTTACTGACCTCTGGGGTTAGTAAATCAGTTGCAGTCTTCTGAAAGAACATGCAGGAATCACTGGTAAAAACTGTAAGTAATCAGTTAGTAGCTGTCATTTTTGGGGGACTGCTACAGTGTTGACCCATCTTTGAACTGGTAATCTAAAATAGCTTCTTTTGTTTGAGCCACATACCTGCTTTTACGTGCAGGTGTGTGGGTGGCATTGCTGAACTGCATTTATCTAATATAAATAACTTTACAAGTCAAATAGTCCGGATACCTCTTTATGTACAGTTTTGTAAGGTAGTTGACATAGTTTGACAATTTATATGAGCAGCATCTAAGAATGGTTGTGTTAAAGCAGTGAAGCCTGCACAAATGGTTTGTGTTAGCCTTTGATGTCTCTGCTTTCTTAATGTCTTAAATTCTTTTTTTGTTGTTGTTATTGTTTTTTTTGTGTGTGTGTGCGTGCATGTGACAAAGATACAATCTTGCATTTTGGTACCAACTCGAGCCCAGCTGCTGTAGTGAATCTGGGTTTGGTATACGGTCCTTCTGGCAACCTTACAAGTACAGAAACTGCAATTTTAAGTTAGTAAGGATGAAGGATTCCCGTCTGTAATATCCCTAGTGGTAGTGCAGTGCTTACATCTTCTGCCTGTTAGAAGGCTTGCAGGGTTGGACTCCTATATGTTAGATCTGCATTTGTTCTGTACAGAGCAGAAACTTTGAAATTTTGTGCTTTATAAATTCAAAGTATAGAGTTTGAATTCATGTTCTGTTATCCCCCCAGCCCACCATCTGAATTCTAGTTAACATTCACTTAAAACGTAGCAGTAAGTCACTGCAGGAGTGATGTTTTTCCATGGTGCACAGATGTGTTTTTTCTTAGCTGTGATTCTCATCAGGTAGTTTGTACTACGTTATGTAGCAGAAGAGAAAAGGGAAGAGGATTATGAAAAGGAAGAAATCTGAGTTTAAAACCAAACAATAAATGGGAAGGACAAGCAATTTATTTATCTTCTTAAAAAACAAATTTTTTGTTTGTTTGTTTTGTTTTTTCTCCACCTAACCATTTCCTCTTAGGCTATAAGAATTGATTTTACTTTCTGTGTATTTTCTGACAATATTTTATTGAAAAGTTGTATAAAATGTGATAGAAATCCATTTTTTTTTTTTTCTTTCTAAAAAGCTTTGTTGTTGTTTGAAATGGATGACTTCTATATCATTTCTGAAGCATTTCTGGGTATTATGAGGAAGATTTTCATGGCCATATAGTGAGAAATTTCCATTTCAAATTCGGTTGTGTATGACCATTGAACTCCCATTCTCTGAAACCTTCCTAGAGCACCTCCTGTTCTGGGAAAGTGCTGCGTGGCTCCCAGCGTGCTTGCGTGCTGACTGCCACGTGAGGAATGCAGCTTTGTTTGGGGCTTCTCAGGGCATCAGATGCGAAAATCTGTGGTTAAAGTTCTAAAGCTATTTAGAGGATTACGTTGATGGAAATGTCCAGTGGAACTTGTTGAAAAAATGTGTATACTCTTAAATACGGACTGAAATGCTGATGTTGTTGTATAAAAGTTTAATAAGTTAAAAAAAATCCTTGAGGTTTTATAGTGTTGTAAAACCATTTCATACTGTTTTGAATGTGAATCTCAAAGCTCACGTTGACCAAATCTTTTGTTTCTCCTGGTAGACCTTTCAGAAACATAAGCAAATGAAATACATTGCTTTTCCAGGAGCCTGGGATGCAATTGCTCTTTTTAGATTAAATTAATGAACCAATCATTTTGCTTGTGCTTAGGGCTCCTGTTTCAGAGTGTCTTAAACCAGAAACAACTTCTCCAAATGCCCTAGGAAAGTGACATTTAACATATATTTCCAAAATGTGTTTTTGGAGTGGAAAAGCTTAATGAATATTCCAGTCCTGTAGGATGAGATGACTGCATACTGCAAATTTGGAAATGTGGAGCCTACAGAAGGGAATGCTGTGGCAAACATAATGTCAAATCATAACGGAGCTCCCTTTTCTTGACAGGAATATGGTAACTTTGTAGGCTTGTAATGCCTATTCACTTACTGCACTAAATTTGCTGACAACTAACCTTAGAGCCATCAAAAAGGAAAAAAAAAATTATTAAAAGCCAATCATCTTGGACTGTGAACAGTAAAGAAGGACTGGTAACCAGAACAGAGGCTTTCACAGCTCCTGCCTGCCTGGTCCTCTGCTGTGTTCTTTGCTTGCCCTCCTGAGCATCTGGTTCCTGGAGAGCCTGGAGAGATGCTGGGGAGTGCTCTCAGAGTTGCTGTCCTGAGCTCCTTAAGGCTTGATTTGAACTTGTATCAGGATTTTTCTTCAGCAGTTTGGGCAACTGCTAACTGATGAGGCATGCAGCTTTTGTCTAAAGCTGAATCTAGGTAAAGAATGCGTAAAGTAAGATTTTCTTTTGCGATGGAATTATAAAAATAGCACTGTCTGGAAGCAATTTGAAGAGTCTTTGCAATATGTAGGGTAAACCATAAAGACTTCCTGATTTGGAGACTTTTAATGCTCTATCAGGCTTAACTCTTTGCTAACTGTAGACATGTAGCATATATTAGACAGTGAGGTGGTCTAAAAACATGTTGCTAAGCAGAAGATAAAGTTAAGAAATGATATAGTCAGAGACTGGTGCCCTGAGGATAAATTATATGTCTAAGTCCTAAATGTATTTTTTTTTGGCTAAATACAATATAAATACACAGTGCGTTTATATACGTGGATGGAATTAAAATACACGTGGTTCACGCTTTAGATACATTTTTTTGTGAATATCAACTGGATTTGCAGTCCAGAACACATTTTTAACAGACTGTTTTAAGAGAACTTTGCTTACAGAGAGCTTTAACGTAAGCTGAAAGTGCCTTGCTGCTTGTACCTAACTGCGTGTGTGAAAGCAGTGCTACAGATCAGATGTTTTGGAAGAAGAAACCCAAGCTGGAAGTGATGGCCACAGTTTTAAACTTTCTATTCTCTAGGTTCATTGAGAGTGCAAAATGTGTTGCTTTGTTTTTTCTTCCCTTTCTGTTGGGAAAGAAGCCCGATATGCATCTCAGTGATATATTAGCTCGGGGGGTTACAGATTTTTTGCAGTGTAGGAGAGGCCTCATACCTGAGATGTATAAAATAGTGTTTGTGAGCTGTTTGTGGCCAGTGCTAGCTGCACACTTCTGTATGTGCCAGGGATGCCATCTCCTGGAATGAGGCTTGGAGAACTGGATGTTTATCTGAAGCTTTGGTTTCTGAATTGCATTTATAATATACGTAAAAGATGCATCTTGCTTGGGATAGCTCATTAGATTACTTTTATCTGTTGCTTGACTTGCCGCTCAACCAAATTTAAATCTGCTGCAATTTCACAGAAGTACGGTGTGGCTGAGGTTGGAAGGCACCTCTGCAGTCCGATGCCCCTTCCAAGCAGGTTCACCTAGAGCACGTTGTAGAGGATAGCATCCCAGCAGGTTTTGAATTGTAGCATTTGTCTTTATCACTATAGCCGTGACTTTCATCCAGTTTCAAAGTGGAGTTCCAAAAAGGTCTGTGTTTTGTCTCCAGGAAATAAAAAAAAATCAGTTCAAAAAAAAAAAATCATGCTGCAGCCTCTCACCCTTGTCAAATCTCTTTATTGCAGCAGCATTCACTTCAGTATGATGTCTTGACCTCACCAAATCTTCTGAAATGCTGAGTTTTATTTTCTCTTTCTCCCGTGAGCCTTTCTTCTCTTAACTTGATGGGAATCTGAGTTGGTACGTATCTCAAGGACAGTGGGTAGGCAGATATTTTGGCTCCCTAGTAATCGGCAGACGTTTCTCTTGTAGCAATGCCTAGAAGTATCAATTGCCGTATGAAATACTTGCCCTTTGAGCCGTCAGTCTGTGTGAGTGACAGCAGGGAAGAGAAGGCCTGATATCTCGAAGCCAGAGGGTAGTGGAAGGAGGGAAGCGTCTCTCTCCATCCAGAACAGGACATGAGTCTCGTGGCAGACTTTGGGTTTTGAAGACGTGATCTAAAGAAGCAGTCCGTGCGATCAGACCTACAGGAACTCTTTATGCAGCTCCTTCTCACACCGAAACCGATGTGTGTGTCTTTAGCAGCCTGTGCGTGAGCATCTTTTCCACTGCTGGGGCTTTGATTTGCTGCTTCTAAACTGGCTCCTTTGAAGGTGGGAAAATCAGAAAGGACCAGAACGGCAGGCCGCTAGGAAATGTTTATCGCTTGGAAAAAGGATCCCAACAATAGCGTTGTTCTCTGTAAAAATAAAAGAGGGTGTATTCTGGAAGAGGCATCTGATTTGAAAGAAAGAAGCTTGCAGAGGGTTGTATGAGGCAATGGTATTCCGACGTGTCGAATATCCTGGACCAACAGTTGCATTAGCTTTCATTTTTCTGTCTGCTCTGTAAAGCATAGAATTTAACCCATTTTGTCCTCATCATTAGTGTTATGCATATAGTATGTGATTTCTGATAGCTAAATAAGTAACAAACCTCTGTGATGCTGAAAGTATGCTTAAGCTTACTGTTAAATTTCTTTGCTGTAAAAGGAATTTAACAGAATTGTAGAACTAATACTATGCTGCTGCTTCTGCAGGCTTTCAGAATTGAAAACAAGTGAGAGAAAATAGAGTTCTTAATCTCTAATTTAAAATGGACCTTTCCCCATTTTTCCAGGGTTTAAGAAGGGAATCCTTGTTTAAAATACGTGTTTGCCAGCAGTTTTCTTTGGCAAATACGCTCCTGCTGCAGCTGTTTGTTGGTATTCTCATTCTGTTGTGCAACTGGATGAGAAGTATCTGATGGTGTTTTAGTATCTCCTTGGTAATAAAATAGTTATTCAGCATCTATTTTGGTACGCCTGCTCTAGATTTATATCTGAAATTGTCGGTATGCTCCTGCAGAACACAATAACTTACAAACTCCTGCCAGTTGCTGAATGTCAGGGGAATGGAGAGCAGCGTGAAATCGGGGCATCTCAGATGCAAGCAGGACTTCTGATACGTGCAGCAGCAGGGTTTCGCCCCTGGATTATGCTGAGAGCTCCCACTCCATGCCTGAAAGCTTTGGTGGTGTGTCTGCATGTTGTTTTTTTTTCTCTTGGGAAATGAGAAATCATTTCAGGCTTATGTCAGAATTCATCTGAGTGTGTGTGGAAGGAGGCAAGTTCCAAAATCACTTCAAATTAAAAATCAGGCCAGTGATACTTTGTGTTCCCTGTAAGCTGCCTGCGCTTCTCAGTATCCAAATATAGCTTTAAAATATGTAGCCGCAAGGAAGGATTAGTACCATCTTATGATAAATGTGATTATTTAATCTATTTGAAGTTTCTGTGGAATTTGCCACTCCTATATTTGTACACCTTTAGCTACTCCTGAAGGAAAGGGAGCAAAGGGAATTTTCCTGATGTCTGTATTTGCAAACTTCTGTTCTAAGAACCAATGAGTTTTTAATTTATATGGAAAACAAAAAGGAGAGTCTGTGCCCTTTTGTCTTTTATCATATCCCTGAAAAATGAAAGATTGCAGAGTTCCATCAACAAAGCTGGATAAATTACCAGTCTTGTAATCAACACTTAATGTGCAAATATGGAGAGATGTATGTCTTGACTTTCATACCATGGTATTTTGGCAAAAGACGGCACTAAATGGCTGGATGGCTGGCTGTCATCCCTCGTTTCGATGACCTAGGTTCCTTATGTGAGCAAGGCGTTGTTTTGGACGATTATTCTTATTTTGGAAATCCCAGGGTGAGCAGTGAGCAATTCTGTAAACGAGCAGGAGCGCAGCAATGGTCTTTGGCGGCTGCTGAAGCTATTGTAGCCATAGGCACGTTTAGGGCACGAGGAGGTCATAACTTTCCTTGCCAGGGTATGCTGACACTTCTCGTGTACGTGTAGAGTGTATATATCCAAGCAGAGTGAGTGAATTTTGAGAATGGAGAATTCCAGTTGGGCAGTATGTTAACAAAATAACCGAGGATTTAAGGGATGCTGTGAATATGGTTAGGCCTTGGACTTTTTTTTCTTTTACTTAGATATAATACTATGTCACATTGATAACACTAGAAAACAATTTCCCTCTTCTGTGGGACCAAACTTAGCACGGACAGGTGTAGATCAAGCTGCTAATTTACTCACCTTAATTCAGGCAGACAATTTCAAACTATGCTTCAGCCTCAGGGCATCTTTTGATGGAAAGCTGTGATAGTTTATGTACTAATGATGCCTGTTCACTAGGAAATAATTTTGAAACCATAGGTATCTATGCAGTTATCCTCCAATTTAACTGTCTGTTGTTGTAGTTATTGGAGTGGGTTACATTTTGATTTGCAGCTTGGAAATCAAAATATTTACATTTCCTTATCAACCATCTAAATCTGGTCTCCACTAAACCGTGTTTAAGTACTTAAATGAGCTCACTTATTTTAACAAAACCGGGGAAAATAAGCTAAGTCATCTCGTGCAGGGTTATAAGAACAGGGAAGTCAATCTGGTGTGTACGAGGTAGGTGGCTTTGGTAAAAGAGTAAATGCATTTAACATACCATGAAAAGTTCCCGTGGCCCTGCAAATTCAGTTAGGTTGCTGGTTTCTTTTACATGTAGGCAAATAGCTGGGTTTGATTGTTGGTGTTATCAGCAGAATCATTCGGGCACCGTGACAGCATGTAGGCCTAGTGTTTACTGCAAAAAGACTTGATAAAACTCGCAATTCTCAATTACTTCTACTTCTAGCACTGCAATAAGCCCATGTGCAAGTTCCCATCCGCTTGCATGGCTGCGGTGTTTCTGTTATGCAGTGGAAAACGTGATGGCTGCCAATGAGTCACCTGGCCAGGGACAGCTAGCCTCGTCTGGAGTGACAGAGCTGCAGCCAGACGCCTGGGAAGGACAGCCATTACCTGAAGCACTGCTCACACTACAGCATTTCTACACCAAAAATTCAAGGTGAAGAGGTTGCGCGGTGAAAACGATATTTGTTTTAAGGATCCCCTAATTTAATTGAGACAGTGCTAACAACCATTCGATAGCTCTGTCCTTACACCACAGCTCCTTCGTGTGCAACGTTGCTTGCTAGTTTCATTCACCGTGAAACGGCAGCACAGCCGTCAGTACTGAAGAGGCACGGCGTAGATTTTGTCGACAATGGGGAGCATTTGCAATGGACCAAATTTAAACATTTATTGCTTGCAATTAAACTGCCAGGGTGGTACTATAAGTACCTTAATTAAGATTGATTTTTAGTCTGCTCTTCAAACTCCTCTATTTAGACTCAAACTAGAAATGCAAAGGGCTTTGAAACACTATTAAATGACTTACACTGCGTTTTGTTGAGTCACATCCTGCTCCTTTCTTAAGGGAAATGAGCATGAGAAACATTAGATTTTATGCCAGCAATTGTATGTTTAATGTGAAGCATTTGGCCTAGCAGACCTCATTTTATTGCTCGTGCTGATTTTGCAGATTGGTAACTCCTCTTATTTCAGTGGCACTAGTGGTATGTCATCTTGGAGAGCAAAGCTGTGTTCATAGCAGGGTAAAATGCGATCTTCTGAATGCAGTAACAACGTGTTCAGGAAGCACATGAGTTTTTGATTGTCTACTGCAGACAAAGATATCCATAAGTTCTGCGCTGAGCTCTTTATGGTAGCTGGGCAAGGTAGTCTGAATTCATTAGTGGCTGAATATAGGAGGTTGTTATCAGAAGAGAGCTCGGAAGAGTGTCATTTTAATTATAGCGGCGTCTTATTTTATAGCCTTTGGTGATTAGTCAACTGTTATGGTGAGGTTCTGAATTCTAGAGACAAAAAAACCTAAAATATAATTTTATGGCTGTGTGTAGTATTTTGCAGAGTTTTTTAAATGAGACACAGCTAAAAATTTATCTGTCATTAGGCAGACCGAAGTGTTGACTTGCAAGGTAACTTGTAGTTAAACTCCAGAATGTTTTATTAACTGTCCTAAGATTCCAATTAAACCTTTTTTTTTTTTTTTCATAGGGAGTACAATCTTATTAATAGTTAAGAAAATAATGGTAGAATATTACTTGCAAATGTCTTTAGACTGAGAATTGAAAGTGGGAAGTGTTAATGTTGAAACAGTCTGTGAGGTGAGTTGTTTAAGTGGGTAGATCCTGAGAAAAGCAGACCTCCATAGAAAAAAGACGAGTGAGGAGTGCTGCTTTAGGGAATTTGAGAGATGCCTTGTCTTGTAGGTGGAGGGAGGTGTCCTTATTGTAGCAACATTGCCAATTGCCCAGAAGTGCCTACTCTAAAAGTGCAGCGGAGAGCGTTCTGTACTGCAGTGTGCTTCTCCCCAGCTCTTCCACAGAAACCCTCTGTGCTGGGCACCTCTTCCAAAGGTTTCCTGCTTGCTGTGGTGCAATGTTTCCTTTGGGTTTCAGGTTTTGATGGCTTGAATGAAATTTATATCTATATTTATAATTGTTTTTATCAATGCTTTTGAGACTTTTGACACAATTTAGAGTTGATAGCAATGATGAGAAGAAGTCCTTAACAAGGTATGGACTGCGATAAAGACAGAACAAAGAAACGCCAACTGGTGTCTTGCTGCAGAGCAGAAAATATGGGCCCGCTGTTCTAGTGTGAATTAATACTTGCTTTGTCCAGCAGGCTAATTTTTATATGCTGCCACACTGGTGAAATTCAGTTATAAACATTGTTGAATGCTGTAAAGTGAAGAGAAATAAATTGTTAGATGAACTATCCATAAGCATCTCAAATGGAAAGCCTGAGACAAGTGTTCAGTCTAGAGAAGGTCTAAGAAAAGGAATCTAGATATTAAAGGTAAATAAAAAGACCGGCATGCAGAATAAATATCTTTTTTTCTCTCCAAATTGTTTTGGTTCCTCTTCCTGGTTAAAAAGACTCTCGCATTAGAAATGATGTCAGAGCTGGTGCGTAAATGCAATAATTGCGATAGCTCTGAACGTCCATCTAATTTGCTTTTTAAAGACATGTATTACTTTTACCTCCTACTGCTTGTGTTTGCTTAGCAAAGGTGTTTTACTAGTCAGGCTGTGAAATGACTGACAGAGCCAGTTTAAAATCCTGGATGTGCTCTTCAAATCCAGTAGCATGCAGAAGTGCCTATTTCAATTTCTTTTCTCTGAATTATATTAAGTTGTAAAAAAAACAGATTTTTAAATCTTAAAAGTTGACAACAAATGGAAAGCAGATTTCAACCAGCAGCAGTTGTGCTGATTCACGAAAACATACTAAAAAGGTAGGACAAAAAGAGCGAGCTTTGCTTCCTCAGAAAACTGGGGAAAAAGCAGCTTTTCAGAAAGCTTTGTGCCTTTACAGGGGTCACTTTCAAATCTTTAAAATATAGTTCTCCATCCCTGATCTGTTTCTTCTTCACTTCCTCCATTCAGACATAGTTGTGGAGAAGCATAACCACTGTGAAATACCAGACTTCTTTGGTAGGAACATAAATGATGACAGATGCAACTATTTTGGGGAATGAAAACTGCTAATCCATGTCATTGTAAAAACATATGGTACTCTGCAAAGGAATTTTTTGTACACTGCAATGAATGTGTCAAATTGTTCACTTGTGATTGTCTTTGAGCTTAGTCTTAAGAATCTAGGGTGATCAGACTTGCTAGGAAACCCTGGCACCCCCAAAATAAAGCACTTTAGATCTGAACTGTGAAGTCAATTTGTCACGTCTTTCTTAAGCAGGGTGCAATTAGAAAAAATGTTTCCTGATGTGGAAAGGAAGTCTTTGACAGAGATGAACAAGCTTTGGTTTAATTTTCTGAAATGCAAACAAAGAAACACCATTACATGATTTATAGGTCTTCGGCAATTTTGGACTCTGTACCAGAGAAAATAAATTATCTTAATTGAATGGGAAACTTGGACATAGATAGTGGCTGTGCTGGTTACTATTCGCATGTTGCTGTGAAGAACTTCTTCTTCTTATTATTTTTAAAGGGAATATGGAGGTGGTGAGTTACTCTATTTCTATATGACTTGCTTCATATTCTGCAGTTGGTGTAAGGTCACTTCTACGTTATTTTTTTTCTCTCAGTCTCAAAACCTCGTCTAATATTACTGTAAGACTGGATTAAATGGAGAATATTTCTTATGAGACTTTGACTGTCATGGAAAGTTCAGAATGTCTTTTTTAAACTTGATTTTGTTACAGGAGTTAAAAGGCACATTTGCAACAGAGGGCTTCCCCCTTATTTAATTTTCAACCCGTTTCCTTCCCTCCGTTCATATTTGCTTTGCAGAGCTTGGTGAGATAAGAAAGGAGCAGTCCCTAGGACTGCAAGTTCTAATGCCTAGTAAGTCCGCTGCAAGATCTGCTCTTACACAGTTGCCTTTACAGTGTGGGTAATACTTTAAGCCTTCAGCTTTTTTTTTTATCGCCTTACCAATGACTGAGTGTATATAACCTTCCTTTTACATATAGTTAATAACAACAACCCATCCACTAAAATAGCACCTTTCCAAATAGCCTGCTTCATGTAGGCTAACTCTGTCATTCTCATGTTGTCCTTGGATGCTTTTCTCATGTCGTTAAACACAGCTAACAGCTTTGGGAAACAGCACCAAATGCTTGGCAGCCATGTCTGCAAGTTTTTGTCATCCTCGGACCCTCCCAGTTCCTCTACAATCTGATTTCATTTATTTAATAGCTGCTTGGTGGCAGCCCTGCATACCTACCCTGCTAGTTCCCTCAATTTGGCTGCAGTTAAAATACACTTCATCATCTATTTAGTTCTTTATTTTGCCTTTAAGGATCAGAATATCTTCAGGCTATTCTACCAGAAAGCTGCCAACAATTTATGCTGCTGTTTAAGGATTCTGGACTTGTTGCCAGTCTGGGAGACCCTGGTAGGCTGTTAGTGATTCAGATATGTTTGTGAACTTCAGAAACTTGAATGAAGACTTAAATTTTGTCCTTTTTTTCTTTCTTTTTTTTTTCCAAATGAAAGGTCAGAAGTCTGGGGTTTGAGGGTATATTTACGGTAGAACATCTGGCAATTCTAATTTTTAGTTTGCCTGAGTGCAAGGAAGTCAACTTACCATGACTAGAAATTTACAGTGTTTTGTGAATATTTTTACTTGATTGATTGTTCCAGCCTGTGCTTCTGCATCCTGTTTCTTTGTTTGTTAATGCTAATTAAACACAAGGTTAATCCTATTGGTCACTTGGATGATTTTGAAAGGTCCTGTTAATTATTATTTTTTTCTTTTAAAATCAGCAACTGTAGGAAAATTTGCATCTGGGCCTGAAATTTCAGTTCCAGGCGTTGTCTCTAGGTTTGGTTGCACAGCAAACAGGAGCGAAGTTTGGAGTCACAAAGAATTTATACTTGATTGATGGTTTGAGATACAGAATGGGGAGAAGCTTTGCCCTAGATCTTTTAAATTCAGCTGGCTGCACTTTGATCTATTTTAGGGAGCTAGGAGTCATCCAAGGCCTCTGAAGTCACGGAGAGCTTACCAGTGACTTCTGTGGGCTCTGGACCAGGCCCTCATAGAGCTCCAGTCCTGACGATAACGGGAGCAGCCAAGTTCTGCCACTCCATCTCTCAGCTGTCCTTTGACTTGGGCTTGTTCGTCTCCAGATTGGCTAAGTCCTGGGCAACGTGGTCTGCCTTCAAAGGTGACCCAGCTTTGGGCAGGCGGCTGGACTGCAGAGCTCTGAGGTCCCTTCCAAACTGAATTCCTGCCTGGTCCTGTGAAATAAAACCTGAGCACAGGGAAGATGGGAAAGTGCTCTCTAGCGTAGCAGCGATGCCTTACTTTGTTCTCCCATATATTAATGTAGTATTGAAATTTCACAGAGGATGCAAAATAGTGTATAAGGATTTTGTGGTTTCTAGGCAGAGGAAAATGTACTTCACAAAAGTGACACCATTGGAGCTCAGGCCAAGCTTTGTTTCAATTACTGGTTTTCAATACATAATGTCAATCTGAAACTTTGCCGAAGAAAATTTCAGCCAGCTTTCTGTAGTTAGGTAAGGGAATATGTGTAAAAACACTTTATAACTTAGGCTACCAGACAACTTTTTTTTGTTGTTATTCTCTGAGGAAGGTTTGTTAATTCATCCCCTGTTAATTATTATTTGAGAACATTAGACATCTCCTGATGTTGTAACAGATAGTCATTGCTCAGTCAGGAAACCATCTTAACTCTAGGTGAGAATGCTCTTTTAAACTAGTTTGTGCCTCAGCTTTAAATGTTAACTAATAGGTATCTCCAAGCTGAAGGAAGCAGTTAAAGCTGGCTGTCTCTTAAAAGTGGATTATTGTAGCTTGGAAGTAACTCATGGAGACTCATGGAGAGAGACATGGAACTCATGGAGAGAGGGGTGGAAGGTAGCTGGAAGACCCTCCTGTTTGCAGCGTTTGCATTCACGGTGTGGTGCAGGAAATCAGTTCCCAGGGAATAAGGAGCCCCAGTGCGCTGTATTTCAGGGGGAGATCAGCGCTCAATTTGTACTCTTCTTGGGGAAGCCTCCTCTGTATAATCAAGATACTGAATTTAAAAAGCATCCCTCTTCAAAGGACCTACTCAATGTTTTACAGAATGTGCTGTCATCTTTACGCTATGCAAAATAAGACTGAAATTGACTTGCAAAAGTGTAGTAAACCTGCAGGATAACCCCAAATAACACCTGGTGTTCTGATCTGAATGCAGTGCCCTGTTCCCTAGGGGAATAGATGCTTGCTTGTAATTGTACCAATAACTAAACTAAGAGAAGTTTGGATTTTTATCTGAATTTCTTTAGTTTCCAGTTATTACTACATTTTATGAGTTGGACTGAATGCTTTTAGCTAGTCCCTGGGGAAAAAGTTGCTGGAACTAAAAATAGTGGTTTTTTTTTTTTCATCTTTTGTACTCAGTCCTTGGTGCCCTAATGGGATCTGTGAGATGCTCATCTTTAATTAAACTAGTATGGTTGTTCCTACATCTGTGAGAGCAGATGAGAACGTACCGCGGACCCTCTCCCAGCATAGCTGAAGTAAAATGCCAACCATGCAGACATCGGCAAAGCTAAATAATTTTACAAGGAGCAAGATGATTCATTCCTGATTCATGGAATTACCTGGCTCTCCTTACCTGTATGGCGTTCAATGTCTTAATAGCTGTATGGCCAACTTTTTTTAGCAATTAAGTAATAGGCAGCTGCTTTCAGTGAAGTGAAAATGCAGCGATCACTCCTGAGGGTGAAAGCAGGCAGGTTTGCATTGGCCCCGATCCACGTCTCAAATGACATGGGTTAAGTCCCACAAATACTTCTTAACTGCTCCACTGCAGCCAGAAGATCAACGTGCTCTCTGCTATGGAAGCAAAGTATTTGATCATTTCGAGTCTCCTGTTAGATGGCACACAGCTGTTTCCTTTTTATTATGCATGGCTGCAAATGTGAAAAGACATCTCTTCTACAAGCATAGATGGGAAGAAATACCATCAGATGATCAAACTGATCCCACCCATATAGCTTAGAGACCGAGTTTTTCTTGGAAGCGTAGTTTCGTGATGTAATCAGTCAGTGCTGGAAATAAACCATACTCATTCGGGGATCAGAACCCTCAGAGCTGTAGAAAAACTAGACTGGCTGTACAGATGGAAAATAAGGCACGTTGAAGTAGCAGTCCGTTTAAAAACAATTAATAATAGCATCAGAGAAAAAAATGACCCATTGACAAATGTTTGTAAAGTAACAGAAAAAATAAATCCATTATTGATTTGCCAAGAAAGACAAAATGACTGTTTTTGCAGAGTGACTTCACATAGCCATTCAGCGGGACACAAGTTCAATGAACTGTCAGTGCAGAAAACAGCACGGCATGATTGTTACGTTTTGTGTTCACGTGGTGGACGGAGATTTCTCTGCCTGGAAATGCCTTACATTTAATGGCTTCCTCAGCACATCCCATTCAGGTGGGAAGCCGAGCAAACACAGACGTGAAAAGAAAGTGTTCACAGGTCTTGGGTTTGGTTTTGTCTGCTGCTACCTCTTTCTTTTAAGCACTGCCTGTTCTTCTGAGTGTAATGATTTAATGTCACCTCTAGCCCATCAGCCCTGTTTGTGATGCAAATTAAGATATTTCATCCAGACGGTTCTGATTTGTCATGCTATCTAGCAGGTTTTTCCACTGGTTTCCAACATAGTACCTATGGCACTTTATATACAGTTCTGCTATTGCTTGCTCTCTCTTCAGTTGGGTATTAATTAGTTCACTTCAGATTTTCAGACATTTTGATGTGAGAAGCTATCTCTGCATTACAACTTTATTCTCAATCTCTTATAATTAATTGTCATGGATATCTCTGGCTGTAATCCAAGAAACTTTTGACTCCATCTAAGTCAAACTTTATTGTGGATATTGATAAGTAGATTGTATATCTGATCTTGAAAAGCTCTTTGTTCCAAGAACCTTAGGCTTTAGAAAAGAAAGCTTCATTACATGTTTTGTGACTCAGAGAACAAATTGAGGTTATATTAATAGCTGACAATTTATATGGTAATGGAGGTGATAATTAAGAACTTGGATACAAAGAGGAGACAAAGTAAGCTGTCACTGGGCATCAAGCATAAATTTAGGGCTCAATTAGGCTTCTTGTAATACTGAACTGTATTAACAAAACTGAAACAGGATCATGGGGAGTGAGAAATGTGTCTTGCTAATGTATGTCTGTTTCTCTACTGCAAAGTAGGTGGTAGATTAGTCTGCGTGGATTGGGAATTAGCCCATGTTCTGGGAATTTTCAGGTATGGATGGATTCAAAGTTGTGGAACTGCTGGGACACAGCTTTTTTTTGTGTGTGTGCATGTGTGGAGATCAACCCAAAGATGAGTAAAGTGACTGGCTCTGGGCACAATAAAAATGTAAGTAACGAAGTGTTATTTAAATCAGCAAATATGTTCAGTCATTTTCTCTACTGATGCAATGCTTTCCTTTCAGGAGAGCAGTACTGAGAAAGGGGATGCAAAGCAGGCATTTCTAAGTTACCCTCCCTCAAACTTTCCCTTTTTTGAAATACAAGAAATACACTTGTAGTAGGGGCAAAACCGGGAGCTCACTTTGCGTTCACCATACTCCCTGTAGTGTGGTGTGGACCTTTCACCCCACAGGCCTTGCTGTCCTCTGGAGATGGTGACATAAGTCCTTCTTTGGGGAGAGAAAATTCAGTAGGGAGCGAAGGAGAGGACACAGAATAGTAAATTAGAACAATACAGGGTGGAAATTAAGAAACAAAACAATGAAAACCAAGTGGGGGGGGAAAAAAACAAATCCCCCCCCCCCCCCCCCAACAGACTGGAAATCGCACTTAGGAGGCTAAGTGTTTGTATGCTCTTTTTGCGGTAACATCGGGTGAAACCATGGGCATAACAAAGCCTATGGACTTGTATTGTGGTCCGGATTTTCTCTCTCTTCAGTATCTTCCTTCCGTTAGTGTTATTATTTTAAACAGGCTGATTTCCTGCTGTCTTTTGCTCCCTTACCTTGCCTGTGTACTGATTAGTAGTGTTAGCTGTACGTAACTAGTGCTTGTGCGTGGGTATGCGAGCGCTAGTTCATGGCACAGGGGTGAGGCTGTTAGGTGGGATAGAAGTCAAGGACCAAGTATTGCAGTTGGGAAGCTGGGGTTTGTTCTATGCGTTGGCTTTCCAGCTGTCGACAGAAAACAAGAAGTCCTTGCCCATATTCCAGGCTGTCCCACTGATTTATTGTGTGTGTGTGCTGGGAGAAGCTGACATGCTTTTATCCTTGAACCATGGCATGAGTAGAAAAGTGGGAAAATTAGGGAATAAGGTATCCACTGCATGGTGTTATAAAGGAAAGTTACAGAATAGATCCGGGTGTGCAAGAATCTCCAAAGTAATTTGGGGTAGCTAAACATGTACTGTACCTCAAACAGTTATTCTTTTTCCTCCCCCAAACTTGCTCAACACTCTCGAGCTTGGAGGGAGATAAACCCTCTTCCAAAATCTTCCAAAATCTACTTTAAAGGAGTGACCAAGGAGGTGAAGGGTCCACATAAAACACGTTTTCTTTCACCATTGGTAGTTTTCCATAGTTTTGTATTTGGGCAACACACTCTCTTCTGTTAAGTCATTTTGATTGAGCCTGATGGCTTGAAATAGTTCGTGGGAAGCTCTTGGTTCAGCAGCAGCCACTGTTGTAGTCTTCAGGGTGACACGGTACATCTCCAAGTGACGTGTTCATCTGAACACAGCTGAAGATTGTTGGAAAAATCTTGGTTTTCCTTTTTAGAGAAAAGTTCTGCTTCCTCTGGGAGAAGTCAGAGGGTTTTTTTTGCCCAGCGATTTTCAGGAGATGTAACGTGCAGAAAAGTGATCAGGCAACAGGTTTGCAATTACTTCACGGTTGGTTTAAAAAAACAACAACATTGAACCAAAAAGCTTTTGCATACTCTCTGAGGATGGATCAGCTTTGAAGTCTCATTTTTAGACATCATTAATACCTTGCATTTTTAAGCCATGATGTTTCACTCTTGGAACCTTCTCTTCACTGGATGTTTCTGGAAAAAAAAAGGCAGAAACAGAAAGCTGTGGCTTCCTGTCTCTTGTCTGCTTTTGCTTTTTTTTTTCACTTTTTCTTGTTTTGTCTTTTCTTTTTCACTATTCCTTATTTCTTCTAGTTTTTTCTTTTTCATTCTTTCATATAACAAGATACATCTACCAGGTTAATTCCAAATGAGGATCCCTTTTCTAAGGAAACAGTAGTCCAAGTGTGAAACCTGAGAACTCTACTGGACGGCATTTCCCAAGGTTTCTGTCATTATTTCTGCAAATTACAGAAGATACTGTTATTTCCTCAGAGCTTTCTTGAAGGCAGGAATGCCTTCCCATGGGTCAGAACCTCTTCGCAGTTGGCCTTTTAATTATATTCCGGTTGCAATGGTTCTCTGTTTTTTTTCTTCACATTTATGAGGTTTTAAAAAAACTAATTACGTGAAAACAGACCTAAATATGACTCATCCCTCATCCTACTTGTTGCGGGGTAGTTTGTAGTTTTACTTTCTGTAGCTAAAGCTGGCAAATACAACTAGTTGAAGATGATATTAGGTTTCTATTCAACCGAATAAAATCTCAATACTCTTAAAAAAAATAAAAATAAAAGGGTGTGTGCGTGGAAGTCTCCATAGGAGTTGCTTTCCTTCCTCCTATCATTAAATAAGTTCGGTTGCTCCCTGGTTCAGTTCTTCACTCCTGCAGCCACATGAACATGTCTTACGAGAACTTACAAATCCGGGGGGAGTTTACGAATGAAGCAGCAGCTTTTTATGCTCCACAAAGAGGAATTCCTAGCGGGTGACTGTGCAGCCGCAGTAACCTCGTGGTTCAGGCCAAAGGGAGATTCTACTTAGCATAAATCTGGATTTCCAGCCTCCCTATGCATTTCTGGGGAACTTGGATAAGTAACAGAAAAAAGATATTAAATGATGCACTTAAGAAACACACAGGAAGTTATTTTTTAGAAAGCTGTAACTAGTTTGGTTCCAAAATGCCTTAACTCAGTCTCTTTGCTGACTTCATTTTATTAGCCTTGCTGGGAAAATCTTCTAAGTCCTTATGGGGGAAGGGGAGGAGAAAGAAGAGGAGCACATAGGCAGATGAACATTTGAGAGAGAATGACAGAGGGAAATAAAAATAGCTTCTGGGACACCACCCTGAAGTGAGACATGCAGTCAGTTAGGGACTCATCCCAGGGGGACCGGGTGAAGGAGATGGCAGCTGACGTCCTGATGAGGAGAGGAGAATGCTTGGCTGTGTGATGAAAAGGGGAAACCTCAGGTGCCTCTGCTGCTTGAAGAGGTTGGGAAATGTGAAATAAATCATCCCATCTCTCCTAACCTAGCTGGAATCACCTTCCTTGGAATGTGCAGACCTTTTAGTGTCCTGAGCTGGATGCTTATGTCTGTGGGGTACCTGTCTTTGGAGCAGTGAGTCCTGGCTCTCTGGTGGCTCAGGTGCATTTGCAAGGGAGACACATCTCCACGTTTTCCTTGACCCTCTTATTCACACATTCATTTACACACGTATCTTACTTTCAGATCCAGTGCCCTCCTAAGCTGGGATGTTAACCCTTGCACTGCTACTTCCCTGGTCTTCTACCATGCATCCCCATCTGCTGCACAATACAAATTAGTAGGAAGTTTTAAAACTGCATTTTCTATTCAAGTGATGGCTTTTAAACTACTCTTCTGTAATACAACATTACTCACGAGAGGAAAAGATAGATGTTAGCTGGTTTTTATTAAAGTTACTAAGCTGCCCAAACGCTCACATATAACCCTGCGGGACCTGGCATCGCACAGTTCAGAAGATGGAACACGTCTCATTTACAGGGGTAATTATCATCCTGACAGCAAACCTAGGCGTGATTTAATGTGACCTGGGAATATATTACCGTACTGTTTTATACATAGATATATATATACATATATATAAAAGTAAAAAAGTTATACCACACATTCAGCAGCTTATTTCCTTTGGAAAATGAGGATGTAGCTCACTTTTGGCAAATGTTCGAATACTGAGGGATGGGGCAGGGGGTAAAGCAATCCAAACAAACCTTAAGCTGAATAGGTAGTGTCATGGGCAGCCGAGCAGGGTGGGCTGGCAGGAGTTGGACTTGGCTCCTTGGCTGTTGGCTCCTTGGCTGTTTGTTCCTTGGCCTTGCCAGAGTGATGCACGGCTGTTTTGGGTCAGCCTGCGACCAACATCAAGGGCTGTGCAGAGGAACTAGTTGTAGCTCCTCGGGTTCTACACCTAACTCTGTCCTAGCCCTGCCCTGCCCTGCCAGCCCTAACAACTTCCATAGCAATTTAAAGTGATGCAAGAAGTAAAGATGAGCGCTGAGGAGCACCCGCGGGACAAAGGGCTGATTGTGCCCTACGCCGCGTGCCGCGGTGCGAGCCCTTCCAGCATTTCACCGCTGGCTGCAGACTGGAGGACAGCCACGCTCGTGCTGGGTCCCCTCTTTCTGAGCAAGCGGGAGAGAAGCTCGGGGAGCAGGATGCTGAACCGCTCGGACGTGCGCTCCCTCAAAGTGGCACGCACAAATCTCCAAGCCCTGCTCTGCCCCCCCAGCAGGGACGGCCGGAGGAGTTGTGGCAGCGTGAGCCACAGCCATCTGCTGCTCCGTATTTCAAATGCAGACTTAGGCCTCAAGCTAACATGAGCCCAAAGCCAACAACGTTGATTAGTCTGCGGAAACGTATTGCAGCTTTTGCCTTTTAAAACGTGACGTGGCCTGCAGTCATAAAAAGCCATGAAAATGAGCAGTCAGTCAAGAAGAGTTGCAGCTGTAAGAGTATGTTTTGCTCTCAACAAACGTGTAATGTCTATTAATTTTAATGAGAGAGCTATACAGGCGCATTGATGACTTGGGATTTAAAAAGATTTTATTGTTTTTGTTTGAAGGCTAATAACTGGATTTTCCACACTGCCTTTCTTACAAAAATATAGACATCAAGTTAACTATTTAAATCCTTCCTCATTTGCACAGTGGGAGCAGAGGATTGCATGAAGACAAACATGTCCTGTAAGTAGTCCTTAGGTCCCTAAATATACATGTAACTATAACGCTATCATATTTCACAGAAGTCATGCTTTTGTCAGCATAAACGTGAAAAAGTGATGTTTAGATGAGTCCTCCATAGTCCTACTTTGCAATTACATTACTAAACCCTAGATAATGTCTATCCTCAACAGTATGGATACATTCACTTCCAAATAAATATGGGACCAAAAAGAAAAAGAAAAAACACCAAAAAAAGACACTGAGAGCTCGCTTGCCAAGATGCGCGCTGGGTACCTGTGCGTTTAGGTAGAAATACTGTAGGCAAGCCAAGCTACAGGACTGAAGCCTTCCATTAGCCCCTGCCTGAGCGCGAGTGAACAGAATAGAGAATTACTTTCAGCATATCCTTACGCATATCGGCAAATGACTTCTCTGAGCGCTGGTAAGCATCAGAGACTCAAGTTTCAATACCACTTGGAGTAATTGTTTCTGCCATTTGTTTGGGTCGTTTCTCGGTGTGATTAGAAAAGCAGCACTCGTCTTGGGCGTTTCTGATGTTCTCTGACCTCTGTTCAGAAAGGGCACTTAATGCTGGCTTGAATCTGGCTGTGAGAAAGTGACGCTAAATAAAACTTGGAAATAGACATTTTCAAACTGTCCTTGGATGGACTGAGGGGTTTACTGAAACATCTACTCTTGTAGAAATGAATGGTCCTTTGGGTGTAATATGGATAACATCTAGAGTTTCAAAAACATTACAATAAATAGCGTGAGAGGGAATATGCTAACAAAACTGTTGAATGTGATCCAGCTTCACAAGAATGAAAGCAACGTTCTGAGTTGTGTATCTGTTCTGGTCTTTCCTACGTATTTTAACTTGGGGTAGCATCTTTTTTTTTTTTTTTGGTGTTTTTGTTTTTTGTAGTTCAGATACTTTAGATCCCATACTAAGTGCAGGATTTAGCTGTGTTCAAGTTTATACAGGCTTGTTCTCTGCCAAAGAAAATATTTATCTGTGTGCCACCCTAACTAAGTGCTTTCTCTAGTCTATGGGTGTATTAAGTTCAGCTTGGAGGACTGTGGTTTGTTGTAGTGTGTGTGTACGATGGTGGGCTTCTAAAATTCTTTGGTTTAGGTTTAGCAGCAAGTGTTAAAACAGCCGTTACAAGCCTAGCATAAGTGCATTGTGGTCTCCTTTACTTTCTCTTCTCTCTGCGCAATCTGAATTTCTTTATTTCATTGTTGACACGCAGAGGGTCTGAATATGGTTGCTTGCTTTTGACCATAGTGGAAAGTTGGTTTTGAGGACATGCTTTAGCAGGTTAGTGGGCTGATTTTTCTAGAAATATATCTAAGCTGCGGTGCAACAAGCTCTCTCTGACTTGTAGAGTTGTAGGTCCTACCCTAAGTGGAAACTGCTTTATTACACAACTTCAAAAGGGGACTTTTTAGGGGTCTCAGAATTTTCTTAAAAGTATACATTCTCAAATGTCTGTGGCACTGAGGGGAGGTTAGGAGCACCTTTTTTTTTTTTTCTTTTCTTTTTTCTTTTCATCCCCTCTCCTTCTCTGTATTTTCTGTTTAGGGAGTCCGTGTACAAGCCTAAATGTAAGATTTTCAAAAGGCAAAAGGAAAAAAAATATATATTAGCTAAACTTGACAAAGCCTGCAGAGAAACCAGGCCCTAGGAACATTTAACTGTATGCTGGTGACTTTTAAAGATTTTACTACATCTTTGAGTCAACATCTGCACAAAGCCCTATCAACTTCACTGGGGCTCCTGATAGTTTTGACAACTATTCCAAGAGGGCCTTATAAGAGAAAGCTGAGATTAAGGTCTAGATCATGACATGGCTTTACCTCCGGCATGAAAGTCTTTGCTTTTTCTTTAGAGAGACATGGTTACAGATTTCATGAATCCAGATAAACAAGGGCAAGAATCTATATTATTGAAATGGCATTTTCGTCTGTTTTCTACCTAGTATGTGAGATGCTTAAATATAAGCATAAAAACATGGTCCATTATAACCAAATATTTAATTTTTGTTATCCTAAAAATCTGTGGAACATCAAGTACTTTCTATTAAACAAAGTGAAATAATCATTTTGAAAGTAACATGAAATACTGTTAGGAATGCCTTAATCAAAATGATAAAACAATATGAAAAGCTTCTGACCAACAAGCACAATTACAAGATGCGTGGCTTGCAATGAACTCATACCTCTGTTTTGCAGATGTGTTTGTGCTTGGATTAAGTGAATAAAGCTTAGTCCATTAAAATTTACGAGTATTTGTGACAATTAGGTCTATATAGTAGCAGACATGGAATAAAGTGGGCATAAAGTGTTAAAAATGTGAATTCTAGTGTTTCTGTGCCTTCCCTGCACAATGGCCCCATCTGCTTGCAGAGCAGTGGGAGGCTTGGGTGGATAGAGGCTGCTCGCCACTTTGCTGTGGGACACGGGGCTGTGGTGTGACTGGAGCTTTGGTCGAGGGTCCGCGTGGAAAACACGTTACATGGTGGAAATATGCACAGAAAGAGGTCTGCAGGGTTTGCCCACATCTTGTCTGGGGTGGTTTTGTGCGTAGGAAAGTCTTTGTGGGCTTTGCTTGGTGTTGCAGTATTTAGACTTGGGTTTTGTGCTGAACTGGTGTGGATGTAAATGAATATTCTGCGAGATTTGAAGGAGAATATATGGTGCAATACTTTAAAAAATACTTGCGTAGAAATCCTTCTGCAAACCCTTCCTTTCTAGGAAGAACTTCATCTTTTGAAACCGTTGTGACCTGAGAAATTCAGAGAAAAGAGAAATCCAGTCCCCCTCTGTGGGTAATCTGTCTGTTTTAAATCAGCACATTACTGAATCGAAGGGGCACAGTTACAAGGTACCTTTCTGTTGTCCGTGTGCTGCAGTGCCCTGAAGTTTAATTCTTTTATCTGCTTAAATAGCTAAAAGGAGATAGAGGGGAGACGATTTATAAGTTGCTACCCATCAGGAGAAGTTTCGGCATCTTTGAGAAATAAGACAAGCTTCTGAGGAAATTGAAAGCGGTCTTTAAGCATTAATAGCTATTTTATAAAACACCTTAGACTCATCTCGGTTATCATTCTTTAAGAAGGCTATCAAACTGGTTTCCTGAAATACTTCATATATTCAATCAGTTGAGGCAAAATAAAACTTGCCCGTGAGTATGGAGGGTTGGTATTCCCCTGAACAATCTGTTTCAGCCCATTAACTAGATGAAAATCCTCTTGCTGATGGGCCATAGCTTTGAAAATAAGCCCACCTCATGAATAGTTCTGGCATAAAATTTCTAAAAAGGTTCAGTTAACTCTTTTTCACAGCAAGAATAAAATGTAGACTTGATGGATTGTTTCTGAGTAAACTATGTTTTCTATTAGCACTTAATCTTTAAAGGCAGTGCGAAATGTGCTCCACACATGTATTCAAATCCTAATGCAATAAAGCTCATAAAGGCTATAAAATATTGGAAAGAAGACAGCATGGAAAGGAAATGGAAAAGTAAAGGAGGCAGAATGAACCTTTCTCTTTAATAAATCTGTTTTGCATTCTGTATTTGAATCTAGTGTAAGTAACCAGGCAACTCTACTCACATTTACAAAGTGTTGTCCTGCCCATATAATTCTAGTAGTGACATCAATACCCACAGCACTAGAGTTATAGCTCTGTTAGACAATTTTTTTTCCTTGTTTTAGCTTTGTGCGAGTGTGATTCATAAATTCAAGTCTTACATTGTTGACCTACGCAAATGCTTATTTATTTCTTGCTCCCTTTTCTCTATTACTTCCTTCTGCTGTTGCTGTTCCCCCTTCTTCTGTTAATCATCCTTAATTTGGTGAATGATGACACAGTTTTTTCCTTGCTGCTTCCAAGAAAGAGAAATGGAAAGTCCATGTTAACATACAAAGTACTAAAAATACGAGAGATTTTTTTTTTTTTTCATGAGTTTATTTAAAGTATTTTTAAAATTGGGCTTTATTCATTCCCTGGTTTGCCATTTTCTTATTTCTCTGATAGAAGTGGATCCCGTTTTCCAGAAGATGATGCAAGTTTGAAAGAGAATATAGTGTATAAACCACATTTTCCTGCTCATAGAAAAATAGTGGAAAGAATCTAGAAAGTTCATTTAGCCTACTCCCATCCTTTAAGGCAGGATAAACCCTACCTGCATTATTCCCTGTAGGTGTTTATCTAAGCTTTTCCTAAAGCCCTCTCATGGTGGGGAGGGTGCAAGATGCCCATCGCCATTTGTTGCTCTGTCCTGCTGTGGTGCGTCTGGTGCAGCAAGGGCTGGGCTCCAGATTCTCTGTGTGCACAGCAAGGCTGCACTTCGTACAAAGTAAATCAGGATACACATGGAAGAGAAAGGCCTAGAATAGCTGAATTGGTCATGACTTGGTTTGCTAGGACTGCTGATACACCGATGAGATGTATGTACTGTATGGTCTGCTTTTGTTCCTCACCTCAAAAAAAATACATTTTTCCCCCTACATTCACATTCTCTTGAATATTCAAGGAACAGGTGCAGTAAAAGTTGACCAGAAACTGCCTTATCATCTTAAAACCAAGGTAGTGTGAATGAGTGTGTGTCCTGAAGATTTGCACCAGTTAATTTTCTTCCCAGTGGATGGGCCCACTACGGTTGCTGCCGCAAGCACTCGCCAGAAGGGTGTTATGTTCAGTACCTCATGTATGGGTGCCTGCTTATGTATTAACTTCCCTTGTTAATCAAATAGTGTGATAAGATTGTTAGAAAGGGGTAGAAATATCAATCCTGGGAGAAAATACGAATTCAGTAGTTGAACTGCTGCTAACCTCAGCAGGCCACTGTTTCACCAGAGCTGCCATCTTCAGCAGGCCAATGTTTCACCAGTGTCAGACACTTTGATATCTGCCCCCAAATTATTAATTCTTTTTCTTCTCGTTTGTTCTTACTAAACATTAAAGACATTAAATAATTCC
Organism: Stictonetta naevosa; assembly: GCA_011074415.1. Taxonomy (NCBI): domain Eukaryota; kingdom Metazoa; phylum Chordata; class Aves; order Anseriformes; family Anatidae; genus Stictonetta; species Stictonetta naevosa. The sequence continues at coordinate 4,317,985 of CM021703.1, forward strand.
TTTACCTTACAAAAAAAGCTGAGCAATTACAGTAAGATACCCTGAGCAAGCTAAATTCCCTTTGTCAATATAGCTGAGGCCTTCCCTAACTTTAGGGGGTAAGTTAAGTCACATGCTCCTTGACTATCCAGGATTTAAAAAAAAATAAAAATTGAGATTTTCTGGCAAATGTAAATTTAATGTATGACATTATATCAAACGTTTACCAAACATCTGCTAAGGTTTTTACATGGGAAACAATATCCTGTGTAAACGGATCCCTTCAGTCCTACTTTATAGCATGTGTAAAGTCACAGGCACTTTGTTTCACATGGGTGTATGTTCAGTTTCTAAGCAGTAAAGAATATGGTTTTGTACGTTAAAAAAAATTAAAAAAAAATCTTTTCATCAGTGCCCCTTTTCCTCAGCATTTCCCTCCTGAGAAGGGAAATTCTCCTCAGACCTATCCATGCTTTTGGCATGCCAGTGCCCCATCTGCTCAAGATACTCCCTTCTGCAGACCACCAGAGTGGTTCCCCCATTGCTCCTTGACTGAAACAACTGAGCAAAAATTCTCGTGTTTAAGCTAACAGACAAATTCCAGTACATTTGCTTACCTTAGGGTTTATCTTATTTGGCAGCTCAGCCCATAGAGCCTGATCAATAACTAGCTTTCCTTGGAACACATATATATTTTTTCCTCCAAGATTAATTTTAACATATGTTTAGTGTGAGTAGCTTTGTGATTCGAAAATCCCCTGTGGAGTGGTGGTGTTTCTTTAACCATTCTCAATTCCAGTCTGTAGGCCAGCTCTGTTAATTGGCACATAGTATGTACAATCTCTTTCAGCATTTCTGTTTTGCTAGGAAATAAGATGCAACTTGGGAGCAGTACAGTATGTAAGACTGCATCCTGAACTTAGGCTTGTTATGGTTGGTAGGATTTTTACTACAGACTTGAATGCTCTCTTCCCCAGGCCTGCCTCAAGTAGGTGACTGTCAGCTTTGGGTATTCCGTATAATTAACTATCAGGTTGAAGATCAATGCTTAAAAAATAAATCATAGTGATTGGGAAAAGAAAATAATTGTCCAGTGTATTTACAGTGCAGTGGTCCAGTATTACACTGATATTTGCAGCCAGCGTTATGCTAGTCCTTTAGACCAGAAATGGAAGCCACATACTCTTTTCTTAACCAAACGGAAGCAGTTAAAACTACCAGGAAAACTGAGCGTAGGTCCAGGCATCATGTTGTGGTAAGCTGGCTATTTTGCTTCTGGTAGTTGCGGGCGCTTACTCTTAGTCAGTGAAAAAGTACAAAGTTTACTCACTTAGGCTCCCAAGGTAAATGAACTTAATGTTTAAAGAAAGAAAAAAGGTGGAGGCAGTTGGTGCCTGTTTGAATTACGGATTAGCATTCGCCCTTGCCATTTCAATGCATAGCTTGCTGTGGCTCTTTTATGTTTTCACTTAATCAGTTTAAGCTCTTAGAAGGAAGCAAACTAGCTTGACAATGAATTTGTAACAAACAATAACAATAAAATATTAATGCTGTTTTTGCTGTTCTAGGTAAAAAATAAGTATAGTTTTCAGAGCGGCTTCATGCAGGATTTCCCTTAATTATTCTTGATTTTTTCCTTGTACGAATGTTGAATTTAATTTAATTGAGGCATTCTGAAGGAAAGGCTGCCAGTGCTAATAAGGTTACAGAGCTTATTAGGTTTGGACTCACCCGTAGCAAAATCAGACTTACAGTAACTGACATAATCCAAGACACCACACTAACAGTTTAAAAGCAAAGTATCATCCTACTTACCCAAATTAAAACTAGCTGTGAAACGGAATTACAAGGTTTAAGTGCAAGCAAGAAAGAGATCTTTCTTCCCTCTCCTCCATAAGGACTACAATTCGGTTTTTAACCTTTCCACCCTAAAGTTGATGGGAAAATTCTGCAGACGGGCAGTAACATTACTGATGGAGCATTGTTTACATTTCTAGCTGATACTAGTGGTTTTGGTGGATTTCTGAGCAGGGAGATTGGGATTTTGAGGTGGTGCAGTTTGGAATCTAGACCGTTTAAAAGAGCCAAGCTAACAGTAGTGTCATGTTCCTATGTTTATATTCTTGCCAATTTCTGCAGTTTCGTATTTTTACGTTTTCTTATTTTAAATAACGGAATTTTCTGTCCTTTTACTATGTGAAAGACCTCTATAAAACAAGAATACAGATTCCTTATGCAGTAAAGGGTCTTAAAAGTGCAAAGTGAACACGCTTCAAAGGAAAGGAACTATTTTTCTCTCATACATTATTTCAATCATGTTAATTTTAATGATTAACAGTTAATTCTAAGAAATGAGTGTATGCTGACTATATTCTTATGAGTTAAAAATGTGGCATGTCCATTTGCTGGTGTGTTTTCCCCTGCCCACCGCAAGCTAAGTGTGTGATCGAACTGTTATAGGGGGGTGGAAATTTCAAACAGCACTTACCACGGGTTTAACTACCTACATAAAATTTGATAGCAACTCTTACATTGACTTAGGATCAGTTTGGTCATACTGCACTGCTTTTGAAAATCTTGCTCTTTTTTGAACAGATGTTTTGAATTCAGGCTTAAGCTTCCACAGTTCCACTGATTTCAGATTACTCCTAAAAGATTGGTCCAGCCTCTTATTGTAGCAGATAGATTTGTCACTTATATGAATGCATTTTTTTGCCAGCTTGGTACAAACGAGTTTGAAACAGGAGCACTGTTCCATTCTGTGTTACTTTGTGAAAGTTCCTCGTATTTCATTGAATGAGACCCTCATGGATATTGGAATTCTAGTTGCTCAGATGTATGCATGCTCTGAAGGATATGAAACTAATAAATGTGTGTTTGTTTCTGGTCAGACTTGGATATTTTGAAAGCTGCAAGCATGTAAATTATATTTTAATATATTTGTGAGTCCTCAACATTACCTAGCGGTATTTCCTAGCTTCATCTATCACTCAGAGTACTCTGAATTTGAACTTTGAACCTTATATATGATTTTAGATCAGATAACGTGCAGTGCCTACTCATTGGCCAAAATGTGGAAATGGATATCAACAGACTGCGTATTGGAGAGTGTTTATCTGCACCTCTCTTCAGGTTACTGTATCTTGAAATTTCTAGGAGTGTTCTAGCTTTGGGTACAGTAGCCATTCCATGAAGATGTTTTACAGCGTACAACAAAAGAGGCATTCCCTGCTTTTGGATGAAGATTTTGCTCTTGTTTTTGTTGTTTCCCTTCATTCGATATAAAGATCCTTCAAATCTGAAAGCATCTGGTTGCTGTTGTGTGAAGCAGGGAGCATTGGAAAGTGATCTTTTAATCATGTCATAACTCTTTTCCATCTCCGGGGAGTCAGAAATCAACCACAGATCAGTAGGCGAGACCATCCTGATTGCAGAGAATCTCCTGCTGGTGGGAAAAGACTGGCTTTATGTTGTGCTCAGATCAATTGCTCTCCTGAGACGGACTAGAAAGAGGAGAGCACTCGGTCCTACTTCTCCTGCAGTGGCTCTGTCTGCTAAGTTTGGGTTTGTGACATACTTTAAGCTTAATTTATAACAATGGTTTGATTGAAGGTGTGTTGGAAGGGAGTCGGCTCCAAGAGTCAGGGCCCTGGATTCTCCTCCCAAGTAACTTTCATCTTGTATTGGTTTTCCTTGGGACAGAAGAGAAATGAGCTCCAAAAATCTGTATCTGGCTTTACTTCTACTGAATGCATGACCTTAAGCTAGTTTGCTAAATTCCACATTCCTCTGCTCTTACAGAATCCTAAAAACTGTGGAAAAAGTGAAAAATGGTTGGAGAGCAGCTGCTACATAAATATACAGTATTATTCTAGGCAGCATTGGTTCCTCCCTGTATTGAGGGGAGGAGGAGGGAGGTGATGCTGAGCATACTTGGAATTATTTATCTGCCCACTCTTAATTGCTTAGTCTGACACTGTTTACAAGGGTGTTAACTAAACAATTCCTCTCACTTGTCCCAAATGTGATGTGCGATGGTTTAGGCCTTGAACTGAATTAATTTACATGATAAATCATAGATTTAATGACTAGAGCTGTGATGGTTGAAAATAAATTGAAAGCCCTCATTAAATGTACACACATGGTGAAAGGAATTATTTAAAAGGAAGCATAAGGGAATTGATTTGCTAAGTAATTTACACCCTTTTTTATTCTTTGTTGTGTAGCTGTTGTAATTATGTGGTATAATTTGTCTCCTTCAAAGGGGACACTAGACCTGATGAGGTAGAAGGTACTGTGAAAAATCTCTGACTCCCCAAAAGGAATTTGCACTGAAAATAATAAAAGGGATCTTTCTGATTTATTTTATGTTATTTTATATTTTATTTTATTTTATTTTTTCCCCCCAACAAGCTGTCGGGGAAAAATGCCATCACTGTTCTAGTGTTGTTTGTCTCAGATAAGAGAATGATGGTAAGGCCCATTCTTGCTGTGATTGCACTAGGAACTTACCAACCTGTTGCACGCTTAAGACTTGGAGAAACAAATGTAGGAACTTTACATCTAATTTTGAAGGCAAAGTTATCAATGGCAAGGTTTACCAGTGTATGGCCATTTCTGTGATTCAGTGGTAGAGTCGGAATTCCCTGTGGTTTTATCATAGGTTTCCCCAGGCTGCATGCAGGACTTTTAGCTGGGATTTGTCCGAGCAGTTGTCAGCTTTCTTAGAAGAATTTTCACAAGAGCCCCCTACAGTTAGCAGCACGTAGCTCAGAAACACCTACATTTGTTGTAATGGTTTTTCATCAATGAGCACAGACTTTAAAACACTGCCTGTATTCTCAGCCTCTCTTTTCTTACATTACTAATGCTAACACTTTCTGTTCTTAATACACTGTGACCGGTTACCTCCAACTGTGGGAAACATTACAAGGTGTGGTTTCAAACGTGTTCTTTTTCACGTATACAATCATCTTGTATCCTGTGTAATTTTCATGTGATGGCTTAGCAATGGCAGCATGGTGGATTCTGGCTGTACGCTGATTGTTTGCTGCTCTCTTTTGCTAATGAGAGCGTAGAACTGTACAGATGCCAAAGTTCAGGCCTGGACGTATATCCGAAATGTCTGATGTTTCTAGCCAGCGTCAGGTAACATCAGCTTTACAAGGCAGGTTTTCTGGGGTTCTGCTGAAGTATGACATCTGAAATGTCTGACTTTAGAGACCAGCAAACCAGTGCAAGTACTCACGAACCTGTCAGAATAGAGTTTCACCTGTGACCGGGCAGGTTAGCAAATGTTAGGTTTTGTTTGAGCAGTTTAGAGTTTCTCAGCTGGCACTCACCAATGATTCTGATTGCTTGTCAAAACAAAATTGCAATGGCTGGTGCACCTTCAGTACTTCTATCCTTTCTCACAGCTCCTGCTCTTGAGCCATAGGGACTGCAGGATACTGTGCTCCTGCAGGGACTGCTGTGTTAAGACTGCTTGGTGCAGGACAGCAGGGATCAGAATTTGCTCTTCTGATTTTGATGTGTTTCGGTCTAATACTTAATATTTGGTCTTCCTACTGGAGCAGGCTTGATGTAGAATTGCAGTGCTATACCAGGTTCTGGTGTTACCTTTCATCTTCTGGGCACAGAAGAAAACTTTGCGGGCTTTTGGCTCCTGTGTTACTGAGAAGGGCCACACGCTTTTGGGATAAGCAGTGTGGGCCAGTGTTCCCACCTGCACGCGTCCCGGTGAAGCCGGTTTACTTCTCATTGCATCTCCTTAGAATGGGATTGCTCTCAAAGATAGAAAACCTTCCAGCAGCTGGATCTGCCTCTCCCTGCAGCAGGCACAGGCAGCCCCAGTCTTAAGAGAGGAGGGGATTAGAGACTGAGCTGCCTTTTCACAGACCGGCAATGCGGTGGGAATAAAAAAAATCTAGTATCCTACTCCTCCTGGTTGCAAGAGATCCACAAAAGAGAGATTTACTTAGTGCCCACGCTGGAATGCTAATGACGGGGCATTGTTACAGGCTAAGCACCGGGCTGGGGTTAGGTAGATTTGCAGCTGTCAGGGACCGGGACTGTAGAGATGAGGAGAAAAGCAGATGATTTAGTTAACTTGGATTGTCATTACGATGTAGAAATACTGAGCATCTCCCAGAGGCTGGCAGCAGTCTTCCAGCTGGTGGGATTGTAAGTACCGAGCACGGTGAGCAGCCGAGGATGGATTGCACAGAGCCCAGCGCGGGGGAAAGGAGGCGGTTTGCAGGGTCCCACACCGCGCTGCGCTGGTGGCTCCTGGCCCCTCTCAGGGGTCTGGAGTCGTGTTGGGCAGGGCAGCCGGGGCCAGGCAGGGGCAGGTACCAGGGGAGGGAGGAAACCCTCCCCTCAGCACGCTGGAAGGGATCAAGTTCCCAGTAAGTGAAGCAGCTCCAAGTGGGGCTATGCCCTCCGTTCCCGGGAAGCGTGCGTGTGTTGAAAGCAAAGCTTTCTCCCCCTGACAGCTTCGTACTGAATTATGCTTTGCTTTCCTATTAAAGTGCTCTGACACGGCATACGTGCTGCACAGCAGCAGGAAAATATCCCGCAATTGTACTTGCAAAGAGAAAAGTTCAAGGAAGAGTGAAGCCAGCTCTGATTCGGTTATTTACCATCAATCAGACGCTTGCTTGGCGGGGAGTGGATGACTATGAGCCTGAACAAGCCGAAAAGGGGCAGGAAGAGAAGTGGAGGCAGCATTCTTCCTATTTAAAGCTGCATCCCCTGAAAGAGTGTTTGCAGACCGTGCTGGAGCTGGTGCTGAAAAAAAGGGCTCACAGAATTTGTCCTGGGACTGATGCTGAAAGACAGAGAGATTCCCCAGCTGGCTTCATGGTGCTAAAATAACCTTACGTTTCCCTGCTTGTTGTTGCCCAGGGGATACATGTCTAATATCTAGGCATGATGGCAATCTGGGTACAAACGAGAACTTTTTTCATCCTTGCTGCTTTATTAGGGCGATTTGTAACCATAAAAGCACAAGAAGAGGAAGAATATGACGTTGGTGAGTTTCTCTCTCTCCTGTTTTTTTCTTCCTCTTCTCTTTGTATGCAGCGTGCTTATTGTGTGATCTGGTTAATACGTGAAATAGAAAACTTCTGGGGTACGAGAGTAACAAGATTTGTGGCTTTATATGCTGAGGATCGGGCTGCAAGGCTTGTGCTTTGGGAGCCTAATCAGAAGACGGGGGATTTTAAAAGTGGGAGTTTTGCGGAGTTCCCAGGTCTCTGCGCACAGTCCTGTGGACACAGGGGAGGGAGGACCGATGGAAAGCAAAAAGCAGCTGTGGAGCACCCGGCAGTAAACCCCGCTGCCTGGCATGAACAGCACGCAGGGCTGGAAAGTTTACAACAAAAGAAAGCGCTTAGGGATGAAGCTGAAGGAGGCTGCGGGGCTGGAGAGCAGCCGGGGCAGCCACAGCCAGGCGAAGTAAATGCCGAGCCGCGCAGGGTGGAGCCCTTCTGCGCCGAGCGACCTCTGCTTTCTTACGTTCTTTGTTTTAGAGAAACACCAAAATGTCATTTTCCCTTTCCCCCCCCCCTTTCTTTTGTGGTTCTTTTCCTCCTCCTCTCTCCCCTTCTCTGTCTCCTTCCCCCTCCGGCCCTGGCTGCAGAGGCTGTGTTTAATCCCCAGTGACAGGCTGTGATGGAACACAGCCTTCCCTGCCCTCGCGCTTTCCCACCCTCCGCCTTGCTTATCCGACCAGCGGCCGCTCCGTGCGAGCTGTCCGCAAGCGGGACGGCTGGCCAGCTGCCTACCTGACCCGTGCAACCAGAAGGCTTGCAGGCCCTTTTATATCTGCTCTTACTACACAGCATTTCGCTGCCTGCAGGACACCGGGTGAAGGTCGGGAGAGTTCCTAGCAGCCTTTCAGTGCTTTCATCAGTCTGGACGCCGTGCTGTATGTCGGTTTCCTGAAGTCTGAGAAGCCTGGTTATAGGGTATTCTGTAGCTATTGTACTGCTGCACGCACTTTCTGGGCTTCTCGTGCATAACGTTGTCGGACGTTATTCAGGAAAGAAGCCAAAGGACCAGCGTGTTGCCCTACAGCACAGTTTGTAATTATTCTCTTGAATATTTTCAAGAGTTTTGTTTTCCTTGTAGCTGAGCGCTGCATTGCACAAGTGAGTGAATAAAACAGCTACGGTCCTGCAAATTTGGTTCTGTGGAGCAAAGCGGGACTCTCCTGACTGCGCACAGCTGTGTGAGAAGTCCCATAGAGGGGGCACTTCGTATAGTCTTGGGAGGATAATTCCTGTACTTGCCATAAAGGGGCATGCGTACTGTGGATTTTTCAGATACATCGAGTGCCAGAGAAAACACTTGTGAAAATACTGACTTCAGTTTTTGGTATCTGTTTAGCAAAAATCATACCTTTTACAGTTTTTTCTTTTATTACTGTTATTATTATTTAAAGGCAGATCTTATGTGGGATGTCTGTTGGGTTAAGTTATTGCGTCTCACTTATTAGGTTGTTGCTATTATGGAAATTACGGGATGAGCCAGTAATGTAGCAACACCTTCTGGGATGTACTTCCCATATGCGGATGGCTGAGGAAACTGAGACGTACGTGGTAAGCCAGAGAGCAAAATACATTGTAATAAATTAGTGACATCTGTTTGCACTTATTTCACTTATTCATCTTCCTGTTTGGGAATGTAATAGCTTTTGTCTACCATATGTACGAGGAACCTGCTTCTCATATGCTCAATATATTGAAAATAAAAACACAAGGAGAAAACAGAGCTATTTGTACTGTGAGGGGTGGTGCACAGCGAGGAGGAAGGGAGTGCATCCTACACATCGGTCTGGTTGAAGAGAATAAACAAGGGGTTTTCAGTCCTGATGGAGTTCCTGGCTGAAGCCCAAAAACGCTGCCAAATGGGGACGTTTTTGCCCTTCATTTGTCTTGGTTTCGGTACCAACTCGTGCAGAGGTCCAAGAGCAGTGTACATCGTGTTGGACTGCAAGTGATTTTGTGTTGGCTGCTGCTTCACTTCTCCCCATTCCGTTGGTCGTGTCACTTGAATGTAGGTGCCATGTTAAACAAATCTCAGAGGTACCTGGGGAAACAAGTAAGGTGCTTTTGGAAGCGTAAATGAGGGGAAAAACACCTCTCAGACTTTCAGAAAGTATGTAAAACTGGTGCAGCAGTCATTTTTCATGCCAGTGGTGGAAAAAATGGGAACAATTAGATACTGGTTATGTCAACCACAGTGGAAGCAAGAAATAAGTTTTACAGAAGTATGTGACAGAGTTTACGACCGTGAGAGTGAGATTCATATTTTGATAAATAAGTCAAAATAATAAAGCAGGTAAATATATACACACATATATGTAAAATAAAAGAGCTGTAATGCTTCTGTAAACCAGACATGCTCTTTAACAACTTTAACAACTTTGTTGTTGTTGTTGTAGTTATCATTGCTGGGCTTTTAAGTAATGCCAGCTTCTATATTATTATTACTATTTTATTCTCTTGGAAATATTGCAGGCTGATCTGTTTTGCTCAAGAGCACTTGGCTGACAGTGCAGTACAGTACACACACTTAAAATGCACAGCAATATGTGAAAAACAGACCCTTTCAAGCCTAGTACAGGAAAACTTGGTATTTTGAGCCTAGCTGTTCTAAGTGTGTCCATTAAAGAGTTACATAGGAATAAAGGCAGCTCTGCGAATGCCTTTCTGTTCTTTGTAGGGGCACGGACAGGTTCAGAGATGGGACAAGTGCCCAGAAGGTAGCTGAAATTGTGCTATTCAAGCAGTGCCTACTTGGAAGCTCTGCTGGAGGGGTTTCCACACACAGTGTTGTCTTTCCTCCTCCCTTAGGACTCAGTATAGAGGAAAGCACTAGCAGAAGTGGTGCATGCTGCTGCCATCCTTTCCCATCCACTTGGACTTGTAAATGTGATTGCTTTCTTCAACATAGTTATTTAAGAAAGCTAGAAACACACCTAGAGTGGAAGGTCTCTTGGTAACTTGGATCAGAGCTGCAGCTGTGGGAATTACCTCCTTCAGGAGGATCTGTCTGTGCAGAGCCCGTTTGGGCATGGCAGTGGGGGTCCAGTGCCCCAATCTCCCATGTTTCTCACTGCAGCGCTGTATTTGCCATTAGGTTCTCATCAGTTTCTGCATCACACCTTTGTCCGAGAACGTTGTGTTGGTTTATCCTTCCCTGTCCCACTCTGGCAGCGTCAGCCCTACGTCAGCTGAGATCAGTGTGAGCCCTAGCATTGGTTAAAAGTATCTGAACTAATTTCCCTTGTTCCACTGTGTGAACAAGAACAAACAAATGAGGGTCGTCCCCTCCGAATTCACGATCCTCTCTGCCCTCTTGGAATTCGTCAGGTCTTTCACTTTGCCTAGAGCCATACAAAGGAGAGAGGAGAATGATCTGGCCCTAATGGAGACAGAAACAGCTGAGCTGATTGAGTTGGGGCTGTTAAAATGTCCATCAACCTGTCCCTGACCACAGAGACGTTATCTTCAGGGAGAAAAGAGGTTAAAATGTTGTACAGCCTCCTGTCTGTGACAGGTGCTGGGAATATGATGGCAAGAAGTGCACTGCAGCTATGAGGGGAAAATTACTGAACATCCATACCAGATGCTCCTCTGGTTTTCTGGATCTTTCAACCTGAGAGCTCCTAGGGAGAATGAGATGAAAAGGGGGAAAAACATCTCAGTCTTCCTAGCTGTTACAATTTGAGTGAGGATCTCAAGATACCTGGTTTTTCTTTTTCCCAGAGTTCTAGATCCTGAGATCATTTCCTTAAATGTGTGCCTCTGCTTTGAGTGAGAGAAAGCGTGTGTGGGTGTGTGCACCTGTATCAGTGTTTGTGGGTCTAATCGTTGTAAATCTCTCAAAACCAGAAGTGGTTATGGCTCTGAACAAGCATAAAATGAGAATCTATTATTTATTAAAAACAACAACAAAAAAACAACAAAACAACAAGCTCACAGTTCTTTGGGCACTGGCGCATGACTTCTGAATATCTGTGGTTGGCTCCCCTGCCTGTAACAGTGTGGGAAGGAGAAATTTCCTCCAGAAGAATCCCAGAGAAGTTTCTTCCTACTCAGACTGAGTGGCTGCTTGCTCAAAAATTAGGGAATCCATACAACTGAGGTTCTCCTAAGCCATCCACATCAGCTTGGCTTTTTCAGAAGATGCGCTGTGGTTGAAGAGTAATTGTGTGTGATGGTTGTTGTGCAGGCTTTTTTTTTCTTTTTTCTTTTTTTTTTTTTCTCTCCCCCAGTGTTTACAAATGTAGATTATTGTCCTAGAAACCAGAATGGTCATTTCTTTCTCTCACTCTCCCATCCACATTTTGGCGCGTGCAGAGTTTATTTCTTGGTGAAGCCCTTCCATCGTTGCAATTTGTTTCCATACGGTAGCATTCCACCGGGTCCATTTGTTCATGTAAAACACTGCAGGATTGGTTCTTTTTAACAGTAACGTGTATTAACAGAAAACTAAGTGGTTTTTTTTGTTGTTTTTTTTTTTTTTTTCAATTTATGTTAATTTTTCAGAAGTTTTCTAAAAAAATACTCTAAATCTCAATTTACTATAAACGTGCCGATGGAAACTTTGCTTAAGAGAGGTACCTGGTGTTTAAGTAGTATTTAGCCAGGTTTCTCTCTAGGTTAGCTGGAAGTTATATGCTTTGTCTGTGGTTAGAAGTAGAGCTGGTCAACTCACCAGATTACTTGGTTTTCAGTGTTTCGTGAGAAAAGAAACACAGGGATACTTGTGTGTACGTGTGGGGAAGCAGTTGTTCTGAAGGCAAACCTTTATGCAGCGCTACAATCCTTTAAAAAAACGGAGCAGATGTTCGTGGCCTGGGTGCAACTATTTTTCCGTATACAGAGAAAGGCAATGAACTCAGAGCCAAAAAATAATAAAATACTAATAAAAAATAGCCGAAATTCCAGCTGGAGGCACGTGGTCTGTCCTTATATGTACACTGATTGTTTCGCCCATGTGTGTCGTTGTGACCCCGCTCATTTTTGTGCATGAGGTCCTGATGATAGAAGAATTGTTGAGAAAAATTGGATTAGAAAGAATAAGTTCAAGTGCTGATGCAATGGATTCTCAGTTGGATCAGAGAAGAGACTGGACTTGCACTTTAGCTTATTTTATAGACAAACCTCTCCTCAGTCTAAGGCATAGGGCAAAATTAAGCATCCTTTCGTGTAAAATGAATTAATCAGATTAACTTGGAATTTCAGTTTTTGACAAAGGCTTCTTGGAGGTTCAACATTCAAAGCATGAGGAAAGCCGTGTGCTCGCTGCCCAAACCCTCAAACTGCAGCAGACCCACCTTGCTGAAGTGCCCTTCTCAACCCTTGGCAAGAACGTCCCGTGCAAGAGGCCGGGTGTTATTTGAACTGGAGCGTGTAACGCATTAATTCAAAGTGTAGCGAGTAGGGAATGAGGAAAACTGTGGGTTTTAGTAGTATAAAATAAATGTTCTTCGGTTATTGAAGAAATCAGATGCTTTCAAGCTGCAGATATATTTTGCAAATATATTTTGATGATTTATGGTTTTTCTGTCTGAAATTCAGAGAAACGTGAAGAGTTAGTGCAGTTATTGAGCTACCAGAGAAAGAGAAAGTGATAGGCAATTTTGTTTTAAGTTACCTGTTATTACTTGAAATTGCCTACTGCAGAATTCATGTTGCACTGTTTCAAGTAAGAAATCCTACGTTGCGGTGCCTTCCCTTCCAGGAACTCCAGCATACCTCGCGTGTCCAGGAACTGACGTATTTCTAAAACTCTTATCAACAATTCAGCACATTTGGGACATTTTCCAAGTTAATAGTTTAAAAAGGCCCACATGTTTAGACTTCCTTATTACTGACTGCAAGCAAGGGCACTTGGACCTTCTTGCTTCCAAAGCCTTTTGCATATTTTATTTTTTGAATAGCTGCTAATGAACATTAAAAACTTCTGCAGACGGAGGAAAATAGTTACGAGCAGTGGCAAATCTAACCCCCTGTTGTGTGTGTTAGTGATAGTCTTTTGATGCCATGACGCTATAAAGCATCCTTACTACAGACCAAGGAATATGTTGATGATTCTGAATATTTTTTGTGTCAACGTTAGGAGTTCATTCTTCGTGGAAAACACAAATATGGAATATTCTTTGATTCTTTTTAATGCTCAGACACCGCTGATGGAAAGTACAGCCACTGTTAATAGATACACTGACAACAACTTTTTGCACGTAGGGTCCTTACATCAGTGACGTGTTGCCCAGTGGACGTGCCCTGAGCTGTGACACACCGCAGTCTGCCCGTGGTTCCCGTCTGCTGGACGCGCCGTGTAGCGCGCTCTGCCTCGCCGTACGCTTGGGCGTGCAGCATGAGCAGGGCAGGGCTTGGCTGCCAGGGGGCTTATACATCAAAATTCTCGTCTCATAGGCTGCCTTATGCTTATGAAAACAGTAGCACACGGGGAGCTTTGGATGCTGCGGTAATTAAAACATCTGAACAGTTGCTTACAATTACCTTTCCTCACCAGCAGCACCGATTTTTCGTAGCCTGCCGTGCTGTCTTCTGTTGTTGCAGTGAGGAACCGTTTCCGTGCTCCGCTATCCCACCCGCCTATGCTGTGGAAAGCTCATGTGTGATGGAAGCACCACGGCTGAGGATGACTGTCAGAGGGCCAGCGGTGCGGCGCTCTCCTACAGGAAGCCTCTATTCATGTGGGCCCTTGAGATTCTGGTTTTATTTGCTGCCGAAGAAAGGTCTTGTCTCCGGAGAGCCAGGCTAAGGTTGTTCCTTGGCCATGCTGCTGCCAGTGGAAGGTTGACTGGAGTTTTGGAGAGCTTGTGGTTTTCTGCAGCTCTGCGTAAATACTACAGTTGGGAGGATGATATAATGGGTCTGTTTTTGTAGGGAAAAACTTCCACAGCGTGTTGTGCCTTCGCTGGTTTTCATTTATAGCCTTTGGACTACATAACGGTAGCATGGGTGGACAAAGGAATTAATGTGAATCTCTGTGCCCCTGTTCTTGGGATAATGTGGCTGAATAGAAACACAAACAGCAACTCCGATGCTGCTGGCAGGAGCTCAGAGGTTTGGACGTGAACTCATTGAGAGCAGGAACGCAAGAGTAAGCTGTTTCATTCAGGCCTGCTCCCTGCTGTGCGGTAAATGTCTGATGGAGAAGGTCAGCGCAATGTCTTCACCAAACGCTCCTCGGTCACCAAATCCTTGCCAGCAGCCTTCAGCAAGCTGAGGACCTGAAGTGAAATATTAAAGGCACAACGGCAGCGTAGTGTAGGAAGGGAGGGAATCAGGGAGGTCAAAGGAATCACTGTGAGCCTGTGTCTTGGCCCAGTTGCTCCAAGATTAGTTTTGCACTCTAAAATGACAGTGAAAATACTGGCTTAGCCAGGAAGAAATTGCTCCTCATTTGGGAGGAACTTGTGCCGCCTGTCCCTGGATAGCCGTACTATTCAGGTTCCTTCAGAGGCTGGGCTGAGACTTTGCTTTAAAGCAGTCCTTCTTCCAGAAGATCATGGATGATCCTGATTTGCTTTTTGATTTTTAATCACTTTCCAGTCTAAAGTATCATGTCTACTGTCCTGTTAAATATCACAACAGGACAAAGAAAAATATTCAGGGTAAAAAACGGAATCAGTAAATGCAAGCTGTGCTTGCTTGCTTGCCTGTTTTCCATTCGGCTTTGCACAACCATTTGCTTTACAGGGTTCCACCAATTTTTTGATGTAACGAGAATGTGATGTAACGGCACAGTGACTGCTGTCCTGTGCTAATTACTTGTGTTGCATTTTCTACGTAGCTCAAAGTGGTTGCTGCAGTGCCTTGGGTTTTCCAAATACTTCCCGTGTTCAGTGGTTGGGTAACGGCATCCCATGGCACATTGTTGGAATAGCTGAAATCTCACTGGCGATAGAAAGCTCACATTAAGCCATCAGCTTAAGGAAGCTCAGGTCAAAAACGGGAGAGCATTTCGGTGGTGCCTGGGACCAGAAACCCGTCAAGGAAATCAGCTGCAATGGAGATTAACCCCTGAGGGCTCCGGCTGGCAAAGCACGGAGCGGTTCTGGGATTGTCCTGCCTCAACGCTGCCTGACAGCAGGCTGCTGGTGCTGGTGCTAGCTGAGTAGTACCTTCTGGAGCTGTCACGTATTAGTTCTACAGGGAAAGGCCACTTATTGGAGGTTTGGAAAATTGATCAGGAAGACTGAAAATCTATTAGATTTCAAGTTTTTGGAGATACGAACAAATCTTTCCAAAATATTCCGGAGTTCGAACTCAAAGCTGGTGCTGCAGCATCTCTCCATCCCCTAGACTCATTCATGGTGCGTAGTGTGGAATTACAATGTACATGGCTGTTACAGGGGAAAGATGTTGCAGACTTTTATTACTTTTTCCCCTCTCTCCAGATAATTTCAAAAGGCTGCTGTTTGATGGCTTTATGCAGTGTTACGTAAAAGCACTTCACTGCTAATAAAGCAGTTGGGGCTTCTGTCTCCTGAAATCTTAATGCCAGGATTGGTTTGAATGTTGCTGTTGTGAGCGGGGGGACCATTAATTAAAGGTACAAGATTAGCAGTAATGTATCTCCATTGTGGATGATACCTTGAGGTTCTGCAGATGGGGTTCTGTAGTCACCTTGGTCAGGAAAGAAGCAGGATATGAATGAATTTCACGGATGAGAATGAGGAATGAGATACTTGCCATCTGGGCAAAAATACGGCAAGTCAAAGAACAGAATTATCTTAGGAAAGTGTAGGCTGGACTGGTGATTCAAAAAACTAAAAGCAAACAAAAAGCAGAGTTTGCATTATGCTGTGTGATCAGAGGAGGGTAAAACTAAGGATGCAATTCTTTGTCAGGTAGCAGGGTCTAGCAGAGAAAACAGCCTTCTCATCACGCGTTTCATGTTAGGCAGAAAAGCATGAGGGGAAGATGGAGAGGCTTTCGCTCGTCATTCGGCTACCAGCCCCAGGTAAAGGTAGATATTTTCGTCTTAATGCTAACTGATGGGGAACATGGAAGAGTTTTTCATGTGAAAAGCTTATATATATACCTTCACAGTGTTTCCCCAGCAGTGAGAGCTATACTGCCTTTGGTGAAAGGTATACAGGACCAAATTGGTGCATTAAGCATACATAGCCTCTAATGAGACATAGCATAAGATTTGTTAGCAATCCTGTATTTTATTAAAACAGAACCTTTAAAAACAGCTTGAATTGTCTGAGCAGTGAAGAGGAACGCATGTGGCAACAACTTCTGAAGACATGAGGATTTCCATAGGCCCAGTATTCAAATCATAGTACTTTGATGTCATTATTATAGGCAGATCACAGAAAAGGCTCCCAGTTTTGCATGTGAAATCCCATTTAGTTTATCCAATGCTTTGTTTAGTGCAAGTCTTAGTGGAAAAAACATTTTAATTTCAAATTGCACGTACTAGAAATCAAGTCTGCATGTAATATAACATCATCTTTCATATTTATTTTAAATATCTTTAGTTTAGAACTCTCTCAAATCAGAAGCATTTTGGACTCTAAAGCTACTGGCATAAATGCCTAAATTTTTCACAGCAATTCATATGGGTCAGTAATTTACAGTGTGTTAAATTTTAGACTAGTGTAATACACAGTTCATTATATACGTAGTACCTTTTATATATATATAGTGCATTTATATACATGGTGATGTCTGAAGACATCAGACGTTCCCGCTGTATGGGAACTACATTGCAAGGCATCTCACTGGAGAAGGTAATGGAGGATGACTTCCAGATGTTTATATGCTTGTTTTGGCAAGAGTCGGAAAACACTGGAACATGCATTGGCAACAAAGGAAGAAAGGAAGCAAAGAACCTGATGTAAGAGACATCGAGCCTGGCGACAAAGAAAGCAGAACATGGAAAATGGATCTGTGTGGGGAAGGGAGAGCCAACAGAAGAGTATGGCTGCCATGACAGCACTGGATATGAACATTATACTAATGACAGGCAAGAGTGCCACCAGTCTGCTTCAGAAATCAGGGACAAGTTCTTTACCTGAGTTTCATTTTTCTGGTTGCAACTTTTGCTGTTGTGAGAGAAAGTTTTATCTAAACCTGGATGCTGAGATTGAGTCTTTATGGTGTAATCTGATTTTATCTTGTTACTGTAAAGTGCAGGACCTTCCTACGAGTTTGTGCAGTGCCGCTGAACACAAAGCATCCTTGATCTCTGATGAAGCCTTAGGGAACTACTGTAATATACATACTGAGTCATCATGCTAATAATATTTTTGTTGAATCGCATGGATTTTCATTTTGAATAGCTGACTCACTTCAGAAGTGGAATCTGGCTCCTGTGCAGAGAAATCTCTAGATGGTGAGCCACAGGAATTGTTGCTTGCCGTAAGGTTTCAGTACATACACCTCTTTGTCAGGTTTGTTGTCCTTTTAGTAGACAGGCTTTGTGGCCTTACCACATTGCATCAAATCGTGCACATTTCCATTTATTTAGCTTTTTGGGTGGCAGGGAGAGAAGAGTTAAGTCTTGATCTCTTCAGGCTATGCATATTTGTCCTTATGAAGGATTCCAGGGCCAACCACTGTGAATTGTACGGCTCTAATTTTTATTAGTGATATCTTTCTCATGGTTTTACAATTGAGGATATGAAGAACTCAATACTTGAATTTTTTTTCCCCTCCAGCTGTTCTCTGTTTCTTCGAGCCTTCCCTGGTTTCCTAGGAAACCCCTGTAGGATGGAATTTGTCTGTTTTACAGGCACTGTGCAAGATAGGCAGCGTATTTTGTTTGTGTTTGAATGTAATGAACACAGAAAGTAAATGTTTGGTGATTTAAGCCTCCCATTCAGTGGAGTGCTTTAGTACCCAACTTAAAGTGCATGAATAGCCTTTTTTCTTACAGTGACGTGACTTGTAGTTAGCTGTGTTTGCCTACATACTTCTATGAATGAGGACTTTAATTATTTCAGTTTTTTGTTATGCTTATCCAATAGGTTAAATGTTTAAACTTGTTTCGAAGTATAGCCGAAAATACAGCACTTCTTGTGAGATAAAACAGCTTTGTGGGATGAAAGATGGCAAGCTGAAGTGAAAGCATGTGCTGTTGGATGGTATGTTGTTTAGACTTACTAGCCACCAGCTGATACTCAGATTAGCTGGGATAATCTTAAGATCCAGGAGTTTACAGCTTGATCAAATGGTTGAAACAATGAATTAGAATATAAATATTGCCTACCTTGAGCCCGTGCGTAAAGTCCCTTCTCTTGTTCACCCAGAGTTTTCACACTCCCAGAATAAAAAAGGTATGGGTTTAATGTATCCTTGTTATCTCCCAGCATAATAAAATACATCTTTTTTGGTAAGGGTTAGGGGAGTGGTCCATGTTCAATCTTCCAGTTGTTTCCTATACAGCCACAAGATTTGCAGCTGATTTAGCTAAAGGGCTTTTACTAAAACTGGTCTCCAGTAGCTGATGTTGCAACTACCAGCTTAGTCTTTTGGTCTCAAAGAAAATAAAAATCGGAGTGATTTTTCCTGAATTGGATTTTATTTCTTTATAAGGTGGTTAAATTCACTCTTCGTGTTTGCTCTTTTTTTTTTTTTTTTTTTTAAACTCTTCTCCCTTGTGAAGGCTGAAAGACTGAAGTTCCTCCCTGAAGTTAGGAAGACGTAGAATTTTCTAAGTCATTTGTTTATACAGTGTAAAGCAGTTCACAATGTAATGTAAATACCAGGACACTGATGCTCCTAAGTTTGCAGACAGTATTGACTTATAACTGTTTATTCAAATGGCAGAGCTAGCTCCAGGACATTGTGTCATAGTCAGGCAAGGCAAATAGCTAAGCATTCTGAGTCCTTCTGATACGTAACAATCTGCAGTTTGAGGCTAGAGCTGTTGGCCAGGCTCTCCGAGTATTTGTTTCTGTGGGTGGAAGGTCTGCGCCCCACTAGCCCCGAGTCAGCAGGTACAAATAGGATGAGGATCTGGTGAATGATTTCTAGGGAAGGGACCCTAAAGGTCATCTAGTTCCAACCCCTGCCATGGGCAGGGATGTATATTGCATGGCGAATATTTCTTGTGCAGTACAGCCCGATCTTGTCAGACATCGGAAATGTTTCTTTCAAGTCTTACTGGACTAAACATATCCCCCGTTCCTAGGGGTGATGTAGGCATGTGTCATTCGTGACATACAGCTCTGCCACGCGTTTTGGTAACCCACTAACCATACTTCAATATTCCTGTATTTTATGGACTTTAAAATGGGTTCTATTTCTGGATTGCTTTTTTGAAAACATTGTATAGCTACATCATTGTAAAATGTCATCCCCTTTCAAATCGTTCTGCATACACAAATGTATGCAGTTTCTTCCCGTGTTAAGGATGCTGCACTGCGAATAGCTGGGGAAATGGAAGCACAGAGGGTTTAGGCATCTATTTCCAGCTGTGTGCTGCTCCGGAATATTCCCTCCAGATACTCGGATACCCAGGCATTGCTTTCAAAGATTTATTCACGTAATGGCCACCTTCTGTGTAAGGGAGTTTCACAGGGAGCTCTAGACACCTGATTTATGTTTAATTGTTTAGCTCAGTTGCACGAGCATGTTGTGCAAAAGACCGTCGCGCCGGCTGGTGTATACTGTCCTATCTGGAAGAAGATGCTGATGTTAACAGAGAGATGATTTATATGGATGCTATTCTGTTCTTTCATTGTTTATTACCAGATGTGCATCTGGGATTTAACTTATTGCCCTTAAGATATTCTGAAGAGGAATTGTGTTCTGAATGAAGCAGTCGCAGCCTTTGTACCGTACCAGTTGGCTCTTCTGCTGCGGTGCCTGATCCCTGGGCTCCTCAGGGTATGTTCTTTCTGGAGTGAGCTCGCCAGTAAAGGATGAGTTCTGTTTTCCATACTGACCTCAGACTGCACATAATTACATAAATCCAGCCAACCGTAACAAGGAGGTGCACATAGGGAACGTGCTTCACAGAGGGATTTTATAGAGCTTGCAGTGCTGTTAAGCTGAAATTACATAGCATTTTATGGGAAATGTATGGCCATGTCCTCTGCTGTGCCTTCCCCGGTGCTGTGCCATAAAAGAAACGCAACATCGGTATCAGCGCTGCTGGGAGGATGGCTTTTTGCAGGATTGAGTGAGGGTGTGCTGGAGGGAATTTCACTCTGGCAGTCCGACATTTACTTAGGGCAGCTGAGCAGGATTTGGACTCGGGGTTGGCTGGTTAGATTCACTGCAGATCTGCCTCCTCCTTAGGGTGGGAAACACGTTTTGGGCAGGGAATTCACTTCTATTTGACCAAGATGTTAACTTTCCCCCTTCTTATATGCCACTTCTTGCTCCCAGCCCTATGAGCAGTGACCACAGTGCTCCGGCTCCTTTGCTCCTTCCTGGCGCCCCGCGTGTCCTCAGCTCAGTCTGGGTGCCGCCGCCCAGCACTGCTTCAAGCTGGCAAAACCCAGTGCTTGATTTCCAACGCGCTCCAAAATGATTTGCGTTTTAGGTGTTCCTGTTCCTTTGAGGAGAAAAAAGGAGAACTGTTTTTTTGAATACATACCAGTTCCCATTTGTGAAACAAACAATTGGAAAACTGAGTGTCAATCGCCTGTCCCAGCGGTGGTCCTCATTTGATTTCTGCACTGGAAAAGTTTTAAATGGACTTCTTTCTTATTATCCTTGATAGATTAACATAAAGAACATGATAATTTTCAAATGAATGTTTCAAACAGTCGGTTTTTATTTTCATAGCTAAACTAAACTGATCATGAAGTGGAAACTTAACTGTGCTTGATCCTTGTACAAGTTGGCACCTAGCTACCAACCTTACCTTACATATTTTGCCTACAGTAGAAACACTTTTTGTGCTGTAGGACTTCAAATAGCTTGTGAGACACACACCTGTGCAGATCTGGTGCATAACTGGGAGGGTAAATGCTTTATTTGAATGCAATATTAATGGGTTTATTTGAGCTTGGAGAATTTTGGCTTAGAAAATGAGGATTGATTTTATTTTATTATTATTATTATTTTTAATGCAGCTCTCAGGAGGTTCACTTTTTATTTATTTTACCTCTGGTCTGCAGTGTAAGTTCAGTGCTTGGGAATGGTCTTAGGCAAGTTGCTTGGAAGTTGAAATCCCTTTCACCTGAAGGGGTTGTGCCTGGAGCTGGTGCCGAGAGCCGGGAGCAGGAACTGACTGGAGGGTGACCTCCGTGAGCCTGCTCCAGTCTTCTGGGCTGGTACTTCTCCGTGTTCCGTGGGTCGTTGTTGTTTCTGAAATCTGCACAGAAAAACCGAAATAAAGGCAAGCCACCATTTATTTATGTCAGCTTCCATGAAGGAGGCCTATCCTAGGCTCTAGGCAACCTGCCATCAATTATCCACACAATTCATAACGATAAAAGCAAAAAAGCAGCAAACCGCATTTGCCAACTGCCTTAGCTTAGGGGAAATGAAATCATCCAGCCCCTCGTGTTCCCTTAGGCCCTGCAACTCTGCCCCTATCAAACATTTGTTCCAGAAACAAGCTCTGTCTCTGTTGGAGTTGATAATGTACATGTTAATATATTCCAACAGATCATGAAATTTCCTAGCTTAGAAGGCTGCCTGTGCCAAGCTCCTCTTGTGCAGACTATAATTTCCTTTCTAAAGAGAGAAGAAGCATCTGGACCCACTCAGTCCTGGCGCAGAGTGCCTCCTCCACGTCAGCACGCCGGCACTGCTCAGCTGCGGGCTGCCTGCACTCACCGCCTTGGAGCCCCACGTTCAGGACTGGAACCGAACCCCCAGGACTGAGCACGCTGAAATGGTCAGAAGGTTCCGTTCCTGACCCAGAACTGGGTTGCGAGGGGTCATCTATGCGCGCTGCAGGCATGGCTCTGCGCTCTCAGAGAGACAGGGCATGAGCACAAAACCTTCTCCCAGCATTGCTGGCATTAGGAACCTAGAAAGTGCAGGGTCTGCTTTCATTCACCTATGTAAAGTGCAAGGGAAGAGGCTACATTTAACTTTTTAAGATCAGAATTGAATTGGAAATTTAGGATTTTCTCAGTTGGTTTATGAAAATTTGTTTTCAACTTCCACTCGCTGCCAGTGTCTCTTGGTAGAAATTTAATGGTAATGAAATTTTTGTCAATGACCGTATTTAAATCTGGCGATACAGTTTTAATATGTTTGGGAAGAATGATAGATTATTGCTGTTGGGAAGAGAGCGGTATGGTATCTAAATCCAGTCCTGGTTTCACCTCCCTAGCTCTTTCTAGACTACTCTTTTCCCTGTTTTATTTTCTAAGAGAAAATACAGTAACGTTATTCTTGGCACTAGATTAACCCAGGGATTGTTGGCTACTGGCGTGCTAGGGTTGGTGAGATATAAAACTGGGACTCTCAGAACACATTAATCAGGGAGATTGGAACAAGATGGAGAGGAGTTGTGTCCTGACCTTATTGCCCTGAGGGGGGAAAAAGGCTGGTGTAAATCACAGTGGTGACATTACTTCAGTGGAATAACTTCCACAAGCCAAAGATCTGCAATGTTATCCAGAGATCAGGTGACTGGGTGTTTGGTTTTGTGCTTTTTTCCCCCTCTATTGTCTGTAAAATCACGCCGTATACGTTAACGATCTGGAGGGTTTCTAGTGTGGAGCTGCTCTGGTTGTGGAGGAACGTGTAGCTGTTGCTAATCAGGTTAAGCAATCATGCAATGAAAATGTTATCCTTACTAATGCTTACCTTTTGCCTATAGAGTACATCAGTGAATTTGGAAATATTCCCTAACCTTCAGGCTGTAATTTGGTGATGCAGGGAACTCCTATAATGCATGAATTTTTACACAGGAAAAACGACAAATAAAAATGCTGTGATTCATTGTTTGCTCCTCACTTGGCCCTGACCCGGCATGGCCCTGAAATATGTGAACGAAGCCTGGGAGTAGTGCCTCTTCACTCGGTCGTTGGGATGTTGTTGCCACATTTCACACTTCTTCATGTCCTAGATGTGGAAATTGAGAGGGACCTTTTCTTTCTGCTCAGGTGAGAAGCCAGGCCCAGTTTTGACTTCATTAGTTCGGATGATGCTCTTCAGACATTGTTTAACCTCGTGTACAGAAAGAGGTGGGCTTAGAGCCCTGTGATGTTTGTGTCAGTGCTGAGGACTACGAGCAGTGAAACAGGTGGGTTGCAGTGTACGAACTCCCAAGCTGCAGCAGATTACCTAATATTTCCACTGGTGCCACAGTCAACTTTTTGAGAAAGGACCAAGTCTTTTTGCCCAATTCTGAGGCTCCAGGTGTTACCATAAAACAGATTCTGATGCTACTAGTAAAAGTAATAATGCTACTGCCTAAAAGTAGCTACAGGAAGCTGCTTTGTCTCCTCCTGACTGAAAGGCTTCACTACTGAAATAAAGCATTTGGGATATGATCAAGCTTACGTTCCAGTAAAATGAATAAAATCAAGCAAATGATTTACATCTGTAAAGACCCATGTAGGCCTTTCCTGTACTTTGTCAGGCAGTAAAACAGCTGATAAGATGAAGGTGCATACAGGCTAATTGGTAATAATTGTATTTATTTTCACTTCTTGAGATCATCCCGTTTCCTGGAAGTAGAGAAATTATTTGATTGCTATGTGGCACTTCTTAATAGAGTAGGGTGGGGGAAGTACTGAAGCTGTGAAGAACGTACGAAGGAATTTTTGTATGCATATGTGGAACAAAAGTAAAAGGAAAAAAAGCATGTTGATGAATGACTATGAGGGAGTATCATTTAAAAAGAAGCAGAAGACATTTGTGAATGTTGGCATAGAGTGATGTTGGTATTTCTTTCTCTTCCCAACTTTTATGGGAACTTTTAGGAATAATATATGCCTAAAAAGTTCTTTCTCTTGTGGTCAAGTTACTGTGTCTCTGAACAAGAGGCAGAAGATAGCATAAAAAGAATTTCACTTGTTTTGAAAAAATAATGAATTTAACTTCAGTGGACTTTAAAAAAAAATATTGGGAAAATTCCGACTGGTTTCTATGTCCAAGTATTCCTCCAAGCAGTGAAATAAGCCCCAGCCCTGCCATAAACTCTATGCTGTCTGTCCCCTAAAGCCATGAAGATGAGTGTCCTTACTGGAGCACTATCGTGGATGTTTCCAGTGCCGTTGACTTGAGCTGGCATTTATGTAGATGGGGGGAAAAAGGATGCAGGGCCAGTGAATTCGTAAGTCATGAAGCTGGAGCGGAGGAAGAGTCAAGTCCCATGTTGGAAGGAGATATTTGTTGTTCTGCTGGCTCCTCACATAGCAGGAGCACTGGCTGGGTGCTGAAATGAACAAAAACCAACAAGCCGACCAGAAGTATACTTTTCTTTCAGCCTTGTTCCAAATCAGTACGTATTTCCATTAAAGCTGAGATTCTTTTTTCTTATTTATTCTTAAGATTTTCAATTTGTGCTATTTAATGTTATCTAGAATTAACCCAAAGCTAAGTAATGTGGTTGAATGCCATTTGTTTTAGTTAATAATGCACCTTGTATTACACAAGAAAAATATCCAAGCAATTGTACATAAACAAAGTTAATGACATGCCCTACTTTTGCACTTAATGGATTACCATAACGAGATGAGATGTGATTTTCCTTTCTCCAAATAACTCTTCAGTTTTTCTCCAGTTGATAAACATAACTGAAAAAGGCTGGAGTAGCTTGGGAAAACAGAAGGATGAAGTCATAAATGAAGCCACTGACAAAAGCCTTCTAATGAGCATTTCCTTCAGCTGCATTAGAAATCTGGAGTTGCATCTGGAAATGAGTGAAATCAAAATATGCTGTAGCCAGCATGGAGTGGCAGGAAACAGTGTTAATCTTTGTGGTCTGTGATGTTTATTTATATAGCTGTGGGTTAAAGCACAGTCTCCTGGAGCTGGTACATTGAAGCTGAGAGGATATCTGTTTGATAATACTTGATATCTTGGCATCTCATCAGTTTCAGTAATGTCAGTATTGGCCGTGTTTATTTCTTACTTGTAATTAAGGCTGATTTTACAGCATGCCTCATCTCCGAGGTGAAATGTGACCTGTAATTGCCTTTAAATCACATGAGGTAGAAAGAAAGTGTAACACTCATTTGCAGCAATGCAGATGATGAAGTAGTTAAGTGAATAACTTAGAGAATTAAAAGACAAAAAAAAAAAAAAGCTGACTTTCACTTCCTGTGTACTTTAGAAATGAATTTGAAGTTGAGAAAGGAGGGCAGTTGCTTTCACTTATTTGCTTATTTGTTGTTACTGCTAATTAAGATGTGAGATGATTCACATGCTAGAAGCATGAGAACGTAGAACAGACTTCTAACTCTGAATATACAGAGTGGCTCTTACAGCATTTCTATGTTTAGGGATGTTTGTCACCATGGTCTAAGTAAAAAGACAGCAGGTTCTGGCTTGTGTTGCTGGAGACTCAAACTAAATGCTTTATTTAAAAAAAAAAAGTGCTTTTCCCATTGCAAGTGGTCTTTGGTTAGGATCAAGGCAGTGCAAGCAAGTAGGAGTTGATTTCCCTTTTCATGACTATGCTGACCCAGCTTGAATGTGGAATTCCCATTTCTCTTACGGATATGGAGGGAAGTAGTGATAATCAGACAAAAGTTCATAGAGTAGAACAAATAAGCACAACTCGGTGTGTATTGTTTAAGAGTAAGATCTGTTAAAAACAGATGGGCAGTGAGTATACAAAACCAGCTGCCGAGTACGTGTGTCAGGATGGAAACAGTGGTTTCCACCAACACTACATCTAAGCAGCTTTGAGACAAGAAGTTTTTTTCTTCTTCTTCTTTTTTTCTTTTTTTCTTTTTTAACTGCAACAAACATGCCGCAGGATGACACGTCCTTGTAAAAGGACCACTTGCAAGAAAAGACAAGGTTCAAGAAACCGCGGACTGCGCATCTTTACTGGGACTTTGTTAATGACAGTGCCGGCTCACGAGAAGAGATCAGGTGAAGTAGTACATTTGCTCAGCAGTTGTCTTGTAGCGGTGTCAGCTTTGGTTCATTGAGTGTGATAAAGCATGGCGTGGTGTGTTACAGACGCTTCTGGTTGTAAGAGTGTGGGTTGGTTACTTCCTAGTAAAGGTGGGGAAAAAACCAGTTACTTGTGGAGGGTTGTAGAAAAGAGCTGATGGATTTTTTTCCAGTGGATGAAAAGGCAGGTGCTAGGTTGAGTTCTTCCACTACTACTGTTGTTAATGTTGATTGTGATGCAGTTGTATTTGTGATAAATGTATTACTTAAATCTCTAAAACATTTTAAAATGCGTGTAACAAAACGTACCCAGCAAATTTAATTTGCTGTTATTCATTCCTGCGGTGTAGCTACTCTTTTTATGGATCGTTTCATCTACTTTATAAATTACTTTGTAGTCCAAGTGTCATGAAGCCAAGTTTGTGAGATAAAAGCTAGAATGAAAAAGGGGAGATTATAAAATGGCCAGATGCTGTAGTTGCAAACTGTATAAAACATGAACATAAAGTTGGTCTTCTGGTCATATTATTTGCAGTGCCCTTGCTTTGCTTCCTGCATCTCCAGAGGAGTAGGGAAGATTTTCCGAGGCTTGGCAGTGGGCTCTATGCAGCTTGCTATCTCAGATGGACTCACTTCAAAATCAGAAGACATGAACAGGGAGAGAGATGAAAGTAGAATCACCCTTGGCAAATCCTGGGAACAAATTTGTTTACATGGAACAGAGTTGAGTGACTTCTCACTATATACAGTTAGGCAAAAGCTATTGAAACAATATTAACACCCAAATCGGTGCTGTTATTGAGAGGCAAGTAAAATGAGCAAACCAGTAGATTTCAGCCTGGCACTGAAAAATGCTTTTTGGTTTTATAAAAGTATTCATTTACGCAACCTAGGCGCTAAACAGAATGTAACTTAAATAACAATCAAACAAACTAACAGGAAAAAAAGAGAAAACCCCAACCAAAGCCCAGAAAATAAAAATAAACACAACAAACAAAACGAAACCACCAAAAAGGTCATCTTGCAACTAAGTGCAGGCTAAGGTCAAATTTCTGAAAAGTGACCTCTGGTTGGATGTTTCATTGGCCAGCTGAAAGAAAGAAAAGGAGGAATGTACTTGATGAGTAGCTGTCCTCAGAGGGTCTCGAGATGAATAGGCCTACTATTTCAAAGAGGTAAAGATTTCAGCCTTCTAAATTGGGAGATTTTTAGGCCTGAATTTGAAAGGAGCAATTTATTTGCCCTTTTTACTTCAGGTTGAGTGGTAGTTGTACATCATTTCATTAGAAAACAACAATAAAGGAAATCTTTCCAGCTGAACAACCAGAAACAAGGGGCAACTTTCAAATATTCCACATTCCTCCACTGTGAAATAGGAACAAAGTGATGTTATATAACCTAGGGTTTTTTGAAACTTCAAGGCATTTAATAACCTTAATAATGGAATTGTCTTTAAAATATTTTATATAAACTTTATGCTGTCTTAAAATATTACTGCCTTACAATACAGCGGGAAAGGATCTTAAATGACGACTTTCACAAATAACACTTGCAGAATATTAATCATAACTAAACTACAGCATGCTCAAACTCCATTTACACATTTGAAATGTTTCAGAGTGTATACATAACGTACGTATAGTATCTCATTTGTGTAATGTGAAGGTAAGTATCCTAATCCCCTGAGGAAGAGATTGTGTAGTAAACTTAGCACACAGTCTGTCTTATCTGAATACATTCAGTGAACAGAAAAAGAAAGCAGTAGGAAAAATAGATTTTAAAAGGGATTTTTGACTATTGTTAGTATTTTTTATTTTCTTTTTCCAGGCACTGTATCTGCTAATCCTGTCTGATTCCATCACATGCGATGCTACATCAGAGGCTTTAAGTTCTTTAGAGTTAGCTCACAACCTCAGCCCTTCCCCTTCCACGTCAGCAAAATATTTCCAACTTCATTAAAGTCTGCAGCAAAAGGTTTACGTTAATTAAGCAAGCTACATGGCTGGTAAATTATTTTCATGTTCCTACTATAGCAAAATACAAAGACTAAACCAAGGCTGTAGGTAATTTTAATGCTAGAGGACTACCTAATAGTTCTATCTGAATTCAGCCATCAGGGTTTTGCAAAGGCAGACATGTGCAAGCTGAAACTGGAGCAGAGTCAAACCAAAACACGAGTTGTTCTATGAGCATGCAAAACCATCCAGCCCTGGGCATAGGTTATTGAAAAGTAGCATGAAGCTTGCATACTAGTGCCAGCAGTTCCTGAGTGCAACAGCATGACCAAACCTGCTAGTGAAACCACGTGGCAGCCGGTTTGATGCAGCCGTGCATTTGCACTCCTTGGCAAAAACATTTTCTGTAGGTCGAGACAGAACCCCAACGATTGCAAATAAAGTGAGAGTTGGTTAAACACAACCACAAGGGAACTGCTGCTACCTAGGTCAACTGGTTATCTATTTATGGTGGTTTTACCTGATTTTAATTCTTTTGACTTTTAGAGACATTCAGTAGGTTTGTAATAAGGGGCAGATGAGTTTCATTCTCACCAGCATATTTGGGGGATGCAGAAAGAAAATATCAGCTGGCTTCCTGGGCAATTTAATAGCATAAATGTGTAAATTTATGTGGGGCCTTTACCCACTTCAGGTACGCTAGGACTATGGACACTGAGATAAAGTACTGTAGGGAAGGATATCTCCAACTGTCTCACTCTCAGGAGCACTGAAGGGGAAGGAATGTGTTGTGTAAGCATCTGGTGCTGTTAGAGAAGCTGTGGTGCATCTTGCCCAGCTTTCAGCTGCTAGTCCAGAAGAGTGTGGGTCTCCTGTGTGTCCTGTGTTGGACCTGCTAGACTCGCGTAGAGGTCTTGACTAGTGTCATGTCTGAAACATCACTATGTGACCTACATTTAAGTGATCGAACCAAGCCTGATTTATCAAGGGATGCGTATTCGTGCTAGGTTTCTCTCCAGTGTCTATGTGTGGGCTTTTGTGGCTCTCTTGCACTCGAGGTAATATTCAGACTTTATTATTGTCTCTTGCAACCCTGCCTGTTGGTTTTTGAAGGATAATTTACAGACTGATTTAAGTTAGCAATCAATTTAGTGTAGCATTTTAAACTGTATAAATGCCCCAAAGTTGCTTGTATTTCACCCAAAATTTTAATTTTAGTTGAAAAAAGAGTTAGAGAACTAAACAGCTACGAATAATGGTGCAACTAAAGAATAGGAACAGTAAGCCCACTCATATTTGCACATGTGAAATCAACATTCAGAGGCTAAACCGTGAACCTGTAGAAGGCTGTACAAGCCCTAGAGAAATGAGAAGGGTGGCCCAGAGGAGGGCACTATGGTTTCTGAGAAGGCAGCCATGGATGCATCGGTCCAGGCGACCCAGTGAGAATGTAGTCGTGGGCACACGAGGTCAGGGCCCAGAGGAGCCCAGGCTGCCAGGTGGACATCTGGAGCAGGAGAGCGGAAAGCAGGAGCAGGCACGGGGACTCGGG
The DNA here is from genome assembly GCA_011074415.1 of Stictonetta naevosa. Taxonomy (NCBI): domain Eukaryota; kingdom Metazoa; phylum Chordata; class Aves; order Anseriformes; family Anatidae; genus Stictonetta; species Stictonetta naevosa. Next base: position 4,347,519 of record CM021703.1, read on the forward strand.
AATCCCAAGCTCAGCTGTGCCAGGAGGTATATCAAGCAGAAAGTAAAACCACTAGATTTCCCTTATATAAGCAGTGCATCTGCAATGTCAGGCTTTCGGTTTGAGGAAAATTGACTGTGAGTAGCTGGACCTGCCAGAACCTGACAGTAAACACACGGCCGGTTGCACGTCAGGACTCATCACGAGCTTTTTCTGTTCTCGGCACCTTGAATGCATTTTACAACAAAATCCCCGAGCTCCCTTTGATTTATAATTGAGTTGTTTTCTACAATCTGGGACGATAAATGAAGTTCGGGCTGCTTGATAATGCTAAAAAGGAGCATCCCCTTTGATGTTTTTGCATCGGTGAATGTGGTGATACTTAGTACTCTTGAAGTTGAGTAAACATGAACTTATTAGGTTTTTTTGGTGTGTTTTGTTTTGTGTGAGTACAAAGATGCTTTGTGGGAGGAGGATGTCAGAGCAAAGATAGCATTTGGAAGATGTTTACATGGTGCTGATACGTATAATGCTGATGTTAGCCTTTCTTGGTAACTGTGGAAACACATGTGCAATTAATTAAGGCTTGGTTACCAATAACACAATCTGAAACAGAAAACTAGAACTAAACAAAAAGAAGGAACAATTTGATGCTAGTAATAGAAGACGTGGCTAATGTCATGCAGCTGAAATACAGTTAATGCTGTGCTGATGAAGGTCTCGTGTACTTTTATGAGAAGTTAGCTGTTACGAGTCTAAAACGCAACTGGATAGGACACCTCTTGCCAAACATGACTGCTATTAAGCCCATGTTTTATACGCAGGAGACCACAACCTCTTGGAAACAATAGACTAAATCCAGCCAAAATGGGGGAGGAAGATTTCTGGTTACGCACTTTAACCTGCAGGGAAGATAAGCAAGCGTGTCTGTAGACGTGTACGTGCAGTTACTGCACGGACCGCTCGCCTCAGTGCATGAAACGCAGCTGAGCACAGCCCAGACCTTCCCCCGGAGTTCGCTGTGCTCGGCCCTGTCCAAAGGGCCTTTGCAGCAATTCCAGCATGCCTCTCAGTGGGTGACACTCGCTGGCATCCTGCTCATCTGCCTTCTCCTCCCTGCCAGCCATGGAGGGGGACGGCTTTGTTTGAGCCCGGGTGTCCACGTCACATCTTCCTTGGGTGCCTCCTGCTCTTGGTGCGGCTCAGACCTCGCGGCGAGGTGTGATCCAGCCACTGAGGCTTTAAAGGCTGGGGGACCTTGAAGGAAGCGAGGAAAATTAAAGGCAGGCATAGTACACGATAATAATAAATGAATTAAAACAATCATCTCATGAAGGGAAGGCCCAAGTGAAGGTAAATAGGAGGAATTCAGAGTTTTCAAACTTTAACTTTGTGCTTTATTCTTTCCTTCACAGCCCCCAGCATTAGGGCAGCAGGCCAGCGTATTTGGTCTTCCTTGTGGCTTATTAGCACACACAATCAGCTGTCTGACTGCAGGGTTAATGAGCAAGTTCTGGCTGCTGGGTGTCCTTTTGACGCAGTAATAAGGAATGTGTCTGGCTGTTGGAATATATTGGTTACAATTTGCCTCATGCTCTTTTTTTCTTGCATGAGGAGTGCCAAGTAGTTGGGTTGCAGGGAACGTGAGAACGGTCTATTTTTTTTTGGAAATTCTAGAAAATAAACCAGAGCGGAGTCTTCCTGAACGTTAGGAACCTTAGACATGCACAGCTGAGGGTGCGTTTCTTGCAAGACACCGTACAATTTAGGAACACAATGCCAGATTGTGTCAGCTCTTGCGGAGTGTAGAAAGTAGCCTGCAAGTTTTCAAATGGAGATGAGCTCTTTCCAGGCTTCAGATGTGGGTGGAACCCCACTGGACTGATGGTGACAGACAAATGTATGCTTGTCTATGAACATTTGCACTTTCATCTTAATTTCTAGACTTTTAGTTGGATATTCTTCTCTGATTCGGTCTTTGGCATAAAATGAAGTTCTGCAACGGCAAACTCTTGAATAAACCCGTGTATTATAGTAGACAGGCTATTTTTATAAAGTCCTTTGTCTATGTAGTTTCATCTGCTTAAATCTGCATGCTTGAATGGTTAACAAGTGTATTGATATCAGGAATTTTATACAGTGTTTCACTTGAGAAACACCGAAGGTGCCTTTGGGTTATCAGCTCCCAGAATGAAAGCTTGCCTATTCTGAATGAATCTATAAAATGGTTCAATAATACACGATGGAATCAGTTTGGGAACGGATTTTCTTTTTGTGCCTAAGTGAACAAAACAGTAGCTTTGTCCTTAGTGCCAGGAAGATGTGTTTTCATCGCTACGTAATTAATATGCATTTACTCTTGCTAATGGAGAAAAACAGCCTGGATTTTGCTGTAAGGTAGCTGGGCTCATTAGCATTACTGCAGGGATGGTTGATCTTATCTCCAGTGGGATTTTACATTGCATTTTCTAATACTGGTTTTTCCAATGTTTAAAAATCAACAACAAGAATAATAAAAAAATAGAAAAGCAACAAAAACAAAACCCAAAGCTTGTCCTGCTCACAATCAAAGAAACCCACCGTGTATTTCTCCAGTATGAATTACGCCTTCGTCTGTACGTGGCCATTTCCTACTGTATCACAGCTCCGTCAGTTACAGAACACGAACAGAGTAGGCGTAGCTCGAAACTCGGTAGTGTAATTGGGGAAGAAGAAAGTGGTAGGGCTTGGGGTGATTATTTTATTTCTGAAAGGACAGGAGAGAATTTTAGGGGATGGTGAACGACTATTTTACGGGATGAATGGAACTGAAGTTCAAGAGACCGTAGAAACTGCGTAGTTGTGTTAAGCAAGAAAGGGTATACCACCCTGCACACATGCTTCTAAAGGAATTGCTGGAACGAAAGTACATCGGTATTGCCAACCCCAAATCTTCCAGAATCATGAGTCATGCTAAAATAATTGTAAGCTTAGGTTTTTTTAGGTGTCTTCTGGGTTTGTTTGAGTTTGTAGCCCCCTTTAAAAAACAAAACCACAAAAAAAAACCACATGGAGTTTACATTTTACAGCTTTTCTCTTTCCATGAGCAAGCTTGTGGGATAGATTTGTCATTTTTTCCAAGACCTCTGAAATCCTCACAAATAACCCAGAATCTATAGTCTTAAGAGAAATACCATCTATCTTCAGACTTATCATAAAAACATGGGAACAGATAAGGCAACACATCCCCTGTTCATTACTCCTCAGTGCTGAAAGATGGGGTTTTGTTTGGAGTATAGCTAAGGTAGCAAGAGGACGCACTATACTTCATATTAATATTTGATGTAATAATGGAATAAGAATTCTGTTTAACATTCCTTGGAAGTAGTTTTATTATTATAGTTACGATAAATATGTTCTGTTCATGAACAGTGGGAGAAATAGATGGTTTCCTAAGTCCTGGAGAAAGCCAGAAATGTTAGACTTGTCAGTTTGTATCTATTAGCTCTCTGTAAGTTAAACCTCAATTCTGAGTGAAACGTTTAAAACTTTTGTGGTTTTATTTGTTTGTTTTATACACTTTATTTGATACGTTGAATCATGGATACCTAATTCAAATTAGGATACGTACTTACTCAAAACAGGAACAATTTAGAATTTATAATTCATGCATTTCGTATTACTGGAAAGGTCCAACCAGACTAAAACTAAATGGAACATGGCTTCTTACATTTTCCAAATGGCTTTTTGTACCACTGCTCTTAGAAATTTCAAAATCTGTTCAGCTATGCTGTTCCTTTAAGATGGTGTTGCCTGGCTTCAGAGGGGAACTGTAGCTAAGGAATATCGTTAAAGAGCTTTAAAATAGCTAGTCTGAAACGCTCGGGGGGGAAGGTATTTGGTACTGTACTACCTTTTTATTTTCCTTTTAAATGCAAAGGGGAGAGATGGTGTAGTGGATATCTGTCTAAGTTCTGGGTAACTCTTCTCAAATCCGTGCCTTCTATTTAAGACTTGAGCTTGTCTGCTGTTCTCAGAGGTCAAGTAAAAGACTTGTTCCTACAAGCTGTTTTGTGTTTATGCGCCCAGACGCCATTAACCAAACCGATTTGGCTGCCTTTTCCTCTTCGGTAACGTAGTGATTTCTGAAAGCTGCCAGCAGGGCTTGGAAGGCTGCTGGAGGGTGCAGAGATGAAGAATGAGAGAGAACCTTTCCTTCTAGTTAAACCGGTGCATATGAGAGGGGGTAGGACAGAAAGCACTGGAATGGTGCTTTTGGATCCTGTTTTCCTAAATATACAATCCTTTATAGATGAACTAACGCCACGTGTGCATAGGGGATTGATCTGGATTGGTCCCAATGGGATTAGAAGCTTTCAGCTCCTGGGCTGAACGTGGTGGCTGGCAGAGGTGGCGATCTTGGATGCTGCTCCAGCTCGCTCATGTGTCTTCGCAGCACCTGAAACTGAACAGCTACAAGCTGGGGGCTTGTTTCACTGGAAAGAAAATGTTCCACACTGTGCCTGCTTTTCATCTTCCAAACACACCGTGTGGTGAGCGTCCAGACACTGCATTTAGGAAACACTGGAGTGTATTTGATTAAAGGCTCTTTGGAGCTCTTCCTGCAGGGCCAAGCTGAACCCAGCACGGGTTCCTACACATACGTGGCATCACCGTGCCATCCTCCGGCGATGCACATTTAGGCTGCCAGCTAATGTCCCAAATGTCAATGACAATATTGTCCTCTCCCTACCTGTTTGGTGGTGCTTGCTAATGCCAAACTAGAGTTTAACTGGAGTTATTAGTCCCCATAGTCTGCTCTGAGATTTAAAACGAGCAGTGCCAACCAAGCAGCAGAAACTGAATAATGTGTCTCTGCTGGATGATCTTTTTCCCTTGCGATACAGGTTCTGTATTAGGTGCCATAGCCTAGATCAGGAGGTTTTCTTTATTTCGAGTATGTCAGACACTAATAACGTGAAATAGAAAGAAAATGCAGAGGCAATGATTTGTTGAGTGTGAATGGCAAGGAAAATAAGTGCTGGCCAAGGATTGAAAACAAATCACATTAAGCTTTGTGCTAGCCTGGGCCTTCAGACTGATTTTTATTCCACATTCTTTCAATTCAATTTGCCTTGGGATTAGGGAGATATTTATAAAGAAATGGAATAGTTTCCTGAACTCAAAGAAAAGCTATTTCTGTATGAAATAGCCTTTCTGGCTGTCTCAGGTTCCCATATGTATTAAAATACTGGAAAAAAATGTGCCCTGTTCTTTAGTGCTAAGGTGGGATGTAATCGATTATAATGACACGTGAAATGTATATTTTTCGTCCATGCTTAAGTTGCCAACCATTGCTATTGGGATTTTTCCTTTATTGAAAGTCTATTTTCTCTCTCCTCATACATACCTACTTCTCATTAGCACTGGGGAGGATACCAAATACATGTGGAGCAGGGGTGCAGTGACTGCAGGGAAGGGAAACGAGAGATGTGCAAGTAGAACCAAGTATTTGCCTGTGTTTCAGGTGTATGGATGTATCCCTCCTGACATAAAGGTAATGCTTTCAAAGCGCGTCTCATTCTTATAAGCTGAAGTTACCTGGCTGAGAAGATAGATACTGAGGCAGAGTAGAAATGGTTATTTTCTTAAGAAAATATTTAATATTACTGTCCATGTAGAAATACTCCGTGATTTCTGCGTGCTTTAATAATATCACCAAGAGCAGCCATATATTATTTCTGTGTTCTTTACTCTGAGCTTTGATACTGATCACATGGGATCTATCTGGAGATCTATTTAGGGAAATGACGTAAATAATTGGTTTTCAAATATAATTATGTATATTAAATTTATTGCATATATTTAATATGGGCTGTGATTGATATGGAATTTATGTATTTGCATAGAGATCGCAGCGCAGTATAGGTGATTGTACCAGGCTTCAATTCGCAAAGACATTTAGAATCACTGTGAAGATTACAATGCAAAGTGGATTGGAAGGGGATTTTCATGATTAAATTAAGAAATGTGTTTGAGTTGAGTCTTGCCAAAAATAGGTGGCCATGAAAGAAATACCATCCGAACACAGCAAAAAAAAATCTTTTCCAGGAATCCCCCCCAACCTGCTTCCTTTTTAAATTGGTGGAGGGAAGCTTCCAGTCCACTACACACTCACTGCTCATAATTTGTCTCCCAGTTTTTCCCCAGACAGCAGCCTCAGCTAGGCTTTGTCCTTATGACATGCAAACAGCTGGTTTCACACAGCCAAATTAATTACTTCTGTCCCTAATGCCTCTTTGTCTTGCGATACTTGGATAAATCACACAAAAATAGATAGGACAGAAGAATGATTAACAACAACATCGTCTATTCCTAACACAAGCACTCTGCATGCTCTGGAATGAATTTGATTTTATTTTTTTTTTAATGCAAACCAGGCTGATACTGGCCTGCTATTTTGTTCCAGCGTCCAGTTGTTTTTTCACCTGCTGAGAACATGCATGAAATGTCTGTTAAATACAGTGTGTTGGACCTGGTACCTTTCCAGACCGAACTGACTGAAAGACAAAAATACATTCTATGCATACAAATCTATTGAAATTTCAGAATGGATGAAATCCCAGACTGACGGTGTCTGTTCTCCATTTATTTATTTATTGTATTTAAGTCAGAAACCAAAGTTCCATGGAGTATTATATTTAATGGAAAGAAAAAGGGAAAGTAGTATTTCAGGCTGTGGCTCCCATCCCTTGCAGCCACTGATTTGTAAATATGCAGAGAAATTGCATCCTCATGGGAGGAAGGTTGGCACAGTTACGGATAGTGTAATGGGGCGGTAAGGGGCTACACCAAGGGCAGCTTCCCAAACCCCGCCTGTGTTTATACCTTCTGGTAAACAGTTAAATCATGTACTATGTCAATAATTCAATTTATCAATATCTGTATTGACAAACAGAAGGTTTTATTTCAGGTTCCTCAGAAATTCTGTTTTAGGAATCTCTTCAGGATTTTCTGTGTAACTGTGAGGCGATACTCAGGTTAGGTTAAAATGGGAAGAGAAAAAGAAAACTCAGGTTTACGCTACTTGCCATCAAAGATAGATGTCTAATACTAAAAGGACTTTTAAAAAGCAGTGGAGGAAAAAAAAATAAAAACCAAAATACGTTTTGAAGAATGCATTTGCAGTGATGATCCTTAGCAGGATGAGGTGCGAGTGTGCGTCTCCTCCAGCTGCTAAGGGTTTCAAAGCCAGGCAGCAGGGGAGCAGAGTGCTAGAGGGTCGAGTCCCCCGTTCCCTGTAGCAGAACGGTCACCGTCCCCTGGGGGCTGACCTGAGCCCTAGGAGTGAAATGATCGCGTCCAGCAGCCAGTGCCAGGGGCTACCAAACGGCAGCAGGGCCTGTTTCTAGCTTCAGTTTCTGTTGCTGGGTGGTGAGCTGTGAGGGGAAGAGGCTGCAAGATAAATGCCGCAAGAATTGCTTTGCGTCCTGCATCTATAAGCTTTGAGGTTGTTCTGGCAAGCGATGGCTTGGTTCGTCGTCGTCAGATATCGCAGCATGTGTGTATGATGCTCTCCGACAGATGTGAAAAATTGCAAATGAATTGAAATATACCATTTAAAAACATTGCGTGCTGTAGTCAGGGGAAATCCGAGGAAAGCACGTAAGGGTTTAAGCACTGATCGCTTGTCTGCAGTACGAAAAAGCTGATGGATGCTAATTCCTTCCTGACCCTAAGGCGTGGGTTATTTCTCAGGAAGGATTGCTCCAGCAGAGAAGTTGCTTAGGTCTCGGGGCAAGGGTTTTTCAAGGTGATATTTCAAGTGCCTTGGTATAGTCGATGTCTTAAATTTGACACTCTGGAATTTCTGGTGACTGGGGAGTTTTGGTAGGTGTATTTATTACACTTAGTGGGGAGCTGACTGAAGCTATCTGAAGTCCTAGGCAGAGCAAGGAAAATGGGGAATAAAAACGGAGGCAGTTGTTTGGTTTCTTATACTCCAGAATGAGTGTTAGCAATTAAAGCGAATGTAGAAAATTAAAGGCTGCAAGACTGAGCAGCAGCAATAGTCCTCGGAGGAGGTGTCCTGCCATTTATGTTGGTATGAACAGCTGATGTAAAAAACAAAAACAAAAAGAGAGAGAGAGAGAGAAGGGATCGTGTGGGAGAACTTGGTGTTGCAAAACTTAGCTCACTGGTTTTCATAGGTAGAGCACTTTGATCTTTGCTAAACCATAATTCCTCCTCTGGGGCGTTTTGAAGTGTTCACCATGAGAAGCTGCAATGTGAGTGGGTGGATGTGGCAGGAAACTACCACTTGGATCCTAGCAAAGTGACCTCCTGTGATATAAAAATAGATATAAAACGTGGCACAAAAGCTTGTTTGTCTCTAGAGACTGGCAAGTTCTCTGAGAGGAGGGGAATTCCTGCAAAGGCTTTTTGGAGGTACCGATCAGAGGTTTAGCACCGAGGAAAAACGAAACAATAGCTTTACAGTGGCTTTTGAACCAGTGCGGGTTTGGGAGCCAAAAAATACATCTGCAATAATTGAATAAAAGTCTAATCGTACTGTAAATCAAGTTAATCTTACCTGAAACAAACACAACTGGGCTTCTTTAAACACAGCTCAGCTCCTTCTCAGAAGTACTTTATTAGGGGATTCAGTTTTGGTTTTAAAGCTCTCATGCAGCATGAAACAATCATTGAAGAATAATAAACTAGATTGTAGGTTTGGTTTGGAAATGTGGACTTGTTTTGCTGTTGTTCTTTTCCAGCTTGGGAACTGTAGAGCAATTTGGAGGACAGTCCGTGGGGTTTTGTTTTGGACTGGAAAAGTCATTAGTTATCTGTGTCTCGCTCATGCCAGTTCTCTTTGAGACTGTTCCAGGAGAAATGACGTAACCACGGGACAAGGTTTTGGTTTGGGGATTTTTTATTTTTTATTTTTTGGAAATAGATTCCTCTGTACTTCTGTGTTTCAGTGTCATTGATAAGCTCTTCTGAGATGAAGATATCCTGCAAAAGCAGGGGACTGATAGCCTGATAAATGTCACTTTTCTTGAAAATAACTGGCGTAGTGAAGGTGTGCCTGAAGATGTCCATCGAGAAGCTCCATCTGCCTGGGCTGCTTCTGCAGCCCTTAAAAAAGAACTCTTCTACGGCTCTACTGACTGATTAGGAGATGCGGATTTATTACTTAGGACTGCTTCACTATCCACGGTGAATTCATTTCAAGTTAGGTTTCTTGTAGCATCCCCTGTGCTCAGCAATTGATAGAAATCACAGTTTATGAAAATGCATAGTAGTGTCATGAATGCCTTTTATTTTGTTGTAGATAGCATCCTGCAGTAGCCAAAAACCTTACCTACGTTTCAAAGCTTGGAGGCGTTGTGGCTTAGTGAAGCTTTGCTTCCTTCTGTTGTTATCTGAGGCTCAATCTCTGGTGCTGAATTAATATAATTCCCCACTTTGTGGAGACTGGAAACTTGCCACGTGTTGACAGGAGCCCTATAACGTGGGTGCATGAAGGCTGACCCCCAAGCTGTTTGAATGACTCCTTAATGTCAAAGACCACTGTGTACATTGAGTCCAGGATGAAGCAGGGGTTTCGGAAGATGAACGTGGAATAAACCTTGCTCGGTATGATAAGAAATATATGAGGCATCCGCACAATGCCAAGCACTGGGAGAGCCACTGGGTATTTTGCCCCTTTGAAGCCCAAACAGCCAGTCTGTCTTGGAGAGGGGATTTCACCACTGTGCGGAAGCCAGTATATTGTTCATCTGCACAGCAGGGGTTCCATCCCAGAATTTTTCTGCAGTATTTAAAGAATAATTATTCTAAAGTATTTAAGTGAACTACTCGTTCTATAGCAGCAGCACTGGTTCCTATAAAAATCGGTAGTTTGGAATAAAATCCAGAAAATGAGTACCACGTTATCCAAAGGTATGTGTGGAGTTACATAAAATAGTAATTTCTGTAGCACCTTGTTAAGTTTGTGAAAGATTATTTGCTGGATTCTGGGAGGTGAAAGGACTCTCAGACCGTCCATTCTCTGGCCCTCTGTATATCACACTTCATTCATTGTCACCACTTCATCCCTGAGCCCAGTAATCTCTGCTTGACAAAACCATTTTTATTGATTACATCATTATTAAAAACCTTAGTACACCTCTTTCTTCTGATTTTCAAGAATTACAAAGGTACCTTTCAGGGTTTTTTTGGTGGTTCCTCATCTGTCTAACTAGAAAGCACAGTCTGGGAGGCACAGGTGAGGTTCTTGTGGACATTTGGCTCTCATCTGTGCTTCTTGATAATGACAGTGGGGTCTGATGCCCGGTCCGTTTCCATGGTGTTAGGAGTTTGGAAACCACAGCATTCACTTCGTATTTACGCAAATATATAACTTGAATCCATCACCTGTTTTATTCACTGTTCACTGACTACCATGACACAATCTTTATTCTCTCATGCCTCAGTAAAAGCATTAAAATACAACAAGGATTTCTGTTACCCGGAATTTGTAACCTGTTACAGTATGTCAGTATTCATCCGTGCTAGAAATCTTGTCCTGGAGTTTGCTTCTGAAGGCTGACTGCCATTTGGTCGTTACCAGGTTGCTCAGGGGTCTGGAGCTGAAGCCATCACAACTCAGAGGGCTGCGATGGCTCCTACAGAGGAGGAAAGGATGTCGGTGAGATTTAGTGGGTGGCCTTCAGGGACATTTAGCCTGGTCTGGGAGAAGGGCTGTATCTGTCACGACGGCCAGACTTGTTTGTTAGGCTTTCTTTGCTTTCGTGCACGCAGATCAGCTAGGTTATAAAGAGCTTTCTTTGCCTGTGGGAGAGTCATGGAGCTGCTGCTAACGTGGCACGATAGGGCACGAGCATGAGGGTCACTAACACAAGGGATGCACCGCAGTGATCTTCCTCTGCTCCTGCCTGCTGTCCCTCTTGTAACTTGCTTCTTCGCTCTGGCTGCATCCATGCGAAGCTAGCTTCCAGAGGGGCTGGTGAGTCCTCAGGCAGGTTTGGACAGGAGCACCAGAAATTCAGTTTAAAATAATTTCTCAATAAATGAGACACTGTAGTCGGTTCTGATGTCATCTCCAAAGGATGATATGGACCAGGGATGGATCATGTAGTCCACTCGTGAATTACCTCAAAAGTAGGGTAAATGTAGGAGCACTTCTCCTATAGTTGTTTAGTTTTTTAAAATACTATACAGTTACATGTCTAGTGTACACACTATACATAGTATATATAATATTTCTAGATGTGCACACTGTCTTGCAATATCTATCCATTCTACTTTTCCAGATATTGTCTCAAGTAAATTATATTCAATTGTAGAGGCAATGTACAAAGATATTTACTGGTGTTCAGTAAGCAAATCACCTCGGAAGGAAGTATAGAAGATTAAATTATTTTTGAGACAAAGATTTTAGTGTTTTGACAATCTAACTCATAAACGTAGATTTAATTACATATTTAATATCGTTTCATCAAAAATGAGCATTGCAGATCTACTAATATAATAACTAAGAAAAAATTAGGTTACCACCATTAACTGAAATATTATTTGAATTAAGCTTTGAAATGTAATTATGAAATGCTCTACAGTCATTGTGGAGAACATGATTTCTACTGATGTTGCTAGCAGTGTACACAGCAGACATTCACCAGCCCAAAGCTTTTAATCCTTGTGGCAGGTTGCATGGTAGAATTGGTAAATGCCAATGTCTAAGAATTATGGTAGATTAATTCATTTTAAAATTTATTTGCATTTTTAAAAAAAATTGGTCTGCATGAGATTTTTTATATTTCGTTTGTTGTGTTTACAACTGACAAATAATAGCTAGTGAGTTATTCATTTGTTTTTTTAATTCTAAACTAAATAATACTTTTTAACTAGTTCTAATGGTCAGATGCTCAGCAGCTGCAAGAGATTAGTGCTTTAGAATTGATGGTAGTCTGTAATTCCATTTTGTAATCTTACTAGGGCGAAGTAAATGGTCCTGTTATTTATTATTATTCCCTTATAAATGCCATAACTGTATATCACTCGGCAGTTGCCTTTCTGTTTTGTTGGAAAGATGCTATAAAGTACAAAGAACAATGCCCGAGCTATGTGCTTTTGTAAGTTGTTATTTTTGAAGTACAGACTGTATCGAGCGTAAACCCCCCTGCTCTGCGTAACAGCAAAAGTGCAGGGGACCCTGAAACAACAAGGCTCTTATGTTCTTCAAGCATTCATATCCAAGAAATGCCCCAGAATGAGGTTTATTTCTGAACACAACATATTTTTAACTTTGTTTATCGAAATGATGCAGCAAAAGACGCAGCACTGTGCTCTATGGGTCAGCGAACGACCCGAAATGGCATAAATTTATGTCATTAATTTTATTTAAAAACAAAAGCAAGTACTTTGATCTCCTAATACACTGAAAGGACATTTTGCATCCCCAAACCTTCTTGACAGACATTTATTGAATCACAGTTTTGCAAATACGGCTAGATAATAGCAATAAAGCGTATTTTGATGTGACTAAGGCATAGTTTGTGTTTTGGTATAGTGCATTTCAGCACTAAGTCAGATTTACTCCTGATGTTGAAGAAAAGCTCCTTTTCACCTCCTATATTGCTTCCTTGTAGAAGCAAATAAATAACAAAAAACAATCCATAACCAAAACCTACAAAATATACTCCACAGTAGTTTTAAGTTGACGGATTTCTACACTGATGGTATTGCACTAAAATCAGATCACAGCATTTTCATGTGCTCTGGCAGTTTCTGTCAGCAGTGTGCAGTGGGGTGCCTCTCATCATGGAAGCAGACTTCTGTGCACTTGTCCTGCAATATAGCAACAGGGAACATCCACCCTGTGCCCCGAAGTAAACACAAATTTGTATCAGTTTCTTGTCACACGTCCTTGTACAGAACTACGCAGAGGTTACACCCTGCTAAAAGGCCACACAGCTCAGTGCTCAGCCCTGAGTACTCAGTCACTCAGAAACAAAGCAACAGTCTCCAAGTTTCTAAAAAGTGCCTCTCTGGGGGATTTCCCAGACGCTTAATTGATGTAATTATATATAAACATTTATATATATATATATACACACACACATATATACAATATATATAATAATAAATATATAGATAATATTTATAATATATATAGTATGTGTAAAATATATGAAACACTATTTCCTAGCTTGGATGGGTGTAACCTTTGTTGGACTCTGTGCATTCTTCTGTTTTAAATATGAGAGTAACTTTGATAGTTCAGAGCATCTGATACAAATTTAGTCTGCCACGGTGGCAGCATTCAGTTTATTATTCATTTTCAGTGCCTTCGACAACAGTAAAAAAAAAAGAAAAACAACCCCCTTTAACAAAAAAACCCAACACTACCACCAAAACCCAACCTTGATTAAAAAAACAAAAAGCCAAAGAAGTCCCCTGTCAAGCAGTGAGCATCTTCCTTGTCAATAAGGAATTTGTGGCCTGAATTTAAGAGGAAAATGGAATACCCCAAAGTTTGTAGCACAAGAAGAACAAAGCTAGTCAATACAAAGTAAATAGAGTACGTGTACACAGGAGAGCCCAGTCCACATTTACTGAAGTTAAGAAAAGCTGTTGTGTTTGTTAAATTAGAGCGGCCCAAACCATGATGGGATTGGATCCAGAACTGAGTGGAAATGGAAGCTTTGTTAGTTCTACCTTTAACATAGATCTTAAAAAATCAGTTCATTGTCGACAAATACATGTAGCATACATGCACTCAATTATATTAGATAATCATCAGCTCTAGATAAAATTGTTCCTCTGGGTCTCTTTGCACAAATCCCATTATGTAGCTGGGAGCACACGATGGACCCTAACTTCTGTATTTAGAACAGAATTCAGGTTAAATGCTTTGGAGAAGGACAAAGCTGAGCTACAACTACTATTCTCTGAAATGTATCTGAACATTGTTTGTAAATCTGGGGTTAGTTCCAGCAGCAATGAAATCTGTCACAAATAGCTGTTTTATCTGTGTTATCTTCAGCTTCTAACCACACTTACCTTTGGTTTACAACTGTTGATAAAACTGCATGTTGCACACAGACATATTTGTACCCATTAAGCCACTACACGACAGATACGATATGCATTATCGTTCTGCAGTGGTGCTGGGAACACCAAGAGCAGCAGGCTGAGATCCCACCTTGCTCGCTAAACTCATTTCTGGTAGAAGTCGGAGAACTGCTGAGAACCCCCCACTTCCTCTGTCAGTCTGCCCCCACACAAACTACCTTCTCTCTTTTCCAATAGCAGCTCAAGAATGACTTTTTCCCCAGTTTTTCCAAGTAACTCCCGGGATTGTATCTTGCTTGTTGATGTAGAAATTTCATCTGCCAGCTAGAAAACCACTGGAAACAGGGAGGCCTTTTACAGAATTGCTGACACAACTTTATCTATAGTATAGCAGTGTAAACCATCTGTTTCACATAACATGGTTATTATCGTTTCTTGTCAAACTTATCACTATGAAAATACGTTGCTCCTTCTTTTTTTTTTTTTTTTTTTTTTTTGTCAGTGTCTGTAACATACAGGAGTGCAGTTACTGACGTGCTGAGAATGAGCTTTATGAAAGACAGCTGTCCATTTTGATACCATGAAGTTAATATATCAATTTACACATATTTCATTACCAGAGGCAGAAAGTTGCTCCTTTTTTTGTTCCCCCAGTTCATCAGTGTTGGTGGTTCTTCCAGGGATACAGTGCACAGGACCACATTTAGATGTGCACCTCATTCTGCAGCTCTTAAAATTGTGAGTCAGCCCTCCTGCTCAAACCGGTGTAGAAGGCAGCTGCCCTGAAGGGTCGATCACCCTGTGGGTGATTGCTGCTGATCCAGTAGCTTCAGTACTGGATCAGGTCGACCCATTCATGCTCAAAAGTGCAACCTAAAAATCTTGTGGGTGTGCTAGGAGCATGAAATAAATTTGTCACTTCAAGAGCATCCTAGTGCAGTTCGCATTGTTACTGAAAGTGTGAAATCTCACATCACTTTTTGTAAAGAGCCAGGCAGCAAAGCAAGGAGATGAGCATTGGTGTGTTAGTATTTCACTTTTAGATCACTGTTTTATTTAAGGCAAAATTGAAGTTACACTAAGTTAGAAAGCTGGTTTTGAGCACTGGATGCTCATTGAGCATTTGGAAGGTCTGCCCGACATAAGCACTTGTGCGCATTTTTAATTTCTAAAGTAATAGCTCATTTCCTGCTGTGCATTTTGTTTTGGAAAAATTCATTCATTTTAGCTACCCGTTAATGAATTTGATTCCAGGCATGACCCTTCTAACCTGGTAGAATTCATATTTTAAAAATACAGTGATAACATACTTGGCTTTACTTGCACAAAAGACTGTTGGAAGTAGCTGCATGAGGCTACAACAGCACAAACGACTGGTGGAGAAGGAGTTGGTGAGGAACGACATTGGCAATATTGCATTTCTTCACTACTGTGAATAATTTTAGCAATGGGACACTGTGTTCTGGAAATTATCACAGACCTCTAGTGTACTTTGTGGATAGATGCCAGCTATTTCTAATCCTCTGGGAACTTTCTTAGAACAGAATGATAGATATCTATATAAAAAACAGATGCTGATTGAGGGACTAAAAGTCAAAATCTTTAGCTGGTGTAAATGGTAGAAGATCCAGTTTACTGATAGCTACTGATTTTTAAAAGCTGTAACTTCTTGTACCAGCTGAGAATGCAAGGCCTTATTTCCAGCATTTTTCTTCAGCTATAAGAAATATGAGTATTTTGGGGGATGCTTTGATGACTGTGATAATCTGAAGGAGGTGAAAGATTGGAGTTTGTTCTAAAGCTGTGCTAAGTCTGAAGTATAATGTTCCTAATTAATTAACAGCATTTTAGGCATTTCAGTTGGCTGGTAAAATAAAAAAATGTTTATTTACATATAGATGTTAGTCTTATTTTACACAGAATTGGGAGTAGTGACTCAAGCAACCTCACCTCCTAAGGGACTTCAACATAAAAATATCTTACAGGCTTTAAGGTTCCAAGATAATGGTCTCAATTATGTCCTCCTGCTCATAATGAGCATGAGACTTTCCTCTTGTTACCAAAGTATATTCCCATATATTTCATACCTCACTGAACTGGATTCCTATTTCTAAACTGATGGTAAGGGATCTTAAATGGTTGTCTATTCATAAATCATTGAGCTGTCATGATTTTTTTATTTTTTTATTGTTTTTTTCCCAAGAGGATGAGGCATTTTGCTTTATTTCTTGCCAATGGAGTTACTGATTCTTCCTAAATTTTATTGGACATTTCTCAAATGGGGAGTTGTAATGTTAAGGGATCCCTTAACATTCCAAGAGACGTAACGTGCTGAAGTGAAGGAAAGATGTGTTATTTTCTTAGGGAAAGGAAACGGAGGTTCAGAGGAGAAATTTGGTTTTTGGAGGAAGAAGGTAAGGTGGAAGAGCTTTGTGGTTCAGAAGATGAAATTACATGAGAACTGAAAAATAACCGTGGAGATGCTTTTTGAGGAAAAGTAAGATCTCAAAATGCTCAGGTGGACTTCTGATATGTTGTAGTTTAGCAAAATATTATTTGAATTCTCCTGGGGGTCACTTGAAACTACTAGAGGGAGCTGGTGAACGGACTTGTATCACGCTTGTATGCCAAGATGTTTTTAAAATCACAGAACACTGTTTACATGCAAAGCCTACAATAATTTCCTGCTCAGGTAGAGGCCACAGGGCCCTAAATTGGAACCCTCTACATCTTCCTGAGGAGAGGACACAGATAAAGCAGGTGCTGGTCTCTTCTGGTAACCGATGACAGGATGCCTGGGAACGGCATAGAGCTGCACCAGGGGAGGTTCAGACTGGACATTAGGGAAAATTTCTGTATTGTGAGGATGGTCAAACACTGGGATTGGAGGCTGGAGGCTTCCTAGCGAGGTGGTTGATGCCCGAGGCCTGTCAGTGTTCAAAAGACATTTGGATAATGCCCTCAGTAATATGCTCGAACTTTTAATTAGGCCTGAAGCAGTCATGCAGTTAGACTAGATGATCTCCGAGGGTCCCTTCCAACCGAACCTCTGAAGGTCCCTTCCAATTTCCCACTCCGCACTGGTGCGGCCTCACCTCGAGCACCACGTGCAGTTCTGGGCACCACAGCACAAAAAGGATGTAAAACTGTTGGAGAGTGTCCAGAGGAGGTCTATGAAAGATGGTGAAGGGCCTGGAGGTGAAGACGCATGAGGAGTGGCTGAGGTCACTGGGCCTGTTCAGCCTGGAGAAGAGGAGGCTGAGGGGGGACCTCATCGCGGCCTTACAGCTTCCTCGTGAGGGGGAGGGGCAGGTGACCTATTCTCCTTAATAGCGATAGGACCCGAGGGAATGGTGTCAAGCTGCAGCAGGGGAGGTTTAGGCTGGACATCAGGAGGAGGTTCTTCACCGAGAGGGTGGTCGCACACTGGAACAGGCTCCCCAGTGAAGCAGTCACTGCACCAGGCCTGTCGGAGTTTAAGAAGCGTTTGGACTGTGCACTTAGTCACATCGTCTGAATTTTTGGGTAGCCCTGTGCGGTGCCAGGAGTTGGACTCGATGATCCTTATGGGTCCCTTCCAGCTCGGGATATTCTATGATTCTATGAACTATTCCATTCCATTCTTTAAGAAAAGTCCTAACCTGTTATTAACAGATTAACAGGTTAGTTGACATAATCGGGCTGCACTTAATAGTTGGTTGTATTGCGGTCTTAAATGCTGCGTGAAAGATACGATTGGTGACACAATTAATTCACCACTAATAGGCACTTCTAGCCATCTACTATGTTAGCGAGAAAACACAAACTGAAAGGTGTTTAAAAGGAGCTGAAGTAATATGATGCATCCGAAATTTCAGCGCCTCTGAATCCAACAGAGCAATGCTCTGCATGAGAAGCATTAAGCCCTCGGACATTACTGGGTGCCGTTTCATTCCATAGGCTTGATCCCCAAAATCTTATCATTTAATAGCACTGAAGACCAAGTAATAGTACGGAAAATGGCAGTCCAGGTGATTCTTTTTTTCTGTTTTGCCATTTGGGTATGCCGTACAATCATGTGGCTTGGGAGACTGATAAACTAGGCCTCAGACTTTCACTGCTGAACCAAGGTGATGGTAGTGCACAGAGCTTCCAGCTGGTCATTTCCACTTCAAAGACAAAACCAGGACTGGTCACAGAAGAGCCCAGTCGTGGGCCAGGGTTCCCTTTGTAGTTCCTGCAGACTTCTGGATGCAGTGGAAGACCGAGCATTTACACCAACAACAAGGCATAGGCACTTGAATTATAGAGTGCCCACATACCAGCCACACAGAGCTATCTCAAGTCTATGTGGAGCATGGGCTTGCAGTCAAATATTTAAGTTCTCTCAACACCACACGGATTTCCATTCACTTACAAAAGGGAAAATAAGCCAAGTTTGCATGATTTATGCATTATGGGCACCTGCTTGCAGCTTCCACCTCTGCTGGGAGAGTTAACTGCTGCAGAGACGTCAGTATTTATAGAGCTTGGCTGTGGAAAAAAAAAAAAAAAAAAAAGTTGCTTGGATGCAGCCTTCCTAGGCTTTTAAAGGCTTGTATCAAAGAAACAATGGAAGCATAAAATTAAAAAGATATGAAAAATGAGGAAGTAGTTTTTGAAAGGAAGAACTAAGGGAAGTAGAAAGTAAATGAAGTTCAAAGCAAACAGTTGCTGGAGGTGATGACGGCTGGTTTTGTTTTAAACTACAGATCCCTACTTGAATTTTAATTCATTCAAACCCTTTTTACCATGGACAATTTGCCTGACAAAAGTTCATAATGCTTCATCCCTGAAGCATGCAAGGATATCCAATGAATAAAAGCAGGAGAGTCTGCAGGAAAGCCTTTCATTTCCTCTGTCCCAGAAATCCTAATCCTGCAGGAGAGCAAAGTAAAGGCTGGTATGTATCTTTTTTAAGAACATTTATTAATGTTATGCATCTAAATGACAGGGTGGACAGGATTTTTTCTTTGCTGACTTTTGTTTTTAACGTTCAATGTAATTTTTTATGCTCATCGCTTTTTTCTCTTTTTAAAATATGTATGGACCAAGAATTGGGGCAATATCAGAGCCAAGTTAAAAATGAAATTGAAAAAAAAAAGACAGGTAACCTTTTTCAAACACAGGACGCAGTAACAGGGAGTCTCCAGATATGCAGAGAGACCTCTAATTCTGCTTTCACAGTGGATTTTACCTACAATGCCTACCTGTACATTTAAACAAGCATAAGTTAATGTTACCATATCCCCCTGTTACATAAAGGCAAAATAAGAAACGGTGTCTTCCTTCCTTAAATTTAAGGAAGCTATACAACACTTTGAAAATGGAGTAGGGATATTCTTTCCCTGACCTAGCTTTATTCTTCTTCTAGTAGGAATTACATTAAATTAAATTGGTCTGCAAATGTAAAACTCTACTTGAAGACATCCTGGGAGCTGCAGTATGAAAACACCAGTCTGTGTTAGAGAGGAAGCTGCTTGTAAATATCCATGGCTTTTCTGGAAATGAACTGGAAATTCAGGATGAACTGAGGTAATCTTGAGAGGTCTGATGACTTAGTAATAAGGTAGATTCAGGTCAGGTCAATGAAAACGCTTTTCCTCAACTTGACTTGGGTGTCTGTTTATACAAGGCTTCCTTGGTATAAAGATCTCTGTAGCAAAGCCAATGTTTTCTTGACTCAAATATGTTATTTCAAGCATTCTGAAAATAAAAAGAAAGGTTTTCAAGTGGATGTATCTAGTAAAATTACCTTCTTTGGTATTTCAGTAATTCAGTGCTTTCCAACAGCCAAAAAAAAAAAAAAAAGTAGAAAAATTCCTGACTGATGCTAATTGTCCTGCTCTGACATTCAGTCTCAAGGATTTTGATTATTCATACCTATCCTTTAACGGACTGGATTCTGCTCACTTCTTGCTTATTGACACTTATTTTTAGACATTGAGAGAAGGAAATTGCTTATTACTCCTGTATCTGTAAGTAACAAAAAAGTTTAATTTCTGCAGAAGGTAAATTTCTTCTTGGACATGAGATGTATGTGAATCACCATCTTTCTCTCTCTCACATATGTGACTGACTTTTGATTGCATTTGAAACTAAGCTGCTCCTTTATAACCTTCATGCCCGATGCTGTGCAGAAAGCAGCTAGAATGCCCAGAGGGCTGCCAAAGCCTATTCCATATTATCTTGAAACCAGAAGTTGCTGACCGAGCTGTCTGAAGTGTGGCAAAGGTAATGGCAGCACAAAAGAAACAGAGGTTTTGTTGCTGGAATCTCTGCAGACTTTCTTGCTTACTATTCTTTTTTATTTTCAGAGGCCCAAGGTTTCAGCAAATGAATAGCTATGCTGTACAAATTACAAATTATGAGTATAGCTTTCCAGCAGTACCTTCCTACTCCACCCAAGCACTGGGTGGTTTTCTCTTCAGTCTGAAACGCTGAGCCTCTTGGAATGTAAGGATTTTTAATTATGGAATTGACTTTTCTTACTAATTACAAATCTGTATTTTTAGTTAAAAAAGAGGGTGATATTAGTCAGCAGAGGATGCATTTAGGGGATTGCGTGAATACACTTGGCAAACCACAATGTAAAAGAGCTTTGTGGAAAAGGCAATGCAATGATAGGTTTCTATTGAACTTTGATGTGCATGGCTTCAAAGAACGAGGATGTTTGGGCAGCAGCAAGGGTGTTTCTCTTAGATGTAATAAGACAACATCCATACCCGTTTTGTCTGACTTCAAAGGACATAAATCCTACAAAATAAGGAAGGCAAACCAGCTCTTTTACAGTGCAAAGTAGTTATTTTGTCAGTCCAACTTTGAGCGTTATTGCATATATGAAACTAGGACAGTGGAACTTGCCCGGGTTTGGTAGGTGGGTACATAGACGAGATCAGCTTGCAGGTAGGGGCTAGCTGCTTCGTGAATTTTCCTGTTGCTGTCAAGTCGGTTAAATCTGATTGCCTTCTACAATGAGATAATTGGCTTGGTGAATAAAGGGAAGGCAGCGGATATTGTTTACCTTGAGTTTAGCAAGGCTTTTGATGCAGTCTGCCATAGCATCTGTATCCGAATTGAGAAAGTATGGACTGAAGGGCTCCAAGGTGAATGAAAACAACAAGGTTAGTGAAAAGCTGGCTGAGTTCAAAGAGTAATGGCTGGCAGCTCAAAGACCAGCTGGTGGCTAGTTAATAGCGGCATGCCTCCAACAGTGGTCGTGCTGGGGCCAAGAAGATTAATTTGTTTCAGCATGCACCTTTAAATACTTTGTTGGTGGCTAAATTGGGAAGAATGGCTGATATGCTGGATGGCAGGGCTGCAGGTCAGAGGGATCTAGACAGAAACGGGGTGACAGAAACCTCACTGTGTTTAACAAAGGCAAATGCATCTGCAACAGGGTGAACTGGGGACTGACTTGCTGGGGAGCAGCCTCGAAGGAAATGACCCGGGCTCTGTGTGGACAGCAAGTTGGACATGAGCTGGCCATGTGTGCTTGCAGCAGTGAAGGCAAACTGTACTGGGCTGTGTTAGTGAGAGCGTGGTCAGCAGGCAGAGAGATGGGATTTCTGCCCACTCTTCAGCTCTTTCAGATGTCCATTTTGGGCCTTTCAGGTCAAGAACAAGACTAGAGTGTGTAAATGGATGGGCCACCAAGAAATTAGGGAGCTGACACACGTGCTGTAGGTGGAGTGATCTGGATCTGGTCATCTTGAGCAAAGAGATGGTTCTGTTTGCCATCAGAATTGAGCGTGGGATTTAGTCCGCTAAGGCTGACGCTGTGTTCGCACAGACCAGCTCCACTGTTAGTGTCACAGCAGACGGCAGCTTACTTCCCAGCCTCACCACAGCTAGTTAAGCTAATTAAACTGCATAGAGCAGTTTTTCTTTAAAACACACTTCGCAGATCTGACATGATTTTTTTTTTTGAGTTAAAATGTAAGCTATATTCTTGTCATTAGTCAGACACTTTAGAACACTGGTGAAGAAGAAAGTAAAGTTATTTAGGCAGGAGATTTCTACAGGGCCTACGATGAAATAGAACTTCAGGAAGAAAAGATTAGAGTTGCAAAAAGAGGTTAAAATGGAATAATCTTTATGATAATATCATAATAGGTAGAGGAGTTACAAGAACATTTACTACGAAATTAAGGATCCTCTTTATGTCTGTTTCAGTTGTCAGAGAATGGTACAACGTATTCTTTAATATATACATGACATAAAATTATTCTGTGATTCCTTCTTAGGAGTAATCTGCAAAGTATATGCTTATAGAAGGGGTTACTTACAGTGCTCAGGTCTCAAAATGTATTTTCTCATCATCTGACACGAGATGAAAACACAAAGCAGTGCGAGGCACCTGTACGACTGCGCAGCAAGCAGCTCCCTTTGTGCTTTCAGAAGTGGTTCTCCAGGAGCTGACGCAGCGCAATCTCACCCCATCACCTGGGCAGTCGGTTTCTGGCCGGCTGGACGACCAGGAGGGCTGCTTGTGAAGCACTTGGAGATTTATCGCAGGAATCCAAACGTCCTGTGAGCGTGGAAACTGCGTCTTGCTGATACAAGTTTCTTCACAGCCAAAACGCATCATTTTTTTTACTGGTGCACAGCAGTCTAAGACTGGACTTTGGAAAGACCCGAAACAAGAGCTCACAGATTCCAGAATAGTGTGCCAAAGTAGACAGTCAGAGAATATTCCATTTTTGTTTTAAAGTGTTGCTATTTTAGACGTTAGGCACAGTTCCTTACATCCTGATAAGATCTGCAGCAGCAGGTTGGCCAGAATTCCCTCTGTCGGAGCATGGTAGCTTCAAAAACAAAGCCAAAGCGTTCAGCCTTGCAGTTTTAACTCTGTTTTAATTTTAAAGACAATGCCTATATTGCAGAACTTGTGAAAATTCAGCAGTGCCGAGCCCTGGCCCTACGCTGCTTCCACAGACTGGAACCGTTTCAGCACGCGCTCTTTCTAAGTGCTCCCATCAAAAGAATCCGCTGGTCCTGCGGGCCCAGCAATGAAAGTGATTCCACTTCAAATTGTCACGCCAGAGTCAAGAATACGTTCAAATGCTTTGCTTAGAAAATTAAATGACCTCTGTTGCGTCAAGCCTCTTTTGAAATAGTAAAACTTAGTAATTTGCCGGGGTAAGCACGCTTTTAGGCTTTGCCTGCCCCGAGCTGGGAAGTAATCTGTGGGACAGGTGGATATGGCTGAACTGGCTGCACCGCGAGGCCCTCGAAGGACAAAGCCCAGGCAGTGTGCTTGCGGCAGCATGGGCTCCAGCAGAAACCAGGCACCCCGCTACGGACTTGAGCTTTTGACTGATTTCCTCCGACTGCCGAAATCTGCGACAGTGTTTTCTCAGGCATGCCCCGAACGCCTCCCCATAACTCTGTGTGCAGCCTCAGACACTTGGAAGTAATGCCATTTCTCACCGCATGCTTAAGGCTTGACTGTTGTCAGCAGGGACTGTTTGTACGAGCACTGCTGCAGATCAGGCTCTTCCAACTCCCTCTTCAACCTTTTCTCTTACCAAGGAAATTGACCAGCCATTCTACTTCTGAACCAAAGTAACAACACAGAAAAATAAAGACATTTTTACACCTGTCCCTATTTACGGGATGACTCTAGTGAGTTAGTTAAACCAAATGCTTTTCTGCTATGCACAGACCCAAGGCTGTAAGGTTACCCACAGAAAAAGACCAACGTGACCAACCTTGACAGTGCACTGCCCTGTCCATTGGATAAGACGGGGTCTTTAGAAAGGCTGTTAGAAAGGAATTGTTCATTAATTAGCTCAGGAACGATGAAGTCAATATGCAGATGCAACAGCATCAGATGCTCTTAATGAATTGAGCAATTGAGAATTGAATCAGTTATATTCTTAGAATATCAAGTTAAAATTCACTCAGAGGAGTCTAACAATATCCTAAGCATGGTTCTTGCTTTTCAGCTCTCCGCATTCATCCAAATCTCGAATCACAGTGCTGGATGGAAAACAGAATTATTTATTTTGGCAAAATTTTCTGGAAGAGACAAAGCCAATAGCCAGATCACACTCAAAGAGGCCTTTACCTGGGAGGTTCTTTCTTCTCCCGAGTCAACGTATATTGGTTTATCGTTGATTTTTGCTTCCGGACTGGTCTTCAGAGCTTGGAGGTTGGGTTTTCTTGGTTGACAAACCTTGGTGGGTGAAATCCTTCCCCGTAGTGCCAGCCAGAACAGCTGGCCAGCTGCAAAGTGCATGTCTTCAGTAAGGCTCCGGTTAACTGCTGCAGCAATTTCAGCAGTTAATGAAGTCCCTGCTTGGGAGCTGACTTACATCTTGATACTCGGCAGTATTTATTTTTACTTAATGTTATGGTAGTGGACTCTGCAAGAAAAACAGTTGAGTCTCTGTAATTTTCCATTCCTAAAATGCACGTTTTAAAATTACCTGTGTTATTTAGGAATACACCCTGGGTCTTTTATTATTCCCAAGCCAGGCACAAGGGCTTCAGCTCCTTCTCTAGATGACTGACTAAACAATCACATTGAAATCTCATGATGAACTAAGACCACTGAACTTCTTTCATCTGTAGAATGCTTCTAAAAATATTTATTTCATGTGAACTTTGCAAGTTATCCTGTAAGGTGTTGAAGCAGGAACTTACAGAATAAATTAAAAAAAATACAAAACTCCTCTTTTCCTAAGAAACGTTTCCGATGAAGCCTGGTTTCCTACATGTTTGTGCTTTGAATACTTGCCCAAAAGTATCACGAAAAGGATTTATCCCCTTGTTTTACAAGGGAACCCCGGTGGGGTTCTAACTTGGGGCTGTCCTCTCTTCCAGATGGTGCATTCACAGAAGTTGCAGGAGCACAGTACCTTAGTGACCTGGCCTTTCACAAGGTCTCTGTCAAACGCGGCTGAAATCAGCCCCTGGATCCAGATGTGCCTGGGGACGCAGACGTCACAGTGCACCTCGTGGGACCTCGCGGTGCTATAATGAATAAATCCTCTGTGCTATACTCATGAGGGCTCTGTAGGTGGCATTCCTAGCTTACTGCCTTGGCTGTGCAGGGGAATTTCACTGACTTTCAAGACATGGAGAGGACATTCATCTTCTGTAACAGTGAATTAACAATGTGTTAAAGACCTTGCTGGTGAGCTTTTCTAAGAGAATGCTGTTACTTGCATTTAAGTGCATCCTCGTGCTGTTGCCATTACTTCCAGGTCATTGAGAAGCATGACGCATCTTGAATGGAAGCATCTGAACACAAATTTGATTTGATAATGCCAGTCAAATATTTCACATGAAGTGAATACTGAATCGCTTTATTATTACTATTGCTAAGGGATTCCAGGTTCCTCCTCATATATGTAGCTACAAATTACTTCCTCTGTAAGCTGTCTGTGCTAGTCGCCACTAAGAAGAATCCTTTCTATGGAACAAATGCAAAATAGATTTTATATTTCTCAGCACTCCTGAGATGTATCTGATTTTCAAAATAGTTGTTACTTACATGAGAACTTGTGTGATACAGTGGTTTGGCTAGTGCTCAAAACTACTGAGAAAAAAAGCTACCAAAAGATAAAAATCTCTACAGGCAGTGTGATTCCTACAGGAGTAAATAGGAGGCTTTTTTTTTTTTTTTTTTTTTTTTTCCCATTGATTTAATGAGAACTGGATCAAGCTCTGTGCTAATGTTGTAGCAGGCTGGCTACCAAGCACTGTTAACACCAAGCTACTCTTGTCCATCTCTTGGCACTCCGTCCACATGCACAACAGTACATTTGCAAAACGGCTGCTAGCACGTACTGTCTTTCACTTTGATTTTCTTCTGCACCTCTGCTTTATGAGTCAGCAGCATTAGATTGTTCTAAGGCATAACCTGAAACTCAGCTTTTCATATTCTAGAGTTTTCTTGCAAGGTTATGATTTTTTATTATTTTTTTTAAACTTAACCACGAAATATTTTACTGCAATCTTATATTTCCATATGCTTTTCACAGGCTAGAATCAGGCTGACAAAGATGAGAAGCTACCTGCAGAAGCTGTTTTGTCTCCAGTCTTTTTCATTCAGTAATATTTCCTTTTGTGTTCTAGACTTTTTATGTTAAGCAATGTAAAAAAGTACTGGACTTAGTGTAGAATATGCATCAAGAAGTCCCTCTCGGCAGAAGGAAAGCGTAACGCTGGCAGCCGGAGCTTTAAGGACCAGCCGCCATCCCTTCTGGCTCTGTGAGGCTGTGTTCTCTGCCTCTGTAGGTCTATCAGCATTTACGCTCCTTTAATTATGTCGTTTGCTTGAGCGAGTTAAAAGTGAAATGAAATGGAGCTGCTTCGCTGTTGAATCCTTCCCTTTCCCCTACCATTTCATCTATCAACAAAGCAAGACCCATTTTCTCCCACTTTGCCCTCGGATTTCCATTTCTTTCCCCTGCGTCAGCCCTTGGAAGAGCAGCCTGGTGTCCAGGCTCTGCTCACCAGTCAACGCGTGCCATAAAAGCGAGCAAGTGGCGGATCTCCGGGTGCGCTTGCACCATGGTATGCGTCTGGTAGTGCAAGATTTAAGTGGTTTTGTATGCTCTCTCCTAAAACGTTCCTCCTGGCCTTGGCTCGTTGGGGGAGGAATTAACATGGATATTTGCTTGCAAGGAAACCAAGTTCAGCAAAAATGCCCAAAGCAGGGTGTGGCTTGCACGCCTTTGCTGGAGGCCTTTGGGCTTTTCTCGCGTGACTGATGGGCTTTGACAGCCATCTAGTGGCTGGGAGTTTTCTTTTTTTTTGTTTTCTTCAGTAATTTGTCAGAGCTGGGCCAGGGTATGTCAGTGCATGGTCTGATTTCTACTTACAAAGAATTGATGCTTGGCCTCTGAATACGATGATTTGATATATCAGCTGGGGGTGACTTTCGACTTCTGGCTGGACAGTTCTTTCATGCTAAGATGATATTCCAGCAGATCAATGTATAACAGAAAAAAAAAAAATCACGTTATAGTCATGGTGCCTTTCATTGAAAACCTCTTTCAGAAAGGTCCTTTTTGCAAGCACACAAATGAATGTCTTTACTTTTTTCATAGGGTATTTTTTGTACCCTGCCTTTTGTGTTTGCAGGCTGCTTTGACGCTCATTTTCCCTGACTCTGATGGATCGGTGACCCTGTGGATTCTGCAGGCAGGTCCAATAGCAAAAATAGTTGTACTTCTCGTTGGCGAGAAAGGAATTGGTTAATGGACTACCAGATCATTTTGCCACATTAACAATTTCCAAAGCCGCTTCCGGAGTCGTTCAGCATCTTGTGTTACAACTGCAGAGGTAGAAAGAACATGTGAAACAAATACTTAGTGACTCGGTCTCTATAATTAAAAAAACTCGTTCGTTTCCAAGCCAGGGAAGAAACAAAACAGTACAATTTCCTTTGCTGCTTTTCCTGGCCTGGGTATGGACGGATAACAGGCCTACAGTTTGGATCTGATGCTGAAAAGTCCAAAGGTGCCTGTGGGACGAGTTGGAGGTGCAGCAGCTGCTCTCTGCAGGTTACTCTTAGTGCAGCACAGTCACAGCCCAAAGGAAAACTAGAGACAGCAAATGTGATAAAAAAAAAAAAAGATTTTAAATAAAATAATGTTTGTTTTTCTTTTAAAGTTATCAGTGTATCTGCAATCCGAGAGGAAATCAGACTTCTTAATATATTTTCAGAAGTGAGTATGTGCTGGTTTTCCCCCTCCCTTTGCCTGCCCGTCTCTTCCCCAGCCACCGAGCAGGGCTCCGGCAGAAGCTAGTCACCACCTGGCGCAGCTCCGATTTGCCAAAGCAGTTGCTGTGTGGTTTATTTGAAGTCATGACAGAACGCTGACTTTGGGCTCGGTAACTCAGAAATTTCATTTATGCAAACTGCTGCTCTGGAACAGCACAGCGAGTTCTACTGGTGATACGTTAAGGAAGACACAGACCATATGCCAGACAGCTGGGGGAAAGAGGCTAAAGATGTCAGACAGCGCGTTATGTCATGCACACAAGGGAGAAGTGAGAAGAGTGCTTTTCAAAATGCATTCTGCAGTTTGGAAAGTGATTCTCACAGTATCCTAGACGGGCTGTGCACCACACTTGGTCGATGTCTTTACTTCACACTGAAAACATTTCCTCCCGAGCTTCTGTGGCACCCCTTCGAGGCATTTTGTCAGCGTATGTGATGAACCAGTTGAAGAGAGGAGATGACCCCGTATAAATTTGGATTTCAGTTTCTGTTGCAAAGCTGCAGAAGCTGATGATGGCAGGCAACAGTTAATGACACATCTGCTCCGATTCTCTGAGCTTTGACATTGATGGAGTAACAGGACTTGAGTTAAGGCATGAAGCTGAAATCCTAAATCTGTTCCTGTTTATTGCTTTGTGATTTTCTGTTTACATCTGGTTCAAGTTAGGGCAGAAATGCATAGAACAGTGAAACTGACCTTGTGCTTAGTGCTGCTAATTGTTATGCTAATAACAGGTCTTCTTAAAAAACTCTGATCGTGATCTTTGACTACCGGGATGCACCCAGAGGATGTATGTAGAGCTACCTCTGTTCCCTGTCTTACTTTGGTTCAAAATTAAAGCTGTTTGGGAATCTTCAGACCAAGATTTTAACCAGATTGTTCCAGTTCCAAAGACATTTTCGATAGAAGGGTTTCTGTGGTCAGCTGGAGTTGCCACCCAGGATAAGATTAATCCTTGCCACGGTATCCCACGGTCAGGAGAGATGTTTGGAGCACAAGAGGCTGCCTATGGCTCCGAGGAGGGAATCTTGGCACTGGGGTTTTTGGGTTGCAGGTTTGGGACCCATTGCCTGGGGACTGTCCGGGGACGGTTCACTCCTTCTGCTGGAGCTTGTGTTGCGTGGAGCTTGAGAGGATGAAATATTCATTAGGCCAAAGTTTGATAGGGCATTTTAAAAAATGTTGCACAACCAAAGAATTTTTTTTCTTAAAGTGCATTTTATTTTAAATTTGTATTTTATTTTTAGGAGGAGATTATTACTTCATTATTTAAAAAAACAACTCCCCCTCCTCCCTCCCCATCCCCCCCCAAGCCAAACCAAACCCAAACCAAAAAACTACAGGTATTTGGACTGTTTGCTTCCATACCTAAAGGGACAGTTATGTTCCCCCCCTCAAAATTTTGAAAATTCTGTTCTCTCAGAACAAAAAAAAAAAAAAAAAAAAAAAAAAAAAGAGAGAGAATTCAACCCAGAGAAGTCGTGAAGTCTTGAATTAATGGAATTCAAGAAAAAGAAGTAACGGGCAGATAGGGTAAAAAGGATGCATAACTTTGGTAAAATAGGACGAGCTCCATACAAACCTGAGAAATACATACACAGATAGGACGTTCGTCTAGTCAGTAGGTGCTGCACCTATTAAATGGCCACGTAGGACGTTCTTTTTTGTATAGTTAGGAAGTTAAGATATTTAAGGGGTATTTTGCGTATAGTTAACAGATATCAATAGCAATGAATTCTGCATGCACTGGTGTCCTGTTGTCCTGTTTGGAAGATTTCACTCTCCATGCTGATATTACCTTATGCCAAGGTCCTAATAAGTGATTTTTATTTATTTATTTATTTTTTCACCATGTCTGTTCCACACTATCGTAAGCCTGGCTGTGGAAAGTACTTGCAGCAGGGAGCAGGTAGCACTTCTTTATTCTTTACAAAAGTCTCACAGGTTCCTTTTTCCCAGAAAATGCCCTAATGCCCTGAGGGCAAACATTGCAGAGAGCTGGCATGTGGCACGACTTTGTCAATGCAGAGTTAGTACCTCATTGAGCAGAAAGGCACCCAGACTCCTAAGGCAATATCCATTTGAGACCGTGTGGTGGGGTTGTGCCTCTCCACAACAACTCCATTTTACTTCCCCTTGGCTGAGAAATAAGGTGGTAAAATAAGACAGACATTTAAGATGACTGGTATTTAAAAGACATTATCTTCAGCTATGCTGGTGGACTGTTTTCTTCATGTATGTGGTGCTGCTTTTCATCTCCAGACCTGCTCTTTCCTCATCCTAATACTCCTTGGATTTCACAGTTGGAAAATGTTTGATGTATCCTCACTCTTTTTCCAGGAGAAGACGGTGAAGAAATCGCCTGCACTCAGAATGGCCAGATGTACCTGAACAGGGATATTTGGAAGCCCTCGCCTTGCCAAATTTGCGTCTGTGACAACGGAGCTATCCTTTGCGATGAAATCCAGTGTCAAGATGTGCTGGAGTGTGAGAACCCACAGGTGCCCCCAGGGGAGTGCTGTCCTGTGTGTCCCCATACGGCACGAGATTTTGACAATGGCATTGGTAAGATTGCTTTCCAGTTCCCTTTTTGTTGAAAGGACAACCAGCCAGGCTGGCCTTGAGAATGAAATTTGCTCTGCTGTGGTTCAAAATGGGACAGGGAGACCCTGATGAAATCTAGATCTGTTCCCAGTTTCAAGTATGCAGGAAGATTGGTGGTGAGGTTAAAGGTCTCTAAAATCAGCCCAGAGAAGTAGGAACCTCACGATAGTGAAATTTCTAATAGCATTTCCATAGTGAAAGTTTAAATCTGAAGAGAGTAAATACTTGGCAGCTGTTTTCTGTCTCGGTTTGCACCTGAGCTGGCTCTGGAAACAGTTTTCTTCTGACTATGAATGTGATTAAGCCCAAAGGCTTTATAGCTAAGAGGCTGAGCTGAATTCCATCTTGATATTTCAAGGAGGTTGCTTTCTGGGTTCTTTTTGTGGTTCATCTGAAACTGAAAGATGAATATGCTAAGACATATAATAAAATAGAGCATTTTTTGATAGAAAGCTCAGTTCCAGGCCTCTCCAATGGCTGAATGGATGTAAATATTATACCTAAGTGGTGAAATGTAAGCACTATAAAGAGTTTCCCCAAGGTGAAACATGGATGCACAATTCTCTCATGAGACATCAGAAAAAAAAAAAAATAAAGTATTCTTAACTTCCTGCTTGCATACTTTCTGTGATATACCTTCAAGATAATGTCTTTTCCAGCCCATTTTTAATTCTGGGAGAGACTTGGATGAAGTAAATCCCTGCAAATATTTTCCTAAGAGAAAATCTCTTAATGTGCAATTAATATTCATTAATGAAGTGTGTTGCATTATTTGAACTATTCTTTATATGGCAATTAAAGCATTTATTTATTTTTCAGGAGGTATAATTAGTGTTGATTAACTTAGTATAGAACAAAGTAGTAATGAAGAGTGTGTGGTAGGGACTTGTGTAATTGAGCAATGGAGCAAGATGTGGCAAGCATTAACAAACAGATGGTGCCTCCTGCTGTGTTTTGGGAGGCATTAGGCCAAGGCCAACAGATACACCCAGAAGATATAAGAGCAGTATGGAAACATTCCAGAATTCCTTACTGTTATTCAAGGTATTAACAAAATACTCCTCTGAAGGATGTTTGTGGATATGAGCGTGGCTACATGGCTCTGAGTTCAGGCATGTGTGATATTGTAAAACTTTAACAACAACAACAACAAAAGCCAAAGACCCTCCAGTCAGCTCTGTCTTTTGAAAAATAGTGTGTTGTATGTTGTGGATCCATCAGCATTGCTTGTATGCAAATCTGTAATAAAACCTTGTTTGACTTAACTGCCAACCATTCAGCCAGTGCTAGAAGCTTCTGAGAGTTCCCCACAGGACGTTCTGCTTTCCTGAAGTGCTGCTTCTTATCTTTGCAATGCTGAAAAAGGCTGAGGGTCAGGGACATCACCGAAACCTTTCTGGTTCCTCACACATGAATGAGGGAGTATGTGCATCTCTGGGACCTTCTCCAGCCCCCTGTGCATGAAGGATCTGGGATGGTTCGAGTTGTAACACCTTCACTCAACTGTTACCATGTCTGTCTCTTGGAGTAAAAACATTGATTTTTTCTCTTCTTTTATTCCTTTTAATAGGTAGAGGAAGAAAGGTAAGACTTCCTTTATTTATTTACTTATTTTTAAATGTATTACAATTGTTAAAAAGTCTCCTTGGAGCACTGTACAGTAAATAAATGTAAGCTCTTGTAAAAGCAATTAATTATTTTCTCTTGTTCTTCCTCAAGATGGAAAGAAGCAAATCTTCATGGAAAAAATCCTGGGATGCAGGCAAAAAATCCCAGTCTTAATATAGAGAATCCCCTGACTGAAAATCCCTGCTGTCTACGTCACAGGAATTCCAGTTTAAGTAGTTGGGTTGTTTCATATCTAGCAGTGCCACAAAATGATGGAAGGGACCACCAGTTTATTAAGAGTTAAAGTCCTAAAACTTTCAGCTTGGTTTTGCTGAAACTTAGCTGCCCGATGTGCACTAGGTAGCACAACCACTCTTTAAACGTTCCTGCTGTATTTGTTAGCACTTGGTGCAGGAGGTACGTCTTACATTCAGGTGCAAGGCATTACTGCATCTTGTCTAGACGTCCTGGTGTTGGCTTTAAACTACATGTAATTCAGGTAGCGATCATGAGATAGCTGTTGCGCTACTGCATATAGGGCAGAGCAGCCCCTGAGGTACCGTGCATGGCTGGTGCATCAGCTTTGCAGCCCATCTGGCTTATCGCTGCACCTGAGGCGAGGTGTAATTACAGGAACCTCCGTGACACCTTCTACTGGGAGGCACACATACCCCAGATCTGTTCTGCCTTACTTCTGGTATCCCAGAGCATTGACGTGATGAGCTCCATCATAAAGTTCTACCTCCAAATTCAAGTTTTTCAAAATGTTTTACACCGCTCTTTGATCTAAATCATGTTTTTAATAATAACTTTGTTTTTCTTACATTTGCTGATGTATTAAATTTTATATACTTGGCCATGAATAAATGGGGCTTTGTATAAATCACTGGAGGATTGCCCAACTATCATAAAAATACTCCTCAGCCATATTGAAAAGTACGAAACCACGGTTAAAAAATGGTAATTTATTGGACACCCTTTGTGCTTTCACTGTGGTGTTAGTTCAGGGTGCCCCAGGCAGCTTGCATCACATCACGACTATGTCTGAGGCACCGCTAAGTAAAACACTGGCAGTTGATACCTGAGGGCTCGTGCAGGTCCTCTCCGACAGACAGCTCTGTAGGCGTTGGGTATGTCTGGGTGCAGGATGGGGACGTGTGGTCCTGGCACTGCCAAAGGACTGCAACGATGTGTCCCTGCGCAGAGCCACACTTCCGCAGGCAGCGCAGCTCACGGCGTGCAATTAAACGCGGAGAAGAGCTCTTCTTGTAGGAGAAATTAAAATACATTCTGATAAATGAGTTTCTGAGGTGGTAAGCAGCCTCAAGAAGTAATTGAAATTAATTTTAGGTTATCTAGTATATGCTGTCGTTAAAACTGAGTATCTCTCCATGGAGAGGTAGTTTGTGGAAATAAATGGACTGTGACCACGTGCTAAGTGAGGCAGGAAATTTTGTATGTTTACAAAGCCCTCGTTTTCTCTTAATAAAATGGTTACCACCAGTAGATCTAAATCCAGTTATTTTATTTAATGTGTATTCACTGTGAACACATCCAGCACACAGAAAAGTCAATTGCTAAATGCAATCCCTTCATTCGGAGGCCATGCAACTTTGCTTTGTATTCTGTCCCCACGCTGCAGGTGGACATGCAGGCTTTGTATGTCCATGTTATGAATTCTAATTTAATGTCTTGAAGAAATGGCATCTGAATGCTGCTGTGGGTTTTGCATTACAACTGAATCAAATCATCCCATAACAGAGCGGCAGCATGTTTTCTACTACTTTAAAAAAAACACATGGTAATTTCTAACTTCGTGTCTTTTTTCATCCAGCGTGTTGAGCAGTTAGAGAAACTCAATTTATAGTCTTCATTTAATCAGTGTCTGTACTCATTAAAATCGTGTGGATTAACTATTGCAGGGACTTTAACTTAGTCACAGTTTTATCCTTAGAAAAGTCTCTGCATTTGTCACAGTCACAGGAATTATATTGGTGAAACCATTACTGTTAATTTCACTTGTTTTCTGCCGTCTGATGTTTTTGCATCCTTTTCCTACAGGGGCAAAAAGGAGAACCTGGAATAGTGCCACCTGTGAGTGAATTTTTTCTTCATTTGCCTACACCCCCTAGAAGTGTGCATTTCAGTGCTTAAGACAGAATTGCAGCAATTAAAGACATGCAATCCAAAGGTACAGGCTGGTGGTGAAAGGTGTGGAATGAATTACCCCGTGTCACATATGTGACATTGGAAAGGCCTGTCATGTGCATTTGGGGAAAAGAATCTTAGAGTTAAAAGTGTCGTCATCTTTATAGTTAAATTCTGTGGAGGTATGGTGGTATATTAGTGTTTGGAAAGAGTAGAAACATTAGGGAAAACGATATAAATTCTCCCTTTCTACCTTTATTGTTACACGTTTCTGGAATTATAGAATCATTTACGTTGGAAAAGACCCGTAAGACTGTCAACTTCAACCATCATGTAACACCCAAAAGCATGCTAAAGTCCACTGCTAAACCAGGTCCCTAAGTGCCACATCCACGTATGTTTTAAACACCTCCAGGGACGGCAACTCCACCACCTCCCTGAGCAGCCTGTTACAATGCCTAACCATTCCTTCTTTAAAGCGTGGACACAAAAGACTAGGTAAATAATTGAGACTAAATCATGTCATTCACTTATGTATCTCACTTTTTTTTTTCCCTTTGTATAGAATAACAGTGATACTTCGTTATAGGCATAGCGTTGTGTGGTAACTTTAATTTCTATTGCCTTCTTTAGGTTTCGGGAATACGGGGCCGCCCAGGACCTGCAGTGAGTATTTTCTGAACTTCTGT
The DNA here is from genome assembly GCA_011074415.1 of Stictonetta naevosa. Taxonomy (NCBI): domain Eukaryota; kingdom Metazoa; phylum Chordata; class Aves; order Anseriformes; family Anatidae; genus Stictonetta; species Stictonetta naevosa. The sequence continues at coordinate 4,382,368 of CM021703.1, forward strand.
TTTTCTGATAGCATTTTCCACTTTCTGCCACTTCTCTTTTGTATTGTGAGAATGACGTGAAGGAAGAATCTTCCATGCGTGTGATGGGGGGCATTGTCTGCCAAACTGCTGAATTCGAGGAGGTATCAGAATTATGGGAGTTTGTACTAGTGTCAGGTCAGCCACTGCCCTAAGCAAATGGATGTGTGCTTGTAGAACGTGCATGTCGGAGGACCACTGAGCAAGGCTGTTGCTGTGGAATGCTTTTCTGACAGGAGTAGGAGGAGATGCAGCATGCTCTCCAGCTGCGACTAAGCAGAGAGCAGTTCTGGACTAGCAGGAAGGGTGTCTCAGACCTGTGCAACTCACTATTGATAGACTTCAGCATTCAGAAAACCTGTGCTAAATTAAGCTGTGGAGCATGTGAGATATGAAACCATTTTGTAGATCTCTGCATCCTGGTTCTGTTCCATTCAGGCAACGTGCATTTGAGAAGAGATAATGGAATATTCAGTGGTCATAGCTGTTTCCTTTATGATCATGTGGGGAAAAAATATCAAAAATCAATTTTCAAATAAGCATGGTGTTTCATATCTTTAGAGCTTTATAAGTCACGAGCTACTTTAAGAGGTGTTCAATATTTCTAAACTTTCTTTTAGGGACCTCCAGGTTCACAAGGACCACGAGGAGAACGAGGACCTAAGGGAAGACCTGTAAGTTACTAAATATTTTTAAAAATTAAGTTCTGGACTAACCTTAAGTGGTTAGATGGCTTTGAACCTTCTCCATGTCTTAGAGAGTTACCAGAGTTTTCCTCGTATCTTCCACGAATTAACTAACAAACAGAAAAAATGGTTTTATCTCACCATCTCTGGATGTTCTGAGATAACTGATAGAAACGTAGCAGTATTTCCACTAAAAGCCATAGATTTTCAACAGTTGCTTGAAGCAGTGTCTGAGAGTACGGTTTTCTCCAGGATTTAAAAGACAAAAGCAACAACAACAACAACAACAACAAATCTAGAACATCATCTTCCTCTGTTTTAAGAACTTAACTGTTTTTTGTTTGTTTGTTTGTTTTTTGCTGGTTTCTGTTGTGTATCAGCAGCTGTGTGGACTTCGTGAATCAGAGTATTTCAGAAAAGACAAAGCTCAGGAAGTTAGCAGGAGTTAATATGTGACTACATATGTTGGTATGCTGGTGAATAATATAATCAAGATTGCTCAGTGGAAATAAAGACTTCATAAAGGAATTTTAGCGTCTGCATGCGGAGAACCACAGAAAAGCCAAAAGGGAGTGCTGAAAATACCAAAGACGACATGTTCCTGTTGAAAAAGCTAGGGCAAAATGCAGAAGCTGTTTTTAGCAGGTTTTGAAGAATAGTATCATTGTAATTTCTATGTGGATATTTTCCTATCCCCCAGGAGAGAGCAGGCCAATACTTAACGTATTTTGCTTGAATAACAGAGCTGCATTTTAGGCATAGGTTTAAAATTAACTCTTTTTTGCTGTTCCTCCAGTGAATGCCTGTTGTCCATAGATGGTAATGACAGTGCTTCTGAAGACAAGGCATAAGTTTGTAGCCTCTTTGAGTTGGATGCCAAGCCACTGCTCCTCTCTGGATCACCTTAAGACCTTTGTCTGATGAATAGCTATCAAGATACATAAAAAAAATCTTGGAGTAATTGTGAAACCTTGTCATTTGTAGAAAAATCTTGTCTGTGTTTGCAGACATATCTGAAGTGTCTTCCCAGAGTGCAAGTTCATCAGTGAGACACTAAATTTCTGGTCCTGTGCCATGAGTTCCTTGTATGTCGTTACAGAGTGGTGGCTAGAAACACTTAAAATATCAAAAGGCTGTGAAAAGTTTTGAGTTGCTTTGACATGGATTATTAATAGTGCTTTGAAGGGATATCAAGGCATTAGGAACCAGTCAGCTTCTTCTTCTGAAAACGTAATGTCAAAGGTTTTGGTGAGACCTTGTGTGTCAAGGTGTAGATCAGAGAGCAAAGAGTAGTACTTTAGATAGGGAGTGGCTGCTAGTGCAGGATTTGTGAAGTCGGGACTATTAGCTTGTAATTTACTTCAAATTCTTTGTTAGCATAACAGTGAGAGAGAAACACCAAGGCTAGAGTGTGTTTGGATTTACAAAATACATCTGGGGAGGGGGAGTTGTAGAGTGTGATACAATTACGTGCAATTACAACTAATCCTTTGAAGACAGAAAATAATCTCGAACATGCTCAGAACCATCAGTGCATTTTGATCAGTAGGCTGTTATACTAGATTGTAATTGAAGCAGCAGTAAAATAGATAGTACCTTCAAAGTGCTCTACTGTGAATTGCATTTCCTTTTATCCCATTACAGGCAAAATCTGTACTCATGTTTCCTGACCAGCAGCAGCAACCGGCCAGAATATTATTAAACTGTTATTATCCTGAATACATGTTTAAAGGATGCCACCTTGTGGCCTCTGCTAGGTTTTTAATACGTTTGTTAAACCTCGCTACCATGAGCTGGTGGAAGAAAATTAAAAGTTTTTGATACGAGTATACATTCACATATTATTAATTATAATCAATATTTTATTAAAATACAATACAATTTGGTTATATACAATCAGTTAGTTACCAGCTATAATTACAAACAAGCTTTTCAGGGACCTTTGGGGTTTTGAGGTAGTAGTTCCTTTTCTAAGAAGGAACTAAAAAGAATATCCCTTTTTCTAAATCAGATCTTGTTAAAGCATCTCAGTTTGGGTATTGAAAATCACTAGTTATTTTACAGAAGTCTGATGAATTCTTTTAGGCAAATCTGTTTTGTTTTGTTTCGTTTTTTTTTTCTCTAATGTGTAGCTGTGTTTTCCTTTTGTGCTGAGAATAAAGGAAAGAAGACAACTTATGTTCTTCCTCCTTCAGACATCATACACTTTTAGGTTTGGCAGTGTACACTTACATTTTTGATAGAAATACTAGATAAAAAAGTGTTTTTTTGAAGAACCTTCTGTTCCCATCCAACATGCGACAGTCTGCACATTAGTTTCAGAAGAGCATCTATTTACAACTCACGTTCTGCAAGTACATGTGTATGTGTATTTGATACGACTCTGATTACCAGGCGCATAGGAATTCAGCACGTAAAGATATATTGAGAAATAAGAGCAAAAAAATTGCTTGTTTGCTGAGAGTTTCCAGGAAGCCTATTGTCAATACTATGCCAATGTAGCTCTTTCCCAAAGAATGTTTTTTCTTTAAAGTGCACACTACGCTAGTTCAAACCATACTAGTTCAGACCCCAAGTTTCACTGAAATTTGCTGCAGACTGCATGGAAATACATGCCTCATCTCATGGAAATACAAGCAATCTGTCTGATTGTGTTTGTAAAGATGAGTCATTGAGCCAGGCTTCCAAAGTTTTCTGTGTAAGGATTCTTAAGGTAGAAGAGCTCATTATACAGTATAATTTTTTCCTCATTCTTTTCCAGCATTTTTCTTCCAAATGAAGGATGCAAGTGTGACAATTAATTTGAAGTCCGTACTTATGATTGAAGTATTGGCCATGCTGCTATTGATTTTGTTCCATTGATGTCTTATTAGCTGCTTCTGTATTTAATTTTGGTTCTGACAAAACTGCCTTCATAAGATGAATGCAGTTTAGGAATCAAAAGTGAATGATAAAAATGGGAACAATGGGATAGCCTCCCATCCTATTCTGCAAACACTAATTAGAGAGAACATCAACGCCAAGGGAGTTACTCTGCATTTTTGGCAGTGTAAGTGTTCAGAATTTAGTAATAGCATGAGCTAAACCATTCGTGATGTCAAGAGGCTGCAGAAATCAGTCTTGCTGGAATTTTCTGCATGTGTATTATGTATGTGCACTAATTTGAGCTCTCTGCATTTTATAAATAAATTCTTGATGTTCTATATAATGTACAGCAGTTTATCAGGAATAGTATACTCAAATATGAAGTTCTAGGAAGCCTAAGTTTCTAGAACAGCCTTTGAGAGAAATGGCTCCAATTTACTTTTGTGCTGGATTCATAACTCATTTCAGTCAGTGCTTCTGATCTGAAAGTAAGAATAGATGCTGATGGATGGTTTTTTGTTGTTTTTTTTTTTTTGAAGATCTTTCTTTGCAAATTTGGCTTTATCACAAATGAGACCGTTTGCCATTTATAAGGCTTCTCCTGAATACATGTGCACACTCTCTGCATTTATTATTTTCTTTCTAGGGTCCTCGTGGCCCTCAAGGGATTGATGGGGAACCTGGTATCCCTGGCCAGCCTGGTGACCCTGGCCCTCCCGGACATCCTACCCACCCAGGACCAGACGGACTAAGCAGGGTAAGTTTTTCAATTGGTTTGATAGAAAGTGGAGTGAGTGTCTGGATAGGTTCACATAATACAGAGTAACTTCTCTATGCTTCAGCAAATACAGAAAACTATGGTCATCATTCCTGCCTCTCAATAATCAGGGGCAGTGGCTAGCAGCAATGCAAGTTTTGCTGAAAATTGGAACACGCTGAAAAGCTCCGAAAGGACACACCTTTCACAATGTATTTGAACAATTAGAAAAGCCACGGTGCCCAAATCTAAGTAGGGCTCTGTTAAATGCAAGGGTTCAGGGAAATTGATAAACTAAATCAGGAATACAGAAGAAGAAGAAAAAAAGATGGATTATATTTCAGGAAATAATCAGTGGGGCAATTAAAATGTGGTCAAGTCTATTTCTTGCCGAAATTAATCAGACCAACACTTAGATGATTAAGTCAGAAATTATCTGTGGAAAGCCATGTTAACCAGCCCTAGATATGGAAAATGTATTCTGCAAGGCTTATTTATTTTTTTCCCCCCAAATTCTGTGGAAGACTAATTATGATTGATAATGAAATACGTATCTGAATTTCTGAAGTATATTCAGTTAAATGTTTGTTTCTATTTGGAAGGTAGCTGTTTTGATTTCTACCTCCATTGTTCCTGCAACATTACCGAAAACTTTCATGATACTGCTCCAATAAACTGGATTATTAGCTGGACTGTTCGGTAGGCCAACAGAATGCAAGTTTGAGCAACATGTCTTGATTTAAACAACTTTCCAAATAGTCCTGAATCCAGCAGATTCAGCCCAATTAAATTTCTTCAGCACAGAGAACTGCGGAAGAACCAGGATGGGTGATGTAGACCACCATCCTTCATAAATTTCCACAAAAAATATGGAAGACTAGGTCTGACCTGAAATTTAAGACATTTTTGGTTTATATTTCTGTTTCTGAAGTTAGGCAATCTCCAGTCTTTAAGAAAGTGTGTTTGGAGATGAATCTCAGAAGACCTGAATATTCATATGTGCTGTAGCTTGTTCTCAGGCATTTTAAGCTTTGACATGCCAAGAACGAGGAACCTAAAAAAATAAAACTGTTGATTTGTTGATTTCAACTACATCTGCAAGCACGAAAATGGAAGAATGTCTGAGAGTTCTCCTTGCTCTAACACATTTGTCTCTGCGAATTGTCATGAATGAACAGCAGTGGTCTTCAACTTTGCTGTAAGGACAACAGTCAAAATACTAATATGCAATCATAAAATCGGCTACATTTTCATTTAACTTCAGATGTTTCTAAACTTGAAGCACAGGAAATGAAAACAAATCAGTCTTAGAAGAAATGAAGTCATATTACAGCTGAAGCTAAGATGTGATTCATATTTGAGGACGGTGAAAGAAATCTAATTATTTTCATGGGAAGCTTTCCTCTTTTTAGGTCATCTTCTTCCCCTTTGTTTATTATTAAAGCGGGGGTAGAGTCAGAATAGTAAGCAGACAACATGATGCATTTGACTGGTTTTTTGATTCCTTAGACCACATCGAATGTATAAGAAAGAAGACTTTTATTTTAATGATTGAATTAAGATTTTACTTGTTAGTGCTGCAAAGCCAGTGTAAGTAATGAAGTCTTAGTTTCATAGAATTTTGCCTTGTGAATCATCAATGTGACTGACACCTAAAATTACCCATCATATTTTTTTCAGCCATTTGCAGCTCAGATGGCAGGACTGGATGAGAAATCTGGACTTGGTAGTCAGATGGGACTGATGCCTGGTGCAGTGGTAAGACCAGATTAGCCCTGTACTGTAGAAAAAGTCTGAAGTGAAGTGCATGTACAAAAACCAACAGAATTCTGTACAACTTCCTAATAGTCCCGAACCATCTAATTATCTAGAACTTGAATATACAGAATTTTCTTGTGTAGGTTTGCATAGTATCTGAAAACAATAAAAACAGGTTCTTCTGTTATAGTGAAAGCTTTTTGTCCCACCTTTTTGTCTCTCCTTCTGAAATACAGCAGCTATTGCCAATAAGGTAAAGAAATAAACAAACAAACAACAACAACAAACCTTCTGATTTTCTCATTTCTTGAGTCACTGCAGAGGAACTGAAGAGTATCACATATGATGCAAAGCAGAACAAACAAATATGTAACTTTGAAGGCTCTTTTTCATGTTGTGACATCAAAGATAGATATTTTTGGTAGCAATTTAAGAGTATTTCTGAAACCAGCTGTGAGCTTATTATTTTAAGACAGACATTCTCTTTCTCCAGTGGGTCCAGTTTTATGATTGAATCTCTCACTGTTTAGATATGTCCTTCACTTCTAGAGTAGTGAGAACAGTGCTAACATGGATTTTTTTTTTTTTTTAATTTCTTTACCTTCTGTGAAAAACATTTTGCCACCCTAAGCTGTCTCTATCTGAACTCTTTTGGTTAATTTTGATTTTTTTTGTTACTTTTTACTATGTGTATTTGTGTATTTACCATGTTGTGAAGATACTGTTCTGTTAGCTTCCCCCCCCCCCCCCCCTTATTTTTTAGCATTCTTTCTCAAGGAAACTGTTCTTCAGTGACTGTGACTGTATTGTCCATGTGTTTTCCTACCTGCATCTTAACCATCCAAGTCCCCATCAGTAAATTTTGAACTGTTTTAACACTGTTTGAAAGGTTATCAGTAAAACTCAGTAACTGACTGTCATTCAGCTGATCCACTGTGTTTTGGTTTTATTCGTGATTAGAACTTTTAAATGGCCTATGAGTAACTCTTTTGCATTTGGTTTGCAAGAAGGATGTAAAATGCAATGTAAATTTTTGTAAAAATGAATGAACTGTGTGTTAAAGATGACCTCTGTCAAAATGCAAGTTATTGCCTGCTCTATGTTTTTTGTATTACTGGAAGGAAAAGCATTACATTCAGGATTATTTTTACTTCATAGTACAAGTTACAATAAGGCATGAGATTTTTCTAAAAATACCATGAAAACGTAAAGGAGAATTTTCTGTAACAAACATCAACCATTTGGAAGCTGTTCTGGTATTTTGTGTGATTCATGAAAATGCATCCTTCCATTGCTGCTTGTTCCTGCCCATGGCCAAGAACAGCAGCATGAATTTATTTTGACATGAATTCCGTTATTAGATTAATCTAAGTAATGACTTTCAATTCAAGGGGAAACTGTTCTCTCCAACTGTACTTGTAGTCTTACATTTTTTTCAATATCATTATGCATTATAAGGCAATTTTTCTGTCCATGCAGAACGAACATTACTTAGGGAAGCGTGGTTTTCAGTGTGTATCAATTTATGGTTTTGATAGGGTCCAGTGGGTCCAAGAGGTCCTCAAGGTCTCCAAGGAAAACAAGTAAGTGTTTCGTATCATGGGATTTAAGGTAATTGGCCAAAAAGACAAATCACATAATAACTTGTATATGTAGAAGAGAACTCAGCTCTGAGACATATCGGTCTTCAAGAATGACTGAATGCATCTTCATCTAGATGTGAACCTAAATATACTGCTCTCGAGCTCTGCTTGAGTATATGTACTCTACAGACAGAAATTAACTTGGAAAGAACAATTAATTAGACACTTAAAAAGGTTTTAATCCAACACACATCTTTTAATGAGTAAACAGCAATGAAAATGGTGTCTGTTCAGTTGTTTTCAGTATTAGGATGGCGTTAGTGTCCAGTGGGTTTTGTGTACGGCTGATGACTTAGCCCTCAAGCTTTAGATCTTAGCATCCACCTTCCACTTGTCTTGCAGTGAATTGTTTCTGAATTAGAATCCAGACTGTTCCATGGCCTGTTGTTTTCCTGATCATGGATTTTAATTTGCATCCTTTTATGTTTACTTTTTGGAATTTGTAATTGTACTTATGTCATTAATTTTAGGGCGGTGCTGGCCCCACAGGCCCACCTGGTGAACCTGGAGATCCAGGACCTATGGTAAGGCAAAATAAACACAAACACTTCTACAGTAAAATAGTAAATAATTTATTATACCTCCTTACTTTATAAGAGTTTTGGTTTTTTTTTTCATGTTGTCTCAAGCAAAGCTATTAATTAACTATTACTTCAGTCAAGAGTTGAGGGGTTCAAAACATGTTGCCTTATATCAGCGAATGTGAATTGTTTTGTATCTGCATGATAATTATGATTATTATAAGCAATCATTACTACTGTGCCACCACAGACCTGAGCATGATTAAGCACTAGTAACATGGTAGCTAGTAGGTGTTTCTGTCACACAAAGGAATATGAAAATATTCATTTTTTTGGAGTTGATATAATGACCAAAAGTAAAAGTGAGAGACAATCTGGGAACAAAAACAAGTGTTATTTATTTTTTCTCCTGAAGAATCCATCCTCCGTTCTTACATAATTTAATGCTGGTTTCTTAGGGACAGGGTGGTTAGAAAGAGCACCACAGTATTTAGCAAGCATGTTTGGGCATAAAGTCATCCTTTCTCTACACTTGTTTTTGTAAAACAAGACTTTCAGATAGAGCAAATAGCTATTTTAGTGATGTCCAAATTGACTTCCCAACAAATATATTTATTCCTTAGGGTCCAGTTGGTTCTCGTGGTCCAGAAGGACCTCCAGGCAAGCCTGGTGAAGATGTAAGTTTGTTATTCTTCATTTCTTGTTTTATGTTTAATAAAAAAAAATATTGGCTTCTTTGAGACAATGACTGACCAGCAGATGTGCCTGTCACAGCCACTCTTTTCTACTTCCTTTTCCTTGTAATCATACTTCTCATTATTGCAGTATCATAACTATAACCCTGGCAATGAATACTAAGTTTTCTTCTTGTTACATGTTGCCATGATACCTGTGGTTTAAGCACTGTCTTTTTATTGTTTCTTGCCTCAGCCAGTTCTTCAATTAAGATGTCTTTCTTAAAATCAACCTTGATACATGCTTGATTATATACAGCAGTTACTACGGAGCAATTTGCAGCACCTCCTGTCTTTGAGATCACATGAAGAGCTAGAAGAACTGTAACGATAATGTTTAGCCAGATCAGGACAATAAAATTTTACTATTAAAAAACGTAATAGTTGATTATATCCAAAACTGGATTTTATGACTGTGTATACATGTATATTTATATTACATGTATAATACATGGATATAAATATATACGTACTGCACAACAGTAACCTAAGAATTTTCCATTAAACATATATTCTTTGTTTGCAAAGCATGTTAAATCTGAGTTGTAAACTGTTACTGAGAAGTGAGGTGAAACCTGAAGATGCCAGGTGATTTAGTATAGAAATCACCATAGTTTCTGTAATGTTTGCTTTCCTGTAAACTGTACAAGAAGTTATAAGAACCTTTAGAAACAGTTTATTCTCAATTCTCAATGCACTGAAACTAAATCTCAATACTACTTGAAGAACTTGCTCCATTTGCATTTATGTTTGTGTGGGGTACTTTTAATTGCATCTGTGATGTGTTTTACTGTGTCTCTGTCCAGAAACTGTTTTCCTGAAGCCTTTCATATTCCTGCAGTCCAGTGTCCTGGATGTATTTGAACTAAGTGATGCAAGTAAAGGGATATTTGGTTGTGGCTGTGGAGGACTTTGAATAGTCCTTAAAATATGCTTTAGTTCTACCACATTTTATTTCCTATTGCATCATGGAGGAAAGAGTTACTGACTTAGAATTGAATCATACCAATTTTAGAACAGAATTTGAGTAAAAGAAGTAATGAGCTATAATGCAAATGCTTTTAGATTGCTGCTCCTAATGAAATTTAAATTAATTTGTCAGCATAGTGATGGCAAAAATTTGCCTGGTTAATTCCCAGGAAAACCACATTGCAGCGCCACCTTGTGATGCTGAGATGCGTTTTGGACTCAGTCCAGTTTCCACAATTCTTTGTTAAAAACATTTTAAAATTAACATGCCTAATGCACATTGTTAGTCAAGTGTGCATTTGATTTATGTCACTGAAATTTTTACAGTAAAGAGAAGATTTATAATACTGATGTGCTGAATGAGGACATTTGAATATTCTCATTTGTTTGAAAAGAAAATGGTAAGATAAGTGAACTTAATTTTATTTGCTATATTACTATTTTCATACGTTCCTTTTTTTCCTTTTTTTTTTTTTTTTTTTTCCCTTAGGGTGAACCCGGTAGACCAGGACAATCTGGTGAGCCCGGATTCCCAGGATCTCCAGTAAGAACATAATTATTTACATTTTAGTAAATAATAATAATAATTGTGTCACCAATATCTGTTTTAACAGTAAGTATAAAGGTTGCCCTTTCAATTTCTGAAGTACTTGTGTCAGCTAACTGTAATGATCCTGATCAGTGTAATAGCTAAGAAACAAATAGGCGATTCAATGGCCCTTGTGTTAATGCTGAGAGTTGTTTTATAGGTGCATGTTCCAACTATTCCATAGATGAAATATGCATAAAACAGACGACAGGGCACGCAAATTGTACAGTTCCCAGTATTTCATGTGGTCATTCAAAGTCATGTGCAAAGAGTGCCGAGAGAATATAAAGTGATGTCAGGTGGCAGTGTCTGTCCTTCCAACAGTCAGTCTGGGGGACAGGGAAAGAAGGAATAGTATCGTAACTGTAAATAAAATTTATTTTCAGCATGCAAAAGCGATTAAAGGATTTCCAAATAGTAGGTATTTATAGTGCAGAGGATACTCATAATGGTTAACTTGAGAAATAAAAGAAAGCGGTTATGACTGAAATGTCATTTTATCATCACATATAATTTTGGCCCATATTATGAATTCTGCTTTTGTTAGTCCCATTTCTGCACCTTGAAGGGAGTTTTAGTGTGGCCAAAAAGGGGACAGATACATCTCAGAACTGAAGCCACTTGATACACATCATCTCTTAAGCTGCCTCATTTGCTTTCAAGCATACAGCTTTTGCCTGGTAATTTTGTTAGCAATGGGAGATATGATCTCTTAGAGAGAGCGAAATGATCTTGTAACAAGGCAGCATTTTTTTCTAAGCTTCCCTCCAAAGCTTTTATAAAACACAAAGACAGTGTTTTATAAGCTGCTTGAGGCTAATGTATTCTGCAGAGTGTTGTTCTGTTCAGATCAAGCTGTTTTATTTTTGCTCAATAAAATCATCGTCACTTCATATGTTTTTAGTAGTGCATGCTATTGAACATCATCTGCATTTAAAGCCTCTAATAAAACCTTGGGAAAAGTTGATTTGAGAGAACATATTTACATGTGCACTCAACCTAGGATATTGTGGAGAGTAGGGTACAGTAAAAGTGTCCTGGAGGACTGAAACACTGAGAATTTTTAGCCAGTAACTTCGGAAAGCATTTCTCCCTTTGCTCATGATAAACCCAGTTTAACAGATTTGCAGGTTCTTTCTGCAGTGACAAACTAGTAAAGAATAGGAATTTGTGTTCTTGTTAAAATCAAAAGACTTTTGAATGAAGAAGTATTTTTTACTGCACGCCCACAAAAGTTAACTAAGAGTTTGCTGCAATTGCCTAACACCAGATAGAACAGCATTGATTACACAGTTGGTATATCAGAGAAGCGTGTAACGTTTTGACCGCTGACAAGCCCCGTAGACTTCTACAGATATATCTGATGAGTATTTCCCCTTGTGCAGGATTTGCCTGGTTACCGTGTGACTTGTCCCATGTGTGTCCTTCATCGTTTGATTGCACTGGTTTTATAAGATGATGTACATATGTACCAGTGCTTGAGCACCGCTCAAATAAATTGTTTTCACAGGCTCTACTCGGTCTAAAGAAGCATAATTTGTACAATTTCAAATTTACATGCTAGGCCTCGTACAATGACTGAGATTGTCCTTCACTGAAACTCACTGAGTATAAAAAACCTCAAGCTATCTAGCCCACTCGTTTCAGAAAATTCATACCTTTATGAAGTAATTTGTCCCTTAGGAATCTGTAGATGCTGGAGTAATTTCCAACTGAACCTTACGATCTGACTTTATCCGCATAATTGACTATGGGAAGACAAAGACCTTTCTTACATTTCTTAATGCTAACAAAGAAACAGCTTGTGTGTACGTAAAGTGCTTTTCTCTCATTCTGAGGTCTTAGGTGTTCTTTTTCAAAGTTACTTGCTTCATTTTCTATTATATATCTTTATGAGTTTTTGGTATGCCAAAATGCATGCTATTATGCTAATTTGCTATTTTTGAAAATTTTGGTTGCGAATTTTATTCTTTTTGCAAAGCAAGGTACTGATGCACTTAACTCTCTTGAATAGAAAATCACGACTGAAGTGCCCTTGCTTGCAATGAGACCACACAGGGAGTGAAGTCCTCTCAAAGCAGAACAAGTTAATCTCTGGTGCTGGCTTCCTAGATAGGTTTGAGAGGCTCCTTCTGGTACATGCTTTTTGTTTATTAAAAGAATGGATATCAGTAATTCTTTCAAAAACCTGTAAATGAACAAGGAATGAGTTGTAGGTCCATACAGCTGCGGAGAGCTGGGGGAGATGGAAATGCCCAGCTGCCATTGAAGTGAAAAAGTCCCTTTAGTTACTTAACCTTTCCTGAAAGAGAAATCCTGAAATTTGGTAGAAATTGAAGAGCAAGGCAACTTTGGTTTAAATTCTAAGTATGTTTCAATAGCTGCTTGTCATGCTATCTGTCTGATACATGCTGACATAACATGTACAGTTAGCAGTTTGGCCTCAGTTTCTGTTTTATGTTAAACGATAACTCTGATTTTTGACTTCTGTTTAATTAAGGTTTCTCCATATTAAGCTTCCAAACTTGATCTACCATTGGTATTTTTTTCATTACTTCTGTTGAAATTTAAGGTTTGATCATGCACTGATGTAAGCTATAAAGCTTTTGGTATCAGTGAAAAAGCGTGTAACACAGGGATTGCCTAGCTTCATAGGATGTTATATTGTATTGTCTGTGACCCCCCCAGTTCTATACTTGGCTGCATTATTCACCAAGCTGAAGGAGTATTAGGAACATTATTATTAATGCTACTACCATCTTCCCTGTTAGCAGCATTATTACTAGGGTTATCTGCAGAAATCGGTGGTTTACGTTTGTTGCTGTTGTTTTTCCTCCTTTTTCCTACTTAGGGGCCTCGAGGCTTTCCTGGTGCTCCAGGTCTTCCAGGCCTCAAGGGTCACAGGGTAAGAAACAAGATTTCCCTCTCCTTATTTATAATGTTTCAAGACAGTTTCAGTGCAAAGACATTCATCTTGGCTTGTATTTGTGGTGAATTTGGCTACGCTGTCAGTCCTGCCAATCACAGCAGAATCACTGCCATTAGAGAGAAAGAGGGCCTTGCAGAAAATCAGTGCTATTCCCAGTTAAGCTGACCTCCGTGTTATATTCTTGTGTCTTCACTTTATTTTCAAATGCTCTGGGAATCTGGAAGAAGCTTGCATGAGCCCTGCCAAGCTTCAGGAGGCACAAACCTGACAGTTCTCTCACTTTGTTGGCAAGTCTTGTGGTAGGGTGGGGAACTCGAGAGGTGGATATGTTTGCAAGATGGACTGATTCTGGCCAGAACTTTACTTCAGGGAGGAATAAATAGGTTTCCTATGGCTCAGAGCCTTGTCCCTGTTGTTTTAGGATTTTTTTTTTTTTTAATTCTTGTTTTAAAAAGGAAACTAAATCCAAGGAAATGTACCTTGTACAAATGGTTTCCATTTAGAAAATGTTTAGAAACTTTTTCCCTTTTCCATCTGTTTTTTATTTTATTTTATTTTTGTTTATTTTTCCCCTTCTTTCTTGCTCTTGCCACCTCAGGTCCATTCTTAAGGCTTTGACATTGGGTTATTTTAACAATAATAGTAGAAATGTTGTTTGTGTGTGTTTGTATGTATACCAATATAATCTTTCCATATTTTTATAATGCTTACAGGGATTGAAAGGACTTGACGGTCCAAAAGGTGAAATTGGAGCAGCTGGAGCAAAGGTATTTTCATGGCTCAAAGAACTAAACGCTTAAGCATGGTTTCTGAAATGCCAAAATAGTGAAAGATAATAGATCTTTAGAACAAAGCTTTGTACCCTCTCCTGTGAGTGGTACTTGCATGGAGTTACATTTTTCCGGGAGAGGCTCTATGGAATTGCCTGTTTTTACTGTGTGTTCAATCCACATCAACTGCTATAAAATGGCATGTCTGGGCTTTACACAGGAAGAGAGGGTTTGAGTGAACTGCTGGTCACAGTTTCACTTGGGGCTCAGTTTTATTCCTGTAGAGTATCAGGAGGTGAATTAACCAAGGTCTGTCTGTGACACCTACGCAGTGTTGAAGACGGCAAATTCTGTTAGCAAAGAGCCCATACACATTGCCACTTGGCTAGTAAATGGTTCGTGTTGGTTTTGTGTGAACTGCTTGAGAGACCGCTGCGTTGCTGCTTTCTGAATTCTCTCGGAAATCCGCAGATTGTAGGGGCTTGGGTCAGCCAAACCTAGAGAGCAAAACCAGTTTTCTAATATTTTCTTTAGTTAACAAAATAAAGCAATTAGATCCTAACTTTCTTCTTTTAGGTTACCATACTAGGTTTAAACAATATTGGCTTAAAAGAAGCAGATATTGCAGAGGAGAGAGAACATAATTTACCAAACCAAATATTTCTTACCAAAAAATTTTATTCTCTTAGTATTTTTGACCCTCACTGGTACTGCAACACCTTTACTACTTCAGCTCAAAGCAGTGAAAACATGGGATAGCCAGCTGCATTCAGTATTTTCAAGATGGATTAAAAATCATTTTAATAAAACATAAAAAACAGGGTTTTCCATGCTAATCAGTGCCAATACTGATTTTTTGTTTGTTTGTTTGCTGAAGGTGATAATCACAGGTGGGCTAAACCTATTCCTTCAGGTTAAAAAATGTAGTAAATGAAGGGAATCTTCCACAAATGTAAATTTAAATGTGAAATCAGGTGTTCAAAGCTTGTCTAAGATGAGATTTCATTGCGAAGACTGCCTACCAATTTCTGTGGATGCAACAAGATCTGAAACATTGGTCTGGAAAATACTCCAGTAACTGGTGAATGAAATGAAAATGAAAGAGAGAGATGGGAACACTGGGGGAGAAAAAGAAGACAGTGTTTCCAGTATATGGAGGGTATATGAAATGATGCTCTCGGAGTAGGCGTGATGCACACAAACGACTATGCAAATCCATTAGGTCTAACGTAAGTGCAGAGGAAGGGAATGAGACATGTAACTCTATTATCCTCTAACCTGTTCCCTCTAACTGTGTCATTTCATTTCACTTTCTAGGGAGAATCTGGACCAACAGGTGCCATGGGTGCAACGGGTCCTCTAGTGAGTGTCACATGTAGTGGATATTACTTACAGAACTGTTTTTAAGATTATTCATGTTATTGCCAATAGTACATGCAGGAATTTTATGGTTTTGAGATCCCCACTTGATGTCTTGAAGCTGAGTTTTCTCCTTGTTAAGGCTTTGTATTCTATTGTACTAAGAGCAGTTTTAGTCCGTGGTAAGTTGTTATTCCTGGCAATTCACAGGCTTACAAATAATTACGATAAATCAGAAGGTTTTAACAGAAATTTGAATGTAGGTTTTGTAGTTATTTGGCAATGCACAGAAATTTAGGGGTAGCTACATTCTTCTTCTTCTTCTTCTTTTTTTTTTTTTTTTTTTTTTCCTCCCATGTGTTGGTGCTTCACATGGATTAGGTTATTACATTCTGTGGTAGAAATGGACTCATTTAGATCAGAGATGCACTAAGTAAGAAAATCACAGAGAGAGGATTTGGGAGGTTATGAGGTTATGGTGAGGATAAGCGTGTGTGGCATAAAAATAGAGAAACTTTTTCAGAGTAGT
The DNA here is from genome assembly GCA_011074415.1 of Stictonetta naevosa. Taxonomy (NCBI): domain Eukaryota; kingdom Metazoa; phylum Chordata; class Aves; order Anseriformes; family Anatidae; genus Stictonetta; species Stictonetta naevosa. The sequence continues at coordinate 4,398,495 of CM021703.1, forward strand.
TTTCATTCACATATAGTTTTGGAAAACTGTAAGCAGTATAACATTTCAAAAATCCACTTTCAGCAGTGCTTACAGATGTAAAGCACCTGTCTGATATCAGTTAATGACAGCTCTGTGAAGCACTATCTTGTGTCATGTGGAATACAATGTCCCTGAAGTGGAACCTAGTTTGTGAATAAGCAATAGTAAATGAGATTGCATTATTGACCCCAGTGAGTATGTACAGAATTTATTCCAACGTGTTTAGAATGAGAAATACTGTTGGAGCAGGAAAAGAGAAATTGCAGTCTATGAAATTTCCACTGGGCAAGCCTGTGAGGCTGCAAGGATTGATGTAAGCTGCTGCTTCTTTTCTGCCATAGAACAAGATAAGGTACAACTGCAGGAGGAAAAAACCACAGCCCTTGGTTCCTGCAGCCATTGTTTACGTCGCCTGTTCTTATTGTGTTGTAGTCTCAGTGAAACTAATCACGTTCTTGTTACAAACACATAAAGAAGATGGAACAGAAAAGTGCTGAAGAGTAATGCGGTGCAGAACTTATTTGAAGGAAAAGTCAAGGCTTTTTGAAGAAAAGTAAAAAGAAATGAAAAAGATGGATTAAAAAAGGGAGGGTGGGATGGGGAGGGGAGTGGGAGCGTCCCCTCCGCTATGGAAGAAAAATCAAGTGAGCTGTGTTTTCCACATTTTGTTACTGATGAACTCTTGAATACTGATTTTATTTATTTATTTTAATTCTCTCTTCAAGGGACCTAGAGGAATGCCAGGAGAGAGAGGTCGAATTGGACCACAGGGTGCCCCTGTAAGTAGGGTCTTGATTCTGTCTCCTTGCAATTCTTCTGTTTTAAAGCCGTTAGCTTGGAAGTGTTTGTGTGACTGCTAGTCACTTCCATTGTGACTTCTGCTTAAGAAAGTTATAGACTGGACAGAGTTTTTGGGGTGAAATGATTAATGTATACTTCAAAAGTCAAAAACAGCTTTAAAAGGAAAATGTTAGCTACATGGTGATTTCTATGCAATATAGCTTTTCTCTTGAAAGAGAGAGAAGAAAGTTTGGAAACAAGATTAAAATGAAAATCTAGGCTTTCAACTTATATTAACTACTACCATTTAACTCCAGGCAAGAAAGCAATCTTGTTAAAAATTATTTTGCTTTTCAGCAAAAAGAGGAATTAGCCTTGACATGAGACCATATTCAAGTAGAAATTTCTTTCTGTTGCTTTACATCTAGTGTCAAAAACTGCTTTTTTTCTTACGCTTCTCCCCATGACTTTTCTGTGCTCAATTTGTTATTGTTCCATACAATGGCCGTGTCAAAATATTGTCCTCTCTGAATTTAATAGAGAAATCTGTTTACTTAAAGGAAGCATAATTTCTTCCAAAAGTAATCCAGCATTTGTTTGAAAGCTTTAGTCTGTATGTCTAATATCACAAATGCTAATGACTACTTAAAAAAAAAAAAAAAAAAAAAGTTCTTACAAACATTTGTCTGTTTTCATATCTAGGGTGGACGTGGCCAGCATGGTATGCCTGGGAAGCCAGGGCCAATGGTAAGTTTCTTTCTTAATCACTTTTTTATTTCACTTCATTTTTAGCACTTGCCTTTTGATATCACCAAAAGAAACAAACGACTGTTGGTAGTTGCTGGTAAAAGAAAGCCTCCCTAGAATATCTGTAATTGATTCCTGGTTCTGGCACTGACCATAGCTTTAGTGCTGAGAAACAATGCTCTGTATTTTACTTCATCTAAAGGTTTTAATTTGCAGAAGGTTAGGATACAGCACCTTCCCTGGAGAGACAACGCTTTGCTGCTTTTATGAAGTAGGATCCATGTTTTAGGGCTACAATTGTCTTAACAATATGTAGAACAGTTTATAATTGCAGATCATCTTCCTTTACATACAAAGTTGACGAATGAGGTTATACCCATTCTCAGCAAGATGAAATGCACTCACCAACAGCAAAACCTGATGCTTGCAGTTGATCCATTACAAAACATGTAAAAGACAGACTTTTAATTAGAGCCAGTCATACACTGAACTGAAGAACCAGCAGCATGTGTGTGAACATTTTCCAAATTGACAAAAAGTGTCTTACTGAGAAAGCCTGGAATGCATGATTATGGAAGTTCTGACATAATTGCAGTTGAGCAGAATATGACTGTGGCTGTTTGAAATGTGGATGTTAGCATACCAAAGGGTGGTAGTTTTGTTCCTATGATCCAATATCACAGTGTATTTACAAGATGCATTTGAATCAATTCACAGGAGCAAATGTATGAGGAAGCCAGCGTGATTATTAAGTTATACAGTAGTTACATGTTGCTTTTGCAAATGGAAGTTTAAAATGTTTTCATACTATTTGTGCTATGCCAACTCACACCTTTAAAATGTGAGTTTTTGTTTGTGCGTGCGTTTGTTTTGCAAGCATCACTTCTGGGATGCGGTTGACAGTTTCCGCCTGTTGATACAACCAACATGAACCTTTACCACTTTATGATGTTCAACTTTAAAAGCAAAGCAAATCAAACAAGCAAACAAACAAAACCCACAAACAAACAAGAAACCAATCCCCAAACGCACTTGACCACAATTAAAATTTCATTTTGTAGAGACTTTGTTTCATAGTGATATAAGTCCTGAGAAACATTTATTTTATATATGTCATCTTAATGAACGGACAGTTTTCTGACAAACTTCATTAAAAAAAAAGTAACTGTAATAGAAGCAGATGAGTAACTGTCTAAAAACATAAAAACTCAGTTATTTAGTGTATCACAAAAGAAGAGCAATTTATTAGAAGAAGCTTTGAAACAGTGAAAAGATTTTTCAGTACTGAAAGCAAAATAGAGTTAAAAGGCAAGCCGTCCTACGTGAAGCTTGAAAGTTTTATTTGGCATAAAACATGAGTTCAGCTTCACTGGATATGATAATTGGTTGACTAACATTTTGGTAAATTCCCATACAGAGTCACAAGGGAGATACTGATTCTTAATGCATATGTTTCTTATTGGAGGAAGAGTTAATGAAATGCGTTTTTATCTGAGTGAGTGCAGTGGTCTACCCTAATTCTGGAATTCTCCTTGAAATGACAGAGAGATTTGGCAGACGTGTATTTGTGAGCCAATAAACTGGGACATAGGTTTTCAAAATTATACTTATTGAGCTGTTACATCAGTTCTGTAGAAATCCAGTGCGAGGTCATGGCAGAAATGTTGTCTGTAATTAATACTCACTGGTACAAATTGTTTTTATTGTTTGTCAGCAGAGGTTCATTACATAGAACATTTTTTCACAGTATGCATCATATTTTACAAAAAGAGAGAATCAGGAAAAGAGAGAGGAATCATCTGGGAAGCCAGAATTGTAGTGAATACTTATAACCACTGTGTGCCGCCACACGGAGTTTATTGATACAGCAGAAATGTTCTTCTGTTGAATATATTGTTCAGCACAAGAGGCATTATGGAAAGGGAAACAATTTATAAACTTACTCCAAGGTCCTCAATAGGAAGCCTTTCTGTTTAATTAGCATCATACCATGCAGGTATGTCACAGTATATACATCTGCAGTTTGCTGTCTAGTGACTTTGGCCAGTCTTCATGTAATGCAAGTCCAGCCGGTTGCATCCACGCCCAAACATAAGGTGCACCTGCGCTCTGCAGTTTGACTCTAGAACTAGAAATAGTGGAGCCACATCAATACTGTGGTCTGCTTAAGCTGTCAGACTTTCTGCTGTACTGCTTTTGGGAACTGAAGATGAACCTCTGCATGGAATTGTGTTTCATGGTATGCCGTAAACAAGCTTTTCATTCTCTTCCTCTTCCAGAAATATCTGCCTATATCTGGATAAAAATCCAAGCAATAAACACTTCCTGCTGTACATCTTTGTCTATATAGCCTTGAAAACGTGATACAAAACCTGCGTTTTAAAGCTTGCAAATGAATTTGGTTGTGAGTTTGGGAATCTCAATGGGAGAGGAAAGTAGGAAGCAGGAACATGTAGTTGCGCAGCCTTTAATGATATTATTACTTTGTCATATTGTTCACCTCAAAAATCTTGTCTAGCAACACAGTTGTTTCAATGGAGAAGCAGCTACTATTTCTTGTTTTTATAGGTTAGTGTTTTATGTTTAAAAGAATTGAAACTCTCCTCTGCTACCTTCTACAGGACAAATTGTGATCACTTAACAAATATCTTTTCCTTGCCATACCACAGTAATATAAACCTAGAAAGAGAAAATAAGACTTAATTAAAACTGGAATTGAAAAACAATTGCTATAATAACTTTGATTTGTGTATGTTGCAATTTGCACATTAATAGCTGAATCAAGCTGCAAATTTGCTTATAATTCAGTAAATATATTATTAAAACATCACAATTCCATAGAATTGTGTATATCTCTCAGAAATAATATATATAGTTATTTATTTTTTGTTATGAAAAATATTTTACGATAAAAATATATGCAATCCCAGAACCATATTTGCCTAATGATCAGATACTTATTTGTATAATCTGAACAGTGGAATTATACCTTTTTGTGTCTATCTTTTACAGGGTCCACTTGGCATAACTGGTTCTCCAGGTTTTCCAGGTGCTCCTGGTGTAAAGGTAAGTAAATAAATAAATTAAATAAAACTACCTTTTAGTATGTTTAACAACACAGGATCACCCTGGACTACGTAGTGTTTCCATAATGACCTGTACACGGGTCACTAAGAATTGCTGTGAAATCAGTCTTGATATTCTTGAGAAAGAAGGCGGAAATCAGAAGTCAAATGAAATAATTGGAACTCACCACAATTAAGATATTTTTTTTGTTTTCACTTTTGCTTGCACTAAAGGATGATAATAAGGTTACTGTCATGCTGCGCTCCCAAAATCTTGTGCAGTTTATTTAAAGAATAACAAGATGAGTTCTGCAAGTTGAGTTGTGATGACTAATCCAAGATTTAGTATGGAAGCAGCACCTTCCAGTGACCAGTTTTGGCCAACAACATCTTCTGAGATGACCTGAAGTGGCAGGAAAAATGCCTGAAAACCCAGAGATGTACCACAATTTATTGCAATAATGCAAATGATGATTTCAAACTTTTGTGGTTCTGAGTGATTGGGCTAACATGGAAAACTTTCACTAGCTCTGGTACTGTGTTTGCGGGAATTTCCTCTCCTGTTTTTCTAAAAACCACTCAATTATTTTTTTCCTAGCCTTGAGAATAAGTCTGCAAAGAAGATAGAAAAGATGGCTCATACAGTTTCCTTATACTTCCTTCAATTCCCCTTCACCCAACTACTCTTAGTTGTTTCTTTCCAATTCTTAAACATGACAGGAAAAAAATATACAAAAAGATATTCTTTTTCAATTAGCCAGGTAGCCAAGTTCAGCAGATGTTTTGCGTTGTCATAAAGCTGGCAACTTTCATGAAACATCTTTTCTTTTTGGAAACGAGTCTTAATAATAGTATTAACATAACATATACAATTAAATAATAGGCCTTTTTAGTGCATGTCATGAAATGGTTTGGTATGGCTAAACAGTACTAAGTATCTCAATAAATATTTGGAGAAACTGTCATGTGAAGGATCAACAAAAGCTTTTGAAAAGGAGGAACTACCTTCAAGTTTGATCATCAGATGGTGTAAATTGGAATAGCCGCTTTGAACTCCTAAAAGCTAAGCAGGCTACATGTTGAAAAAGTGCACTTGAGTTCTGAAGATGCAATATTAACAGCATCAATTCCAAAATTCAAATTTCCTTTATAAAAATAGAATTCAAATGAGATCTCAGAAGAAATGGTTTTGTTGGAGGAGGATCCAGTCCAACCTGGCAAGGCTTTGCTGGGAGTGATCATTTGTTTGGTCTGTCCTACTCTGACCAGCATAACCTGTGACAATCAGAGTATTACAGAGTAGTGTATGTATAAATATATGTTTGTTTGTTTAACGTATAATATAGAGCTGCAACAGCAAGTTAATTTGTATGGTGCAAAAACCCCAAATGTTTTGTTACTCCTACATCTCAATGCTTGTAACAAAACTAAAATAATGCTGCTGAATTGCAAATCTGTCCTGGGATTTTAGATAGAGATGTCTGTCTAAAATATCTGATCTGATTTAGGCCACTGGATAGAGTGCTGCTCCTCTGTAGAAAGCTTCCTTTTATACATTGAGAAAAACCTCTGTAGTTTTGAAGTTTTATGTTCACATTGACGCAGAATTAAGTCAAAATATATTTTAAGGATAATGAAGTATTTAAAGATCTGAGTTGTTTTTGTCTTATGAACCTAGTATTCCTCCTTAGTTACTTTGAAGTGCTACTATTTAGATCAAAATAATCTCCAGTTGTTTTATTTTGTGATGTCTTAGGGAGAAGCAGGTCCAACAGGTCCTCGTGGTCCTGAAGGCCCTCAAGGACAAAGAGGTGAAACAGGTCCACAAGGCCCAGCTGGATCACAAGGTCTTCCAGTAAGTATATTAAATCGAGTTCCTCAGTAGTTAGGGAGTGCGTGTTGCCTGTTTATAGGGAATTTTAATACTCCGTTTGATAGACAGTGAGTTTTGCCCAAATTACTTTTTCTCCAGAAAAGAAAATGTATCATTTATTTGTTTTCTGTTTTGGTTCAAAACAACTTTCTATAATTCAATTTAAAAAAAACCTGGAAAGCTTCAAGTTGCACAGTGTGGTATAGTTTCAGTCCTACAAGTACTTTAAAGCTTAAGATACGAAGATGAAAAATCACATTAACTTGCACACTTTGTTACTATTTACATTTGCACAAGTAGATCCCATGTTATTTTATTTATTTAATAGCCTTTATTTTCTGCTCTTGTAAAATGCATCAAATAGCTATCTTCTTCTGCTTTGGTCATCAATCAACCCCTAACTAAAATTAATTTTGATGATTTGTGTGCTATTTTTAGGGTACTGAAGGGACAGATGGTTCCCCAGGTGCTAAAGGCCCAACTGTAAGTAGTCACATGGCTTGCCGAAGAAATTGTGTAAATGGATGTATTTTATTTCCTTCTTTATATTATTTTTCCTTACCATGCTGTTATTTCTATTTGTAGGGATCTCCTGGCACTGGAGGCCCCCCTGGCTTATCAGGCCCACCTGGCTCCCCAGGACCCCAAGGCAGTACTGGCCCACCTGGTATTCGAGGGCAGCCGGTAATGATGGCTTTGTTACCATGGAAATTATGATATCTAGCAAATGTGTCACTTCATGAAACCAAAACAGTGATAAGCAGTAAGGTTCCTTTCAATAAATTAATGAGTATGCTGAGAGTCAGATCTTGCGAGTCTTCTGCATGTCCGAAATACTGTTATGGCTTTCTTAGAAATCTAAACGTGTCTATATAAATTTTGAAAAACAGTAACTGTTATCTCCCCCAAATTAAAAGTTTTTCACTGAAGTTTTTGTGCAAATGTCACAATAAACAAACACACTAAAGGGAGAGAGAAACCACTGAAAATATCCTGTTATATTACCTAGAACTAGTTACTAAACTAGAGAACGTTTTTCTATTTCATCGCATAATCCAAAATGATCGAATGATTTATGCAGAGTTTTAACTCTATAGGTATTAATCATGGTTTTGTTTGTTTGTTTGTTTTGTTTTGTTTTGTTTTGTTTTCAGGGAGACCCTGGTGTTCCAGGTTTCAAGGGAGAAGCAGGACCCAAAGGTGAACCAGTAAGTATATGCTTAGTAAAATGAAAAGGAATCACTAAGGCTTGTAAGAGTATTTGGAATAGACTGGTACAGTTTTCAAGACATTTCTGATGTTATTTCTCATGATTACTTCTGTTTGTCAAATACTTACTGTGGAAGACAAACCAAAGTGAACCTGGCTAGACAGCATAAAGAATGAATGGTAAAGCAGGTCCTTTGATGTTGTAAATAGCCTACCCCTTATAGGCCTCAAAGAACTCAAGGACAAACAGCAGCTACTGAGGTTTCTGTGCCAGTCAGAATTACTTTATTCTAATTTCTTCATCACACAAGAAATGGATCCCACATGTTTCTAGACATTTAAAAACACACAGATCTGTGTGCTAATCATAATAAAAAATATTTGTTTGAATATACATTTAATACACTTTATTCTTATGCAGGTGAATATATACAAATTATTAAAATAATATAAATATCTCTGTACTTGTATGGTATGAATAGCTGTTAATCCCACGGCTAATTATTCTTTGGGAACATGGCTAATTTCATGCGGTAACCATATGAATTTTGGAGGAAAAGTGATTCTGCAAAGTTGGGTTCAGTTTGGTTTGTCGATCTGTCTTTAGTTTTTCTTTCTCACCAGTTTAAGTGAGCATGCAACAACAAAAAAAACTGTGTAGATAAAATAATGTTTTCCTTACCACTGACTGGCTTCTCATTTCTTTGAGAATTTCTTCAAGAATCTCATTGATTTTGAGTCTTTTGCTACTTGTTCAATTGATCATGATAAATAAAATTACAAATTATCATTTCTGAGCAAATAGATTATTATAGTAAGCACTGTAATAATAATAGAGTAATAATAATAATAGAGTAATAATAATAATAGAGTAATAATAATAATAGAGTAATAATAAAAGGGTATTGCCAAACTGTACAGTTATAGTACAATTTATTCATAGTGACCTTCTTACTGAAGAATTTGCTTAGAAATAATGAAAAAAGAGAAGAACGGATCCAAAAATGCTGTGCTTTCTAACTGAATCAAAACCTTAACTATATTTTCTTTCCTCCTTTATTTGGAAAAAAATGTTTATGATGTTTAAAAGATAATCTGTTTCTATATGAGCAGTGGTGAGCTTAATGATGAATTTTCAAACATATTTTACTTTTAATAGGGTCCACAAGGTCCACAGGGTCCCATTGGCCCTATAGGTGAAGAAGGGAAAAGAGGCCCTCGAGGTGATCCTGGGTCAGTAGGTCCACAAGGTCCTGTTGGAGAGAGGGTAAGCAATCCGGAAGAATGTCTTGTGAGAGATGCACTAACAATCTGAAAAGCCTTTCATCTTGACCTAACCATTAATTTTCATAGACTTTGGTTGTAGGTGTGGCCAAACTTTATTTTCCTAACAGTAGCCAAATAATGGCTACGACTTGGTTCTGTACCAGATTAGTGACTTTAGGATGCTGTCTTCTGTAATATACTATATTCTTTTTGAAAATGATACTTTGAAGCTCAGGATATAAAAATATGGGAAGATGGTTTTTGCTTGCTGAATTGATCTTGCTTTAGTACTATTTTTGGGGAAAGAAATCCATGTCACTACGTATTACTTTTACAGTGGATGTTGTAATTTGCGAATTCAATTTACAGTATAGCATGGTAATAGTTTGGAGACATGATGAGCTAATCTGCAGATGATGTGCTTAACCCCTATACAAATGATCATCCTATTTTCAAAGAGGTTGTTCAACATGCATGAATAAAATGCTGATTTTTTTACCACTCCAAATGGCCCAAAAACCCAAGGTTAAAGTAACGAAGTAAGAAAATCATAAAGAAATAAACTGTACCTACCCCCAGACAAGAAACCAAATACTTTATTTACACTAAGTTATGTAAAAATTAAGGCAATAATCTATCTATGGCTTTTCCCAGGGTGCTCCTGGAAACCGTGGTTTTCCAGGTTCTGATGGCTTGCCTGGACCAAAGGTAAATGAAATAAAAGTGTCTGTCTATTATTTGGTCATTTTTTAAATTTTCATACATGCAGATATATAGGAAGAAAGTGTTGGATTAGAAACATGTGCTTCTGGATAAATGTGCAGATCCTCAAAATCACTGGAAGTAGATTCACAAGAAATTGGCAAATGCCAAGAAGGGATCTGAATGTTTTGAGACTAAAAATTTATTGGGAAAATCACTTTGAATTGCTATTATGTTCAGCTTTCGCTTTATGCCCCTGAGTTAAAGCTCCCTCAAGCTCAGATGTGAATAGATAAAAGACATTGACCTCTTTGTACTTCTACATTGCTATACACATTGCTGTATAGTAAGTGATTATTTGAAGAATTGCCTTTCTTTGTGTCTAGTATAGTTGTTTTAGCTTGTCCCTTGTCCCAGATCAGCTTATCTGTGTTTTTCCTAACAGCTGTAACATTTGCAGGGAAAATGACTCACCTATGTGTTTGTCTAGTGTTTCTGCTAATTCTTAACTTTTTGGTAAAAATATAGGGTTTCTGAAGTCCTTGTGTAAGCTTGCTTTATGGAAGAGTAGAGATTTGAAAAAAACAAAACAAAACAAACAAAAAAAACACCAAAAAACAAAAAACCCTCAAAGTAATAATACTAGAGTATTGATGTTTTGGAACTCTGTTCACAAATATATATATATATATACACATATATATATATCCTTAATTAAAGATATCTGTTGTATTTGACTTTCTCTTACTGTGGCTTTTATACCCATTAACAAATAGCCTACTGGTATCTTTGTAGGGTGCCCAAGGAGAGCGTGGTCCAGCAGGTTCTTCTGGTCCTAAAGGAGGTCAGGGAGATCCTGGGCGCCCTGGTGAACCTGGCCTCCCAGGTGCAAGGGTAAGTAGTTAATAACAGTACACTATAAGCCATGACATTTTTCATTTTCAAAAGTTTGCAGTCATCACTTTGTAAAATTAAGAAGCTAGTACAAGGACAGATTTATTTCAGAGGGACTACTTAAAGGGTAAAGGCCAAAATACCTTTTTTTCTGCTGATGTTGCAAAGCGCAGGTTCCATTTGTCTCTGAAAGAAACAGCCCTGATTTAGACTGGCTAATGCAACTGAAGGATGTGTGCTTGTAAAGCACATAGTTACCACTGCTAATATGAATTAAAAGCTAAACCTTCATTGTACGAGTGATTGATGACTTACATAGTTGAGTGGTGCATGTCATCAAGAGATTTTTTTCTGGAAAAAGATTTAGGGAGAATATGGAATGTCACAAAATGAGAGAGAGGAAACATCAAGAACAAGGTGTGACATAGTTCACTGGGTAATATTGGCAGAAGTAAAAATGAATCTGTGGGAAGTTCAAGAGATGTGAAAGTGAGAAAAGGGTGAACAGCAAAAAGGAAGGTCAAGGACAGTGGATGATGAAGCTGTAAAGTAATTTGAAGATAAAGATGAGGACTTTGGATGCAGAGAGGAAAACTGTGTGAAGAATATCTGCGAGCTTTAACAATGGTAGTAACTGAGCATATCTTTTGGGTTAATTTACAATTTTCTATTGTCCTAGACTTACATGAGCAACCTAACACCAATATTATTTCCACTTTTAGGGTTTGACGGGAAATCCAGGTGTTCAAGGCCCTGAAGGAAAACTTGGTCCTTTGGTAAGCACCATAACACTTGGTCCTTTCAGCTAATTCCACAGTAATTCAGAGATCTCAACTCATTAAAATTACTTTATTAACCTGATTTTTCTTGATTTCTGAAGGTTCACCTTCTCTTTTAAGTGTTCACTTTGGATTCCCAACTCCAAAATTAGTGCAATTAATGTTCCTATAATTTTGTCTGTCTAACAGTGTCTGCTTAGCAGTTGCTGCAATATTTTTCAATCATTCTGAACTAAGTATCTTTTCTAAGTGTCTCTTTTTGGGAACAATAAAATACTTGTATGTAATGGCTCAATGATAACAATTATGTATTTGCTTAGCTCCAACAGTGTAGCTAGAGCTCTGTCTGCTTTAAAGACACTTTGACGGATAACTGTAGCACCAAACGACGTTAATATTATTCTATATATGTAAACAACATAAGATAAAAAAAGTGTTTAAACTACCACTTGCTATATTCACCAAATTTAAAACAGAAAATTCTAGCGTTAATTGCTTTCTTCTTTGTTATGATTGTTTGGTTTATGTTGGAAAGACGTTTGTCTTCATCGCTGACCTTTTCCCTCTATGATTGAGAAACAGCGTGGGTTCAATTACTGAGCTGTGACACAAAATGTATCCAATATTTTAATTCCATTTAAGGAAATCATTTTGCTGAAGTAATTCAAGTGATTATCTGGTCACTTCATGGTTGTTCTTTAGTTCAGTCAGAGCTGGTTGGGCTCTAGTAACACTGGGATTCATTTTCCAGAGTTTAATAGGCTCATGTGAATAAATAATATTTTTAATCTCATGTGGAAAATGCTTTTTCTCTGTAGGGTGCCCCTGGAGAAGATGGACGTCCTGGTCCTGCAGGTTCAATAGGAATCAGAGGTCAGCCAGGCAGCATGGGCCTTCCTGGGCCAAAGGGTAGTAGTGTGAGTATTGCACCTAGTACCCAAGGTCTGCTTAACTTTGACCATGTGGAGACTTGTTAACAGCTGAAAACAAAACCTAAAAACGGTAATTTTTATTCCTACAAATTAGGGTGATCCTGGAAAACCTGGAGAAGCAGGCAATGCGGGTGTTCCAGGACAGAGAGTGAGTGTGACTGTGATCATTTTCAGTGCTTACAGAAAGCATGAATTTCTGTTATGTATGTTCACTAGGCATGGCTTTTTACTGTGTGATCTTAATTTAGGGAGCTCCTGGTAAAGATGGTGAAGTTGGTCCTTCCGGTCCTGTTGGCCCACCAGTAAGTCAACTTCTTCAACACTGTCTGCTTGGTTGTCTGACCTACCACCCATTCATTGATCTTTCTGCCTCTATTTTTATTTATCTTCATGCCACTTGTTGATTCCAAACAAAAATTTCAATAACATGAAAAAAAATCCTACCAAAAATGTGGGCTTTGAATTAAGATGTGCTTATATTGGTATTCCAGTTCCTTTTATGGCAATTGTAAAAAAACAAATAGCACAAGAGCAAAATTTGTTCATAGTTTATTTTCCTAGCTTCCTTAGTTTCAGTGGAACTGAGTGTTTTTCCATCAGCACAGAATTCTGGGGGAGGGTCTTAAAGAAATAAGAGAAAAGTTATATCTTTTATATCTTTTAGATATCCCTTGGCCAGGGATAAGTAAAAATGTGTAATAAACAAATACATAATTATGAATATACATATTCAGAGAGAAGGAAAATGTGGAACCTGACTCTATTCCTCTAATACTTTTTATTTCCTTTTGTGTAGGGTCTGGCAGGAGAGAGAGGAGAACAAGGCCCTCCAGGTCCTACAGGGTTTCAGGTATGTGCATTTATTTTTGTAAGAGAAAAAATAAGCCATGTCTTTATCGACTTAAATTAGAGAAGTTCAATCAAGTAATGTTTAACAAAACACAGCTTCAGAATTGGTGGCAATAGTGCTTAGAATGATTATTGATATATAGCTTTCACATCAACTATACACTGAACTGAAATGGCAGCTCTGTATCTCTTGAGACAATGATCGTTGGTTTTTTTTTTTTCAGTTTTTATTTGGAGATTTTCCAAAGATGTTCCAAATACAGAACAAAAGTTTTTTTGTTTTTGTTTGTTTTTTTGATAATGAAGTATTAATTAGGTTAAGTCAATCTGTTTATAGAGAACTTCATTTTTTAGGGATAGTATACATATGTCTGATAAATGTTAAAGAAGGGCTGCCATTTCACTTAGAGTGGGGAAACACTGATGTAATATTCTTGTAACTACTTCACTTGGGGGTCTCTGCTGGCATAAGCTTGTACTGTGTATAATACATTCATATTCTTAGTGTCTTAAATCTGGATTTACATCATTTTTCATCATTTTTAAACATATTTTATTTTTACATTTTTTTAATTTACATTTTAACAGGGCTTGCCTGGGCCACCAGGTCCTCCAGGTGAGGGAGGAAAACCAGGTGATCAGGTAATTTCTGTATAATTTTACAATAATACACTTCATAATGTAGTTTTACCTTTTCTTTTATTCTGTTTGTAATTTAATTGCTCACACTGTTTCATAATATTTACTGATGTAGTTGACAAGCTGTCTATCGAGACTACTCTTGGATAAAATAATTACTAGAATATAGTCATCTTCTCTTGTCATGGACAGATAGTATCCAGAACTAGTCATTTACATTACAGTACCTTGGAAATGAAAATGTTTCTCTCTAATTTTCACAGCTATAAGGCTATGAATAATATTTTCATTCTAATGGTGAGCTCTCTTTTGCATAGGGTGTTCCTGGAGATCCTGGAGTTGTTGGTCCATTGGGCCCTAGGGTATGTGTTTTCAAGTATTTTCTTTCAGAAATATTTATAACAGTTCTCTGAGGTTGAAAGCTGATTCACTATATGATCTTTAACAGCTATCATGAACATTTTGTCTTCTTTTATTTTATTTTTACCTGCAATAAAATGATTATAAACATGGATACATTTTGAGGTGGTATGTTTTTCTATGAAACCAACCACCTTTAATGGCTTCATAGCTCAAGAAGCAGTGTTAATTAATAACTGCTAAGGTATTTGAACTCTTTTTTAGTCTGTAAAACTGTTTGGTTTACAGTTTGTGAAATGGCTTTCTTTTGCTGAACAACACACACTATTACCTGCCTTTAAAATAGAAACATAACACTTTTTTTCATTTGATTGGTTTGCCTAGAATATGTTTGCAGGCTCTTTTTTTTAATAGCAGGTTTTTTTGTTGTTTTTTTTTTTTTTTTTTTTTTTAGGGAGAACGAGGCAATCCAGGGGAACGGGGAGAGCCAGGTGCATCAGGACTTGCGGGTGAAAAGGGTATGGCTGGAGGTCACGGTCCTGATGGTCCAAAGGTAAGTTGTAGGGAAATTTGTATTGCTGCAGTGAAGTCTTTTATAATTATTTTCATTTGCAAGAACATAAGAGAGATCTTTCCTTTTTTGTTTGTGCTTTTCAGTAGAACAGGGCACAGCCATTTCTAAACTGCGAAAAAACCTCTAGCAATAGCTCTGTTTTAATAACAATGTCAGTTTACTTGAAGAGGCTTGGCAGGGTTGTGTGTTTAAAATCAAATGCTGAAAATTGCATGCCTTTCTTTCACCTGCAACTGATTTAATTGGGCCTAGGAAGATCACACCAATAACAGAGTGCCTCAGTGTGGGACCTGTAATGGATATGAGCTGTGAGAAGCAAAGCATAATTAATAATCACTGGCAACTTCTAGCTGTTGTTACTTTGCGTAATAGACCTACGTGGCATCAAGGGCAAGGTAGAGAGAAGCTCAAGCTTCTATTTTTGCCTATTCTCACCACCAGTAAGCACTGAGTACATGCTAATGTATTTGGAAGGACTATGGTATTACAATTTCCTGAGTAACACAATGGGAAATGAAAAGTATTTGGACATGAATAAGGTCCAAATTTAAGAGAAAATTATTACTTAAAACTACCCCAGAGACTTCAACGCAAGGCACAGCATGTTCTGCAGCCTAGAGACAAAGATACTTCTCAGATGAATAGACAACAACTTGCTCTTTATTTGTTTCAGGGAAGCCCAGGCCCAAGTGGGACGCCTGGTGATCCAGGCCCGCCGGGTCTTCAAGGTATGCCTGGAGAAAGAGGGATTGCTGGAACACCAGGCCCGAAGGGCGACAGAGTAAGTCTCCATTTCTGTTGTGCTGTATAGAATCACCCATCTCTTAATACTGCAGTTGTCCCAGAGCGTGAACCATTCAGTGTCATAACTTAGACTTTCTGGGTATTTTCCACAGGGTGGCATAGGTGAGAAAGGTGCTGAAGGTACAGCTGGCAATGATGGGGCCAGAGTAAGTAAATCTGTCACTTTTTAGACCTGCTCTTCACACAGAAGATTGTTTATTGTGTTAGAGGTACTCAGGTCGTAGAATTAAACGGTACTCAACTTGGAGATATGATGATCTGAAGTTCTCATTCTGCCTATGATCCAGATTTGGTTTTCAAGTTTTTCCAAGATAGATGTGCACAGTATTCTGGTATGCCTGTGTTCCAAGCCCATGTTTTGTATAATAGATAATGGGAGTTAAGATGTTAATGGAAAAGATTCCCAGAAGTACCACATTAATTTGGGATTCTAAATATTCAAGAAAGTAATATGGC
Source organism: Stictonetta naevosa (assembly GCA_011074415.1). Taxonomy (NCBI): domain Eukaryota; kingdom Metazoa; phylum Chordata; class Aves; order Anseriformes; family Anatidae; genus Stictonetta; species Stictonetta naevosa. The sequence goes on from CM021703.1 coordinate 4,414,445, forward strand.
TAGTGCTGTATGATCATCAAATGTAGTTGATTGGTTTGGACAGAGAGATTGGAACCTATTTGCCTAACTCCCCCATGAAGAGAAAAAGGAAACTTTTGAGAAGTGTGCGAGATATATATGAAACTGCAAAAGTAATGATAGACACTTTAAACTTAAAGAGTGCAATACCAGCATAAAAGATATAGTCTGATTCTTGTAAGTCAGTGAAAAATGACTTCATTTCCTCTTGAGAGTGCAAAATGAAGCCAGAGCTGGTTTTTTATCATTGGCCTTATCCATAAATGCTGCAAAGGAGAAGATGAATTTAGTGAAGAAAGAGAGAATGAAGGAAAGCAAGGTTATTGAGATACACGATTTTGGTTACTGGGAAAGGAAATGCTAGAAATATTAGATAAAGAAGACCCAATAATTATTCAGAAATAAAGGAGAATTTTAAAGGAATAAAGAAGCATATGGAAATAGTAGCATATGAGAAGTTTTTAAATAGCCATTTTGAATAACCATCATTTTTCTAACTTCTTTTCATCTTAATTTGTTCAAAGGGTCTCCCTGGTCCAATAGGCCCAATGGGTCCAGCAGGTCCCACTGGTGAAAAGGTAAACGGATTTTTATGCCATTTCCCTACTGAAGTTTCTAATCATCATGCTTTGTTCAAACTTTTGTTACGCATCAGATAAGTTACATGGAAACTAACCTTAAATTTTATTTTAAGGGTGAACCAGGTCCTCGAGGTTTAGTTGGTCCTCCTGGCTCTCGTGGAAACCCTGTGAGTAAACATTTGTTTTTTTCCTGGCATAAGTTAAAAAATATTACCAAGGTACTGCTAATATCTAACTCTGATCCACACTCCAGGCATTTGTATCATGTACTCATATATTTTCCTCTTTCTTCTCCTTCCTTTGTAGCCAAAATCTATAGTTCCTGTCTTGATGCTGTGCACTTGCAGATGTATTGCCAGATCCTGTTGCTCTGTCTTACACTTACTTGTTTTAGGGCAATCTTTACATAAACTTACCCTCATGTACCTCAGACCTGAAAGTATGACACCACTTTTAATTGTTTAAATCTTTTTAAAAGCACACCCACACCAGGTACTACTGTATCCATAAGAATATTTAGATGGAAAATAGCTCAGAGATGCATCTTATTATTGGATATATCCAGTTATGTTAATTCTTGTCATCTTCCATTTGTGATTTTAGAGATTTTGAGGGTCGGCTTGAATGATTAAAGATTTAGAAGCTTAGCCCTTCTAGATCCTTCATACTGCTTGGAATTGATTATGTCTCTATCATAAATCAGAACAATCTTAATTCCAGTATAAATTGGAACAGCTTCCACCCCTCTAGGGAGTGCTGGAGCTTGGCAGACTTCAGCTCCCCCGTTTCCAAACAAATGGTTTGTGGAAAGCTCAGTTGAAGCAGTTCACAGCCCATTCTGACCTTGTAGAAGAGTACGCATTTGAATTATTATTATGATTATTATTATATTTTTTCCCCGATTAGAATGGTAGGTTCCATAGCGTGTATGTTCTTCAGCTAAACCTGCAGCCACTGGAAGTGGTTTGCAGGATTAAGAGCAGAATTCCTCTTAATGCTGTTCTACTGCTTATACGTGTCTTCCATCTCTAAATTCCAAGTTTACATATAGTCTTGAACACACGGAAGATCTTAACGTCATAGTTAACATCCTTTATATTGTGATTAAGTGCTCATTTGATTCTGATTAACAGAGCAAGAATATAATCACACATGACGAGAAATGGCTAGCTTTGTTTCTTCTGTATTTACGTGCAAATTTTACAATATATAGAAAGACATTTATGTTAAATACAATTATTATTAATTTTTTGACCAGGGTTCCCGAGGAGAAAATGGCCCAACGGGTGCTGTTGGTTTTGCTGGTCCTCCGGTATGTGTTTCGTAACACTAATGAGTTTCCTTTAGTCACGCTTTGACTTTAGTTTCTTTCATTATGAATAATACTACAGTGTTCTGGAATGTGAGTCACATTTTTTGTTTCAAAAAGAGCTGTGGTTTTTTTTTTTTTTTTTTAATCCATCATTACATAAAGTAGAGAAGAGGGCCAATGAATACCCTAGACAGTTGAAAAGTAATTTTGTTGATAAGATTATGTAATTGTTCACCAGATTTCGTATTTTCATGAACATGCTATGTTGCTCCTTTGAGATCAAAATGAGGCAAGTTGTAAAGTGTCATCTACTAAAAGTAGAAAAGATTTCCTCCATGACTAGTGGAGGATGGACTGAACTGATGGATCAAATAGAAAAATTGTAAGCTCTTCAGTGAATACCTCCAAACTTTCCCACAGTCTAAATATTGTGATTCAATCTTTCACAAAGACTTAGGCAACTGCTTTCCCTGATGGGAAAAGGAAAAAGAATGTTTGTTCAGTCTCTTTTACTTTTAGATATGCAATAGGTGTCAAGGAAAATAGAAAATCTAGAGAAATGAAAAATATTAACTAGCTTAGAAATTATTGTTAATGGAAATACTGATTTCACGGAGTTTTCAGAAAACGTATGTTATTGTGGTGAACTGTTACAGTTCTGTTGAGTCAACCCGTTGAACAAATGCACTGTTCTTTGGGCTGATGTGTTCTCCTGTTATTTTTTGACTTCTAGATATTTCTTACAAAACATCTTTGTTAAGTTACAAAAATGTGCTATTCTCTGCCTTGACGTCTCTTCTAAATATGATCTCTTATAGGGCCCTGATGGTCAGCCAGGTGTGAAAGGTGAACCTGGGGAACCTGGACAGAAAGGGGATGCTGGATCTCCAGGACCACAGGGTCTTGCTGGGTCTCCTGGTCCACCAGTAAGTATAAATAACATAATCGGAGAAACAGTGGCATAGGTTGATCTTGCTTAATTAAAATGTCCTGAGTGTTCACCATCACCTCACTCTTTCTCGTTTCTTCTTAGGGTCCTCCAGGTGTTCCTGGTCTGAAAGGTGGTCGAGGAACTCAGGGTCCCCCTGTAAGTAGATTTAATTTTTTGGTGAGCTGACTGCAGATAATCTAATACTGCAAATTTATGCTATGTGTTTATCATTCCTCATCTCGGCTTATGTTTCACAGTCTGTAACTATAGCATTTGCTCACTAATTCAGTTAAGAAACTTTAGGTGATCCATGCTATATTTCTTTCAGTAAAGTTGATATTAAAATGTTTTTTAGGGTGCTACAGGATTCCCAGGATCTGCTGGAAGAGTTGGACCTCCAGGACCAACTGTAAGTCAATTGACATATTCCTCATAGGTGTAATTTATAAGCTGGTCATTGAGAAACTGAAGACTAAATCAAGTGGGAAGGATGAAGCAATGTTTATGGCCTGATGCTATGGAAGAGAGCACTTACTTCTCTGACTGCATGTTTACATCTGACTTTATTAAACAAAATTCATTAGTCTTGGGGTTGATCCAGTGTGTCCAAATTAGTGCAGGACTTTTCATTGGATTAAGTAGGCTTTAGTTAGGTTTCAAGCTATTCAAGCTGCTCTGCTGAGTTAAAACAACCTTATCTTCCTGTGTCCCTCCATTCCCCCTTCAATGATGACTGAAGTTAGAAGAGTTTTTGTGAAAGGAAGAGGCCTCTTCCAGTTTATCTCGCTATGGGGTTACTCATAAGATCTATTAAAATAAATAAAGTAAGAACACACACACAAAAAAAACTGTCATGTCTAAACATTTTTAGAAACGTTGTAGTTTAAAAAAACAAAACAAAACAAACAACAAAAAAAAACTGTGGATCTACATGTGAAAATTCAACTCCAAAAAAGATGATTTTGTCCAAAATAACTTGCAGTCATTGTTAGTTTATCTAAAGGTGAAGTTTATGGAAAACATATTATAAATGTGAAATTCTTTAAAAGTCTTTGAGAAATTAACAAAGGTCAGTGAATACACTTATTTGGAAGAAATTAATGAGAAGTTTGAATGTGAACTTTGGCTTGATATTTGAAAGAATGGGCAAGGAGTTATCTGGCAGTAGTTATACACCAGAGGCTAAAAAATAACATAAGATGTCTTTTAAAGGAGGGAGTTGGAATGGCAATGGGATGAGAGAAAGGGGTAGAGCTTGGACATAATTTGAAAACCCTGGGAGTCCATCACAACTGTAAATTGAGATTGTACTAGCTCTGAGCTCTCTCATGCTGTGGTCATCCCTCAGAGTGTGCATTTTTATAGTTAATCAAAACACATTCCTTAGAGTTTAATAGTCCTGATTAGGAAAACGTCCAATGTAATGAGGTCTTTTAATCTTATTAGGGAGCTCCAGGACCTGCTGGGCCTATCGGTGAGCCAGGAAAGGAAGGTCCCCCAGGTCTTCGTGGTGATCCTGGTTCTCATGGCCGTGTGGGTGATCGAGGGCCAGCTGGGCCTCCTGGTGGTCCTGGAGACAAAGGTGATGCAGGGGACGATGGGCAGCCGGTAAGTCTGGGTTGTTGTTATTAATTCCCTCTAGGCTTGGTCCTGTTGTATTATTGCTACAGAAACGATGGTAACATCATTTTATCCTTTGTGGATTTCAGGGACCAGATGGCCCCCCGGGTCCAGCAGGAACTACTGGTCAAAGAGGTATTGTTGGTATGCCAGGACAGCGAGGTGAAAGAGGCATGCCGGGATTGCCAGGTCCTGCGGTAAGTAGTGACCAAGTTGATATACCAGCCTTGGACATTCTCATGTTTGTGGGTTTGACAGTATAGTGCACCATAATGTGAGAAGGTTGGAAATCTCCAATTCCTGGAGTGAATGTAGAGAGAATAGTGAATAACTAAATCTCATGAAAATGCATGAGGTGGGAGATTTTGTTTCTGCCATTATTGGATGATCTGATCCTAAATTAAGAGGAAGTGAGTAATATGTTAAAACTTCTGGCTTGAAACTAGATTTTTGAAAAAAAAACACTACAGACTGTTCATTTAGGTGCCCAAAGGTCACTTGAATGTGAGTAAATATTGTGTAAGTGCTATTTCATAAATTGTGAACTACAGTATTCCAAATTGCCATTTGTGTTCTCTTTACTTTCTTCTGGAGTTCATAGATACTTATTGGAAAGCATAGTGATCCAGAAGATCAAGTCATTAAATAGAGTATTAATAAAATGACGATATGGAGGACCTGTCACTACCACTTGATCCATAAAGTCAATTTACAGCCTGAAATTATTCCAGGCTAACAAAATATGTTGTAGGTGAGACAGACAAAGGAGAAAAAAAAGTTACTTATTTCAAACTGCGTTACATTTTTGCAGAGTTGGGTAGACCTTGTCTATTGCAGATAAGGCCATCAGATATATTGACATGTCAAGAGGAGTGTGCGCTTAGAGAGTTGTTACTAGATAAACTTCTTGTGAAGCTTCTAGACAATACAATCCTATTCAAAAGAGACTAACACAATTAAATTGCTTAAAAATACACGTTATATTAAATATTCAAAATCTATAAGAAGAACAACACATTACTTAATTCTCAGTTTTAGGAAACTATGAATGTTGATGGTACTTCAGATTCATGAATAGTGTTTTATAGTCAGGCTTTTTTCTGGTGCTTTCTTCATTTAGTGATTAAAATTTTGGTGTCATATTTCTCATCTATTTAGGGTACACCAGGAAAACAAGGTCCCACTGGGCCACCAGGTGATAAAGGTCCCCCAGGACCTATAGGCCAGTCAGGTGCCACTGGTCCCGTCGGTGAAGCTGGCCCAGAAGTAAGTGTTTGAGCCTAGTAATATACAAAAATAATTAGTCTAGGGGTTATTCTCCTATACTTGAGGCTAAAGATGGAGAACGGCTTTCTAGTTCTTGTAGAAATGTAAGATTATGGAGCTAATCGACAGCTCTGTATTTGTTTCACAACTCTAGGGACCTGCTGGTAATGATGGTACTCCTGGACGAGATGGAGCTGTTGGAGAACGTGTAAGAATAAGTTGTTTTATTAAGTCAATTACATAAAACTCCATTTTTATTGTTGATTTATAGTGGATTTGTCTTCTTCATTCAGTTAACTTCCATGGAGAAGTTGTTTTAAAAGCATATTATAGATTTGAGTAATAAATATCTCTCAAAGTTGAGGAAACCTTTATAAGAACACCTGCCTCCAGAAACTCAGACTTGAGTTCTTACAGAATGATTATCTTTGTAGATTGCAACTGTGAGAAAATAGATTAGGAATACTAAAGACTTATTGCTTTGATCTAGTCCAGTCCTCTTCAGATAATTAATATTGAAATTATGTTTTGCAGGGTGATCGTGGTGAACCTGGCCCTGCAGGCTTACCAGGTTCCCCAGGGGGGCCAGGAACTCCAGGTCCTGTTGGCCCTCCAGGAGATGCAGGTCAAAGAGGTGAAACTGTAAGTGATACCTTTTGTTTGTTTGGCTGGTTTTGTTTTGTTTGCTTTGTTTTTAATATTTTCTTTATCAAGAGAAGTATTTTGTCTACTTTTGTGCATTGCTTCATGTGTCATCTCTATGCAATCTTTGTAGGGTTCTCGAGGTCCGATGGGTCCCCCTGGTCGTGCAGGAAAAAGAGGTTTGCCTGTAAGTTCTCCACAATCACTGTGATTTTATCTGAGCTATTTTTTACAGGAATCTGTGTGAGAAACAGAACCCAAATTACAATGCTGAACAGGGCTTCAACTTTTAATGTTCTGACTGCAGATGAATGCAGGTAGTCTTCTGAACTGTAAAGGTGTACAAATCTGTTTAAATGCACCAGTGTTTTTACTCTTTCTTTAAAAAGTTTGCAGAGAAATAACAAATGCTTTGGAAGTCTCTCTCTAATGCCCAGAGGATGGGAGACCTGAGTTAGTAAATTGCTAGAGTCTGCCTGACAATTCACATTAGGGGTAAAGCAATGAATGCTGAACAAAAAGACAGATTTCAGAATCAAAATGGCAAAAATATTAAAGATAAAAAAAAAAAAAATCACCTGTTCCTATGAAACTGCCTTATTCAGCTTATGAGATTCTGACATCAATCCAAATAGAAAAACAAACAAAACCCATCTATTTGTGTTACATAACTTTTTAACAGTCCAAGCTTGGAACAAAAAACGAATTACAAACTTGGGAAATTCAAAAGAAATCTGTCCAGTCCCTAAGCAGAAGTCATATGAGAGAAAGGGAAGTTTATTGAGTAGTTAATGATACTGATGCCACTAATAAACTATTTGGAATTTGGCATGGAGAAATTTAGAATGAAATTAAGGATAACAAATATAGAATTGAAAGCAGAAGCCATTTTTTTCCAATGATTCTTGAATTAGTATGAAAAGCTTCAACCTATCTAAAATACCAAGAATGAAATTAAGACGGTAATAGAACGAAGCTATTTGTACTGGGGAGCCTGAACGCTGTTATCTGCAGTTAGAGAATGTAACTTCAGTTGTACTTTACTCATAATGAAGGCAAAAGGAGCTGCGAGAAGCAAAGTATGCAACATGGAGGTTTTCATACTCAAAACAGGTTTTATTGTTACAAGTGTGTGAAAGATCCTTAATACTTGCATCTTGTCCATGAAAATCATTTACCACATCCAGTAAGGCAAAGATACTTCGCAATTTCATTATGTAATTTGTTTAGCATCATTATTACAGGTTTTTTTTTTTTTTTAACTCTCTAATGAAACCAAACAGACTAAGTTTACCGCACTTAGAAATTAAGTATAACAGTTTTATGTAATTATTTGCTTATTCTTTCATACAAATTAAGATTCCTGGAGCTGCCTCAGCATCACCTTCTTTTTTACCTTTAGAAGTGAAAAAGATCTGAATACAGTGTCTAAAAGAAAATGAGTTTTTTGAGTTGTTGTTTTTTTTTTTCCAGTTAAGAATTTTACATTTCATTACTGATTCTTACAGGGTCCTCAAGGGCCTCGTGGTGACAAAGGTGACAATGGAGATCGGGGTGACAGGGGCCAGAAAGGACACAGGGGTTTCACTGGGCTTCAAGGTCTTCCTGGTCCTCCTGTAAGTTGTTTTGTTTATACTCTAATTTTATTTCTTTGGTAGTTAAACCATGTATTAGACACATTAAAACAAAACAAAAAACAAAACAAAAAAATCAAAACAAAAATGACAAAGCAAGTACACAAGAGCCCCTTTCCCCCCCCCCCCCCCCCCAGTAGGTGTTTGTGAGTGGCCTGTCTGTCTGCATTACATTCTTAATGCAATATTACAATACTGCTTCATGGTGAAGTAAACCTGTGCTTTGCAAGATCTGCAATCTCCTCTTGTTCCATTTGCACCAGCCCTGAAAGTGGCCAATCACTGACAGTCTATAATGTGTCAGCACAAGAAGTTAAAAAAAAAAAAAAAAAAAAAAAAAAAGTTTATAGTTTCAGGTAATCACATTAGAGTGTGGAATACTTTTTGTCAGCATATTTGAACACTTTACAGTCAAGAAATCAAATGCAAACTCTCCTGAGGACTATGACTGTTTCTCTAATATTTGTAAGAACTTCATGTTTTCAGTGGCAATTGGTTGGAAATACTATCAAAAACTTAATTTTTTGACAGTTCTTCACTGATCATGTTCAAGAGCTGAAAGTTTCAACATGTAGGCAAAGAGTTAAACAAAACAAAACAAAGCATCTTTCTACTTCATAGTAGCAGTCACTCTTTTGTAAGCCATTCTGATTTGAAGTGTTGTGAAGCACCTGTCTTTAGGAGAAAAAACTTTATATATACTTAAGCATCATACTATATATCTCAGTCGTGATTGCTGTAGTTACTGTGTCTTTGTGACAAAAGAGAACAATAAGATGAAAACTGATCAGAAGAGGAAAGGTACTACCCCTTGTTCCTGTATATTATAACCTTATTTGCACATACTATTGTATTTTACACCCTGTTTCTTTCAGACTAAAGGAATACACTGTAAGTGTCACAATGATAATGATAGTTCCTTCTGTTTAGGGCCCTATTGGTGAACAGGGCAGTCCTGGCATTCCAGGCCCATTTGGTCCTCGGGTGAGTATAAAATTTCAGTCTGGGGTTTTTCTTGCGTGTTTTTCCCACAAACAGATTTCTGTTTGGGTGTCATTTTCAGTTTACTTGCTTTTATTGATTTCAATATCATGTTGATTACCATATCTTTTGCTGAGAGGCATTACCTTGTTTAATATGACAAGGCATTAATGTAGGTGTAGTTTATAGCTAGCTAAAACAGTTCAGATTCACTATAGGGGTACAGTCTGCTTATATAGACACTTATGCTACATCTGATGCAAAGCCACTATGTGGCAGTTCCGCTTATTGGTATTCTGCTTTTCTTACACCTGGGTATCACTGACCCAAAAGTAAAGGCGAAATATGAATCCTTGTATGTTCCCAAGTGGCAAGATGTCTCTGGGTCTGTATACGTTTCGGCATACAGAAGCTACTCCCAAGTGTAGCACTTGGAATTGAATTCACTTAAATGTTTTAGGAAAAAATATACCATTGATCCAGTGGATATATTGTCTGAGGTGATTACCGTTAGAAGAACAGCATTGAAACTGTTTTCTTAATTTTACAGAAGAAGAAAAAGGGTGATTTTTAAAGTTTGGTAATAGGCATAAATGATTGTATTGCTTCCTGGAGAGGTATTGCTTGTAAAAAGGCTGTTTTGTATACAACTGTTTTTAAATGCTAAAACAGATTCCTTCCTTCTCTTATTTTGTCTAGGGTCCTCCAGGTCCAGTCGGTCCTTCAGGCAAAGATGGAAGTCCTGGGCCACTTGGGCCAACTGGGCCTCCTGGTGTTAGAGGAAGTGTAGGAGAAGCTGGACCTGAGGTAAGCTGGTAGGAATACGGAGGGAAGAGGTTACCTTCAAATAATGAGATTTTTTTTGCTGTCCATTGCAGCACGTTCTCAAACGTTCATGAGTTCAAGATAAATCATGATATTAGGTACAGTTTCTCCTACAGCTAGTTGGGGTAACTGTATGTAGGAATCATAAATCATAAAACAGACGTTATATCATCCCAAGGAGGGCAGATAGAAAATTAGAGTGGCTTTAGAAAGGGGTGACAAGGATGAGCATGTGAAGAGTTGAAGAATGACGTTGCTTATTTTGGGAGCGTAGGTAGAAAAGATGCCTAAAACAAAGAGCAAGACAGAGGAAGCAGTTTCAGCTGTTTTCCTGTCTTGTAAGACAAACATTTATGGTGTTTCCTGTCTTTATCATGCAATTACTTAAACTATTTCATTTGAATTTCTGCCAGTTATCAGAATTTCCGTTTCTGCTGAAGCATCAATATTGAATGAATAGCCTGTGGTAAAGTATAAGAATAATACACGTACCCAAATATTTCTTTTGTGTAATGAGGCAATACAAGAAATACTACATACCAGTATTTTCAGTTTTGCTTTTCATGGTGACTTGCATACCACTATTAACTGGAAACAATAAGAAATAAATGTTAAGCATTTCATTTGCCAGACGTAGAGTGTATTAGTTTGGGTGTGTGCACTAGTTTTGGAGCACTAATTAATCTCAAAGGGAATGCTACATTTTGATATACCTTCTGATGCACCAGGGCATCAAGCTTACAATACAGGTATATTGCAGACTTTCCACTGCCAAGGAGCTCACAGAGCCTGCACGTGGACATATAATGTTTATTGACAGATGTTTTCTGTCTCAAGGCTCAGTTACTTCCCCACATAGCACAGTCCAGATTAACAGAAGGACCTCAAAGCCTGCCACTCAGGGAAATCTTCTTATTCAGGAAAATACCTGCTGTGCCAAGTCGGGATGATGTGAATTCCGTTTCACATCTTTGGTGACCTGGGGCCAGAAAGCTCAGGACTATGAAAGAAAAATGTATAGATGGTGCCAAATTTTCCCTCCAGGTTTACCAATTGCAAGTGTGCCTGAGGTGACTCAGGGGAGGCAGGAATTTTAGATTGCTCTAAAAATTACTTGCAGCTGTTTGGGATTCTGTGAAATAAAGCAATTAGGCTGGGGTTTGAGAACAAGGAGGGACAGATGGCTTAAAAACCTGGAATCAAGAGTCCGTTCCTTGATGACTTTTTCCAGCTGTTGTCTGAAAGCTAGAGTAAGAAAAAAAATGAGCAAGGTGTTAAGACAGTCAGTGAGTACATGAAGCAGAGTGCTGTTCTAATCTCTTCTCAGAGCGCGGTACCTCATGTGCTGTTCTAATCTCTTACCTCTGATCCTGGAAATGTAAACGGCTTACCTGTATCTGAATTTTCCCTGCACATCAAGGTGACTGGCCTTGAAGTTTTGCTTGTTTAGTCGCTAGCTTCTGTATTATTTTGCCTAGTATTCACTCTGCTGTGCCTCTATTGCCTTTTTTTGTTTGTTTTATCTTAGGGTCCACCAGGTGATCCTGGCCCTCCTGGCCCTCCAGGCCCTCCAGGCCACCTCACTGCTGCCATTGGTGACATTATGGGACACTATGATGATGCTATGGCAGATCCACTCCCAGAGTTTACTGAAGATGAAGCGGCTCCAGATGACCACAATAAAACAGACCCAGGAGTCCATGCCACACTGAAGTCACTGAGCAGCCAGATTGAGACTATGCGCAGCCCGGATGGTTCAAAGAAACACCCAGCAAGGACTTGTGATGACCTGAAGCTGTGCCACCCATCCAAGAAGAGCGGTGCGTATAAACACACCGCCTTCTGTACGAGCCATATGGTTCTGTCTTATTTCCAATATATACTTAGTCTCTGAAAAAAAGTGTAGTACAGATTTTGATGGTCTAAATCAACATTAACACAAAGTACTCAAAAACTTCTCATAAAATTATTTCTTCTTCCCTATGAGATATATATTTTGTTGTGCTTCATATTCATTTATTCAATATATATTCAGATGTATTTTCTACATCTGAAATATTTTATACTTGCATGTACTACTAATTCTGAAAGTGTTAGCACAGTGGAGTACCACTTAAGTGATGATAGATGAAGTTGGTACATCAGTTGTGAATGTTGGCTTAATTGGTATTAGCTCAAAATGTTACCTGTGAATTGATGTCCTATGAATGCTTTCCATCCAGAATTCTCTGCTACTGCTGCATACTGGCAATTCATAGGTGGCAATATTCTAACATGCAAATTAGGAGTTTCCCTAATTAATATGGGCTACCAGTGATAAATCAGAAAAGACTGGAAGGCAGAGACAATTTGTTGCAGGCCTTAACAGCTTTTCACCTGTTCCCTGATACATTGCCTCCAGCATCAACTTAGGAGAGGTTGACATCGGTTCAGAATCTGCAGAAAAAATATCTTCTAGCATTCTTTGAGTACTTTATGTGCTTGGAGCATTCAGGAGCTTTGAAGTTGATTTAAATAACCTTAAACAACTTTCAAATCTGAATTCCCCAATCTGGAAATATTTGAAATACTTGTCAGCTTTCAATTAAAGCACCATTATAGTGTATACCCGAAGCACACATCAAAACACACATTGGATTGTCACATGAAATATATGCATGTTCTTTCTCGTTTTTTTGTACTGTCAAGACATACTTTTTCTTATAACTTCCCTGTTATTTCAAGAATCTTAGTAATATAACAGAATTTTATATTTCATTTCTTATTCTTTGTAGGTGAATATTGGATTGATCCTAACCAGGGATGTGTTGAAGATGCTATAAAAGTATACTGCAACATGGAAACTGGAGAGACCTGCATTTCTGCAAATCCATCTGCTATCCCACGTAAAACATGGTGGACCAGCAGATCATCTGACTTGAAGCCCATTTGGTATGGCCTTGATATGAACAGGGGATCACAGGTAACTAAATATATTTTATTTCAAGAATTAACTACTGTGAACATTGATTCCTTCTTGTTTAGAATTTCATCTGCTCTACTGAGCAGATTCTGCAACAGTCAGAACATTTTAACTCTTGATTAGACTGGCTAACATACAGTTAGTTGTAGTCATACAGAAATTATAGGAAAGGGAGCTGGGAGAAACAATGAAAATATGTGAGGCAGGATTGGCTATAGGTAAACCACTTCTGGTAGATGTTTATTTCTCTTGACCCTAAAAATTCCAGCTTTTTTAACAACCTATTTTAGTAACTCACTATATTTGTATTTAGGGTGTATGTTACCCTAATATATGATTGAAATCACTGCTGTAATTGTTTAATTGAATTCTGTACTTTCTTTCAGAAAGCTCCATACTGCTAAAGTTACAAGTCTTACTTTATAAATTCTGTCACCTAATCTGTTTTTAAATAAAATAAAGTTGTTGTCATGTGTGTCACAGTGTGTCAGAAATGTTTATAAAATTTACAAGATCTTAATCGATTTTCATGTCATAAATGGTGATCTATTTCATATCTTCACAGTTTGTGTATGGGGATACAGCTGTCACTCAAATGACATTCCTGCGCCTCCTGTCAAAGGAAGCATCCCAGAATATCACTTACCTTTGTAAGAACAGTGTTGGGTACATGGATGACCAGACAAAGAACCTGAAAAAAGCAGTAATTCTGAAAGGGGCCAATGACCTGGAGATCAAAGCAGAGGGAAACAGCCGATTCAGATACACTGTGCTTCATGACAGCTGTTCGGTAAGTTGTGTCTTTCTGTCATTTGGTATGGGGTAAAAGGACTTTTGCCTTCTAACGATGGCAGTAATGACAGTTCTTCCTAAATTTGGAAAAAAATAAATCCATAGAATAGGGTAACTACAATGCTGCAGAATTTCGCCATGAATTATAGAAGTAAGCGATTGCATAGGCATTTTACTAGTTCCAATTTTATATAATAGAAGTCTTCATTATTTAGAGGATATTTATAATTTACTAGTTATTAGTGAGCATGTGGAAATAGATATCTTCACAGTTTGCATTTCCTAATATTTGTTTACTTCCGTGTTAAATCACACAAAGAAGTCAGTTAATCTCAAGCATCTGTCTACCAATTGAGTAGGATTATTGCAGCAATACCCTGGAGGAAATCCATAGGAAAGGAAAATGTTCCCCCAGGAACTTTTTAGTGGCCTTAAAAAACAGAAAGTAGAGGTTGTGTAAATTTTGTCAAGTTCAATAGCATTCTCAGCCTAGTCCAAAATATACAGCAAAATATGCCTAAAATTAGTTTTGCCCTTTATATATATCAGACTAGTCTGTACTTTAAAGGAACGTACTTCAAGAATGTGGATGCAGGTGCACATAGATATAAAGAAAAATTTAATATCAAAAAGAACAATCAATGCAGCTTGAGGGAGGAATCCTGCTGTCAGTCGGAAGGATCTGTTCGTCACTGTAAAAGAAAGACATACGCGTTTTAAAATATTCAAGGTGCGGTGCAGAAAGGGGATGCGTTACTCAGCAGAGATATAATGAGATAATTCTGAAATATCTCAGACAATTGACTCACCAGCTGGCATTCAGGCTGTTTCTCAGATGAGATTTGGACTAATTTTTCCCCTCTATTTTTTTTTTTTTTTCCAGAAACGTAATGGGAACGTGGGCAAGACTGTCTTTGAGTACCGAACACAAAATGTGGCACGCTTACCTATCATAGATATTGCACCAGTGGACGTTGGCAGCACTGACCAGGAATTCGGAATTGAAATTGGGCCAGTTTGTTTTGTGTAAGAGGAAGGGGGGAGATTAACACACTACCCAGCCACAGCAGCAATTAAACACATGAACTTAGACTGATTGAAGTTAATCCTGAGACTCTTGAAGTAATGGCTGATATTGGATCAGCATTGTATATACAGTTCTTTTGAAATGCCCGGCCTCCTTTTGAATATTTATTTTACTTATAAACGTTCCGTTTTAAATGATTGAAACCAACTTTTTAGTACAACAGTACAGTTTTAAGAGAACCGATGACCACCTTCTAAAAATGACATGAATATTTGTCCTTGCTTTTGTTTCAGATAATTTCAGAATTTACAGGTATTCAAAATAGGTAGTTTTAATGTGGGACAATGTAAAGCTCTAATAATTTCTTTTGCTTGGATGCATACTGAATAACAGAAAAGTAGAGCACTTTTGTGAACTGTTGGCAATATTTCAGTCATATCTACTCTCTCTACCCCAGTTTATCTTCCTGTGGTTGCCAGTGTGTTAGCCATTCGCAGATATCTGTCTCTTGTAGAAGAAAATCTCTCAGACAAAATCATCTGAATCTGGCATTGTCTTTCCTGCACTTTCCTATATAACAGCCTGCTCATAAGAGTATTCCACAGCCATGATTAATTTATGAAGCAAAAATACTACTGGGGGAAATACAAGATTTCAGTAGAGGTGTCCCAAATCTTAAATTGTAAGGCCTGATTTCACTTCTCACAATGTATCTGTGTGATTCCATTAAATTATTATTAAGCTTCAAAATACATTTTAAACCCAATACTTGTCGATTTTCCAATGCTTGCCCATCTATTAAGCCATTACATATTAAATTATACCAGTGTCTTATATCTGGTGCCAATTTATGTATGTTGCAAATCATTCACATGTATATCAGACCAATTGCTAATAAAGAGAAAGAAAATTTAGGAATTCATTCATTTGGCTGACATCCAGACATGCACCACCAGTAATTTTGTCTTACTGGTCTTGAGCTGTCAAGGCAAGAAAACTCCATCATTTCTTAGCATGAGCTACCTCATCTCTGGAAGTTGGGATGCATTTGATATTCCTACTTTTATTTTAGATATTAAAAGGTGCTACGCTTCTGTTATTATTTCGAGAAAGGAGATAGGCAGGGCAGAAACAAACAAACAAAAAGTGATGGTGCTAAATGACTCTGTAGAAGGCCGATGAAATAAAGATGCTGACTGTCAATGTCATTTTCAGAGTTTAGCTGTTACGCTTCTGGTGTTTGAGAGAACAATGTCGCAGTGCATTTATTTGTTGGTCATGCAGTATATAAAATGTTTTGTACCACCAGCATGCTTTATTTTGTAAAGTATGTGGGTACAAACTTACGTAGTCTTTTTTATTATTATTATTTCTTTATTGCATCTGTGCTCTCCAAGTTTTTTGTTTGTTTCTTTAAAAAAAAAATAAAAATAAACAGCTGGGGCCATCCCTAAAGAAAGTCATGCACATAGCTTTGTTCATGTATCTTTGCAAAGCATTTAATTAAATACATGCTTCTCGCTATGGAAGTGGTTTCCTTTTTGTAGAATTCCTTCCAGTGTGTCCCATATCAGTTCGTTTCCAAAGTAAAAATAGAAGTATTTAACTTGTGTTGTGTTGCTGTTTGAAAAACTCCTTTGCAATGTGTTCACCTGAAGTATTTTACACCTAAGAATATGAAAGTATATGGAATAATACTTCGTGACGGTTTTCACGAGGTAGGTGTCGATTTGTATGGAGTAGTCACAAGAAATACTCTTAAGGCTGTCAAACTTGTGTTGTCTGAGACTCCAGAGATTTGTGTTTTTTATTTGAGGCTCAGCAAAATGTGATTTATCCGGTTCCAAGTGTCAATGTAAGTTATCTCTGACAGAAAACAGTTTCTGGACAAGCCATAAGGTTGCACTGTATTAAAGCAGGCAAGAATTTGTTTGTTTCCTCCTGAAAGGGCAGGAGCTTTGGAAATTCCCATGTTGTCTGTGTGCACATCCATAGGAGCTGGGAGCCGTCAGATTCATGCTGTCATTATCTGTTGATTTATTACCCATGCTGGAACACTAGGACTTCTTTTTTTTATTATTATGAAATGATTTCTGTTAATATGTGGCTCAGGATATCATATTGTAGCCTTAAGAAATGCTTAGATAATAGTAACTACAGGGAATGATGTGAGGTACGATGGCTCGCTCCAACATGTTTGGGGAAAGGTAGGTGTCTGATGGCAGTGTCTCTAAGGGACGTTTGTCCAGAAGCACAAAGTAAAGAACATTTGGAGGATAAAAGCACGGTTGAAAGTTTTGTTGTTGTTGTTTTTTAATTTGAGATTTTCATCATCAGAATGTCATAATCCATGATTAGTGTAAATGTTTTGCGAGGTTGTTGAAGGAGAAGAGTAACTAATTGTCAGGGATATATGTCTTCTTTCTTTTCACGCCTCTTTGCATCTCTGTCTCCGTACAAAGTGCGCGGTATTTCCTCAGGAGGGTGCCTCAAGCACTGAAAGAGAGCTCTAACTAGGCAGCACCCTAAAATAATATTGTGTGAAAAACATCATTGGAGAATCGCTGAGGCAAAGCCTTGAAGTGTGAGCTCATTGTAATGCAAATAGTTGGACATGCTTTTTTTCTGCTCTGGAATAACGATGTCTATTCTGTACGTGCATATTACCTCTCTTTTATTGTTTAAACTTTCCCCAAGTACTGCAGAACCTTTTTAAGCAAGGAAAAAAAAGGTGCTGGGGGAGGATTTCTCTGCTTGACGTTACTGTTCTTCTCATCTGGCCACGTGGCATAGCCTTGTATAAACACAGCTTTAGTTCCATGAATGTAGAACGAAAGAGCCGATAATTTGCAGAAGGCTGATTTGCTTCTTTAAGCATTAATTAAATATCAGCTATTTGGGAGATTTAGTGCAATTCTCCTGTCTTTTTTTTGTGCTAATGGCCTCAGGGATGATAGAAAAAGTACCTTAAAACAGTTATGGCAGTAAAATGTCAGAGGCTGCTTTTAAATCAATTTTATAATTAAAAGAATTGGTTATTGTTCTGCTTTTCCTAACTGGCAGTCCTGCGGAGTGCTGTCCTCGGTGAGGAAGGAACCCCAGTGCTTCCAGTAGCTGACACCTCCCAGAGCAGCTGTGCAGCAAATAGTCACTAAAATCT
Organism: Stictonetta naevosa; assembly: GCA_011074415.1. NCBI lineage: Eukaryota > Metazoa > Chordata > Aves > Anseriformes > Anatidae > Stictonetta > Stictonetta naevosa. The sequence goes on from CM021703.1 coordinate 4,432,196, forward strand.
CATCTGGAAGGTAAAATTTGTTATCCACTACTCACAAATTGGCACTTTACTGTAAGTTGTGGATGGTGGAGCTGATGATAACGTTTAGCTTGAATGTTTAGAGAAAGACCTATTTGGAGATATATATTTTTAATTTTTTTTATATTTTTATATTTTAAATTTGATTTTAACCAATTCGTCTGGATTGTTCTTCACTGCTGAGCTTTTATCCCCGTGTCACTGAACTATAGCTGTAAAGATGTGACTTGACTCGATGCAATTGCCCAGCTTATTATAGGCTTGAGACCAAGCAGAGCTTGTCTGTTGTGAGGGGCCTTGTCAGTGCAAGGGGATCCCATCCTTTTAAATATCTCACCGAGAAGAAACAAGCAGCCGAGTAAGGAAAGGAGCAGCTTTGGTCTGTGGAGCTTATGAGTTCTTTAACTTTCACCTTTGGGGCTTGGATTTTATACGATAGAATCCATTTTGGATGTCCTGTCTTGAGCAGTGGCTCCTAACACTGATGACTTTTATAGAGTATGGAACTTAGATTTCTTACAAGTTAAATCTTTGAGAGAATATTTTCATTCTGAGGTATGAAAAAATGTGAAAGATCTTTCAGATACGTTCAGTGGGCCTTGAAGGGTCTGGCAGATATTCCCAGAGATGACAAAGTGTGTTTCTCTGCAAGCACAACGTACAAGGAAGTGAGATCCAAGTATCGCTCAGCCTATTCTTATTTATTTTGCTATTGACTAGTTTTAGTAATCTTTCATCTTATATTTTGATAGGAGTTTAATTATGCTTTCTCCAAGATGTTTTCTTTTATTGCTGCTTGACATCTCTTCCTAATTTATTGGGAGCGGTAAGGGTCACGGAGAAGGACTGATTCATCTGAGCACATCAGTCAACTTGCCCAGTGGTTTAGCTGGGCGATATTCATATTGCTTTGTATAATGAATAATAATGTAGCTTTTTAAAAAACAGTGCTCTCATTCCTTCTGCATTTCCTGATGAGCCCAGCTCTGAAGGCATGTGTCAAATGTGATCAGAGCCTTCTCACAGACAGCTTTATTGAGCAGTTCTAGATGCTTAATATGCGGGGCAGGAAAGGGATTGGTGGTTTAATCCTGCCTGAATAAGAGGGTTTTGGGGCTTGCATTTTTGGATGTATGCACCTCAGTTATAGAGTGACTGTGAAAAGGAGTTTAATTTTAGCACGAACCGTTTGCCCTTTTAAAAGGCAGCTTAACATATATCTCCTCCACTGGCCTTCCTTACCGGCCTTTTCAATTCTCCCTGCTCTGGCACTTCCCTCTAGCTCGGTGGTTACTCTTGTCTCTGGGTGTATGGGACCAGAAGTTCAAATCTCATGTCCTCTTCCTCTCAAGCTCCTTCCCTAACTATGTGCTAGCTTCTTAGCAACTACGATAAACATTTGACTTGAAGTTTTTAATGCTAAAATCATTCTGTAGAGTACCAGGGTACTACACAGCAGTAGAAGAATGCACCAAGCAACGTGGAAATTTCAGCAAGGAAATGTGATAGCGTTGTATCTAGAGGCAACACAATCCAAGTCTGCAGAGCATAGCAATCAAAGAGAGGAGAATGAGGAAAAGCTTTTCTCTGTGAAGGCAAGTAAAGAGTCTAAAGATGGATTAAAAGCAAAAGGCATTATTTTTCTTATTACTGCTGGGTAAGGGCCCTGAGGTTTATTTTGTCTCCTGTAGTTGGCTGAGACTGAGCAAAGCAGTTACTCGACTGGTAAACCTGGGAAGAGTATTGCAGGCTGAGAGGTGACATGGCTGAAGAATATGAGGTATGTATGAGAAACTGGAAAGCTAAAGAGTTTGAAGCTTTAATCACAGAACTGAGGTTGGAAGGGAGCACATAAGAACACGTAGTCCAAGCCCCTGCTCCAGAAATCACCTATATTAGGTGTCCAGCCAGGGTTTGAGAGTCTCTGTGGGTGGATACTGGGAAACCTGTACCAGTGTTTGAACACTATCCCAGTAAAAACAGTAGTAACCTGGCTCCCCTCATCTGCATTCCCTCCCATCAGCTAAATTCCCCAGAGCCCCAGGCGAGCCTTCTCCAGGCCAAACAGTCCCAGCTCTCTGCTTCTATGAAAGATGCTCCAGTCCCTTCATCATCGTTGTGGTCCTGCAGTAAGTCCGTATTTCTCCTGGACAGGGGAGCCCAGCACTGAACACAACGCTCGAGGTGTGAGCTCAGCAGTGCTGGACAGGCAGGAAGGCTCACCTCCTCTGACCTGCTGGGTTTCATTCCGTTTAGTCAAATATCCCTTGGAAGGCTCTTGGAATTTCAGATGCGATTCCAGAGGGAATTCCCAGTTCTAAAGCTGGGTAAAAAATTATTCGAATCCTACATGAAATTTAAGAAAGTCATTAGGATTTGCCAGACAGCAGAACCCGCTGTACAAAGGTGGCCTTCAGCAGCCTTTTGCCCAGAAATGTGCAAGGTTTTAAAATAATAGATAATTTATCTACTCACTGACCAAATCTCTCAGTCTACAGATTATTTTTTATTTTTTTTTATTTTTATTTTTTTCTGGAAAAGGAGGATACGCTAAAGGCTTAATACTTGCTAGACAGTTGGACTCAATGAGAGAGGCTGTATTTATAATAATAATAATAATAATAATAAAAATGGGACTCAGGAAGACATCAAAACAGATGCAAAACTAATAGCAGAACTAAACGTGACTGTAGAAATGGCAATGCAAAGAAAAAGCAGGAAAATATCATACAGAAAACAAGGTAAAAATTATAATAGAAAATTATGGTATTATCATCCCCCCCCCCAGCAGACAAAAGATAAAACCAAATCAGCAGTTCAGTACATTAAATAGAAATGCTGAAGAAACTGTGGAGCCATAGACCCGGTTAGTGTGTTTCTGCTAGATTACTGTGTCCAGTAGATCATTATTTTATTGCTATGAGTTTAAAGATTTTGTTAAAGCCTGTGCCTTCATGCAGTCGTAGATACGGGTACCATAAAGTTAGATTCAGTTTCTTAAAAAGTAGAATATCTTTAGCCTACGTGTTTGACTTGTTGTCTTGTAGTTCAGTAAGTTAGCTACTGTTAAAAGTGGAGGTAATGCTTATTAATGCATCAAGTGCGTGAGAACAGTTATGAAGAATATAATGAGTTATAATTAAGAACCCTTGACTGCCCCAAGAGCATATGTATGGTTGCAAAGGGAAAACTAAGTACAAAAGGCCAGCTTTCTTGTGAAGTTGTTACTCGCTCCTAGGAGCTGATTATAGGAAAAATAAAATATCTTTAGGAACAGAAGAAGAAACCATCTTTTTTTTTTTTTTTTTTTTTTTCTTCCATAAGCAGGATGAGAAAGGACCCAATGTCAAACACGAGAAACAGGACATGCTGTGGTAAAGCTAGTGAGCTTTGGGGGAGGACCTGAGCAGAACGATGCAAAAAACTGAGGTGCTTTATATGTGTAAACAGTATAGGAGAACATTCAGAGAGGCTAATTGCTAGTATACCTCTTGTGCTACTGTGTATGCTTTATCATTTGTTGGGAGAAGACCTGGGAAGGTACTCAGGTACCGTGCAACATTCTAATTGAACCTAAAGCTATAGGAGTTTCTTTCTATTCTGTCCCCTGCACCTTAATTTCTTGCACATTTTTGTTTCCTTGTGGTTAGAATAAGAAATCATCTTGTTATAATTCTTGCTCAAGGTTTCTCTAAATAACAATATTTCATGATCATTATGATCTATTGTGTTCTCGGTTTTGAAGAATGGAGCGCTATCAAATGTTTCTATTGTAGACTTTATTCTTCAATTGAGATATGGTTATGCATCCTCCAGAGAAAACTGCAGCCTAATTTCGGAATGGAAGTGCAGAAAAAACATGCAAGTTTGTGTCTGACAAAGCTTCAAAGAACTGCCCTTTGACCTTAGTCAGCTGAGTGAAAGATCCATCTGGTTGTAATGAAAGAACACTTTTGTAGTTCCGGAACCTCCAGTCAAACATTTTTCCCTGTATGGTAGGGAGCAATCTTCCCAGAGACACAGAAACACGACGTTCACAGAACGTTGTGACAATTACAGGATCCGTCATGGTAATTTAGGAACCTCTGTCCTCTAAGGAACGTGTCTTATTCTACATAAAAAAATGAGTAAACCCAAAGCATTTACTGCTGCCGTATCAACTCAGCCGTTTCCTGGCAGCAATCCTATTCTCTGCCTTGCAGATGCAACCAAACGAACAAGGAAGCATCAGCAGGCTTTTTCGGGTACCTTGGAGGGACTGGAACAAAGACAGTAAAGCTGAAATGTGAGTCATGACAGGAACATTCACAAAACCCCACGGGAGCTGGAACTTGTTAACTGTGTTCTTAATTGATATGAACACGGACCTGAAATTCAGCAACAAAATGCAAGTTTTGATCCTTAATCCAGAGGTGTCCGTGACTAAATGTAAATTGAAAGGAGATTATGCAGTTTATCTCGGGAATCTCCTCTGGCAGTAATAGAGCAGGTTTGAATGAGCATAGCTTTGTCACGGGTAACTTGGGGAAAAGAAAAAAGGATGACCACAGACCTGCTAGGCAGGAGATGTCACAAGCAGAGTGGCTGCTGTGATGGGAAAGCAGCAGTGCAGGTTACAGTCAATGCTTCCAGAAGACACCCTTTAAGGTGTAGTTATCGCAGGACAAAGTACGGGTAAGAAGACAAGAGCACCAGGAGTTTTTTCTATGAGACTTAATTCACCCTGGAGCGGCAATCCCTCAGCACGGAGTGGATGACATCTTACCTCAGCATGGTACGCAGGTGGGCAGAAACAACTGAGAAGATGTTATGCTGAGAAGGTTCCCTATCTCCCAAAATATCCTTCAAAACATCTTTCTCAGTACTTTAAATCTGGGTTTTGTAGATTGTCTTTAAGATCATAAGTTATAATTACAACCACATGCTGAATTAAAATGCTGAATATGAGGAAGAAGATTTCATACGCTTCTGTAGCTTAGGATTTGTGCAACACGTGCCTCCTTACTCACAGCTCTGGAAGAGGAGCACTTAATTTAAAAATCATAACCTGTCAGACCTGGTTTCTTTCCTGTGCTTTCTAAGGTGACAAGACAAGACACGTGATTTTTCAAAGAGCCACTAAGGTCTCTGTCTTGGGTGTGTTATCCATTGCAAGCAAAACATTCTTATTTGGTGACCCTAGTACAAATTGAAATTTATATACCAAATGAAGACATGCTTGAATATGTGCTAAAATCAGTTTAGAGCTTGAAAGCAAGTATTGGTGTTTCCGTGCATCTTTGAAAGTTCTCTAATTGTAACCTCTGCAAAATGGGGTTATTTCCAGAACTGCTGTAGTCTGTGATCTTGATGTGCTGCCTACAGCGGTGAGTAATGGTGCTGCTAGCCTGAAAGTTTCAGGTAAGATTTATTATTATTGTTGTTGTCGTTGTCGTTATTATTATTATATTTACCATGTAGAATAAAAATTGGAGCCTTTTGCAGATTGATACAATAAGAAATGGGACTAGAAAGCTGTGTTCCAATTTCCAGTATCCATTTTGTAGGATAACTCTTTTTTATTAACACGGTCTATTTCATATTTCCTCTGTCTCGAAGGCCTTTCTATAGAAGTGCAGAAGTATCGGAATCAATATTGGCCTAATTAGTGACCTTCTGAAAAAAACGAAGGTTATTTGAATTAAGTAAACTGCTTAGGTTGAGTAACTGTTAGCTGTCATACACTCAGCCACGGTACTACTGGAGATCAGAGGCTATTTTTTTTTCCTGCCATGTGGCTTGAGAGCAGGCTTTTCCAATGCATTTTTCCATCAGCTAGCATTCTTACCAACTGCTTTTGTAAAAGTTCAGTTCCAATTATTAGACTTCCCACCATGTAATGTATGTCAGACTAATATTGCGTGTAATTCTCATCTTCCACAAACGGTAGCTATTTTCATCATAAAATGGGGAGTTTTCCTGTGAGAGCCAATATTTTCTATTAATTGCTGGCACCATTTTGTTGTGTTTTAAGTACAGTCATGTCTGCAGTGATAGTGTATTTGTGCTGGCAAAGTCTTCCCAGACCTTCGCTGCTCTCTGTGGGCCTGTCCAAATTCTGTGACGCTAGAGCAGGTCGGTGTCTTGGCTCAGCCCTGAGCCTACCGAGGCTTCTTAAAAACCTTCAGCATTTCTCTACTTATTTTTCCTGCTCGGTCCAATCTAGAAAGCATTTTCAGCGAATGCCTGATCTGCAGTCATCAGCAAGAGCATTTTAGGCTTTATAATTTTTTTTCCTTGTTTTGTTGTCTGACCTTGTTGTAGGAGGGGCCTTCATCACCCTGGACTCTGAGGTGATGTGTGGTGGTGCAGTAATTCTGGCTGTTTTCTCTGGCTCCTCTTTCAGGGTAAAGACTGAGCAGCGTCTATCAGCGTCTACCTGTGGGAGAGGTTTCACAGCCAGGATTCTGGTGTGCGGCGAACTTCTTTCTTCTGGCCTGAAGCTCAGACACCATCAAAGCACTGAGGTAACTGTAACTACCTGAGCTTTTGTTAAGGTCAAGGGATGACTGAGCTGTGCCTCTCTATCAGCTATAAACCATTTCGAGATGCTTAGATTGACAGCTGTATCAAAGTAACCAATGCCACTAGCCGGCACTGTAGAAGACCCTTGGGCCATTTTATTTAAGCAGCCTACAAGGGCCTGTTTAGATTGAGGCACGGTTTGGGGGGGGGAAGTTATTAAGCTCTTGTGTTTCTGTTTTGGTACTGTTTGGGTTCTTTCTGTCAGAATTGAATCCAGGCTGATAGTCAGAGAAGTTCACCGTGCTTGACAACATGAGCCTCTGGAAGAAGAGTGGAAAATAAGTAAGAAAATTTCATTGTGTGATGCCATAAATTGCATTCCTTAGGATTACACAGTTCTCCTGTAAGCAAAATTATCTCAGAAAAGCAGTTAACGTAGCACAAGAGTTGTGTCCTACCTTATTAATTTGAGGAAAAAAGTACAAACAGTAAAATTAAAAAGTCAGTTTTATGAAACAACAAGGAGTTTTATTAAGATATTTTATTATGTGTCTCTGTAAGGAATAGACCAACAACCATATAAAAGCTTACAAAGATGGTTAACCTTCAACACTATAAATGTGTTAATGTGACAAAAGAAGTTCTCAATTTTGCTTCTTTATTGACTTTTACAGAGTGAAGGGAGGAAAATTCTGAGCTATGACATGCCAATGACAATCTTTGACAGGAGACATTTACAATTGCTTTTAATCCTTTACTTTTTTTTTTTAATTATTAAAAAAAGCAAGTCAATAACCCTGACTTGCAGAGTTAGGAGTGAAAAATACATTAGCACCATCATATTAGTCTTTTACACTTCCCTAATTTTAGTGGTCTTGACCAGCAATGACAGGAAAGTAGAGAAGCACCTTTGATAACAGAATACAATCCAACAATAAAATTACGGTGACAACTGCCATTAAGGTATTAAACTCTTAAAATACACTGTACTTTGTCACAGCTAATCAGTACAGAAATAACACAATTTTGTACCAAATGATTCCACTGACTTAACCAATGGGCCTAATGCGTTTTGACTGATTTGATGGAATTTTTTTTTGGTTTGACTCATCAGACATCCCAGTTTCTGTCCATGTTGAGGTAGTTGAAACAGGGAAGTCTTTCTAGCTTTATGGACTGCATCTTAGAAAGAAGGGTAAACTTTGGTACTGGGAGCAATCAGTGCTTTGTAAATTGGCTAACATTCAACTAATAGAACACAGTGTTGTTTTATTAAGTGTTGAAGTTTTATTATAGCACCACGGAGACATGTTCTGAAGATGGAATTTGGTAAAAAAAAAAAATAGAGCAAAAAGCATTTTTACTGTACTTTGTGTAATAGCGAAAAAAATAACCCTTGATATCAAATTAATTTTCCCCCAGAAATTTTGTTAATAAATAACTGGGATACAGATGGTCATCTGTACTAGCTGACAAGGTTAAAACAAAGGAGCACAGTTGGAGTGTGAATCTGTTTGCTGGGGTTTCAGAAAGAGCAGGATCTTTGATTTATAAGAAGCAGACCGGGCCAATGTCCACGCCAAATTCTTGATCAGGACCACCAATATCCATGGGTGCAATATCAACCACAGGCAACCTCATTGTCTTCCGTGTTCTGTATTCAAAAACTGTTTTACCCCATTCACCAGTGTGTTTCTGTGAAATGAAAGAGGTGGAAAAATATTAGAAATCAATGTTGGGCTATATGAAAGTTATCCTATAGTTTACTGCATTTTCTACTTTCTCTTCCCAGAGTAGTTTATCCCTTTTAGCATCATAAAAACAGCCCACAATCTCCTTAGAAATTAATACATCGATAGCCATTCTTAATTTCTGGTCAGGCACTTGTGTGGTACTGTGGTGTTTTAGACTTTTCTGCTAAGGGATGGGATCCCCGATGGACAGTTGGGTACTCTGGAGCAGTGCCCTGACTTAATACTGAAATACACTTGGTGTGCTGAGAGGTTGTACAAATGGCTATGCTGCTTGGAAAGTTGTTTTGGCCACAGGTAAAAGTGCTAGCAGTAATGAAGTAGCTCTTCATGTTCATATTTAAAAAATGGCCACAAAATGGCTGCAAAGTAGATGCATGCAGGTATCCTTGGATGTTGCTGATCTACAGGTTGGTAGCGTTTTGGGATCCTAGCAGGAGGCAGAAATGGTGTCTCATGTTTAGTATTTGTTACTGAAAAGGCAGCAGATAGTGAGAGATCAGCATGGTCATTACATTACTGTTTTTCTCCAGTACTTTCTGCTGCAGTAAGCGAGGCACAGTTGAATATGCAAAATACTTGGGTTTGCGCGTTCCCATAATCATAGCCTATGCGACTGGCCTGACTCTGCTAGCCTTGAATTTTTTGTATGACTGAGATGATTCACTTACTGCTGCTGTTAGTTTTACAGTTGACATGAGATCGGGATCAAAGCTTGGTCCCCACGACTTCCCTGTGGGCCTCTAAATGTCTTTGGCTCTAGAGCAAGATGTCTGTAAAGTACAGATTTAATTGGGAACGCGTGCTACTTTCTACAGCTGCAACTGTGTCCTTTCCCAGGACCAAGGTCTTGCAAGGCTCTCTTCTGGGCTTAGTACTCTAGCAGGAGTTATTTATTAGACTACCATAGTAAAGTCTTGTTTACTTACAGTACAGCCGTCTTCCAGAACTGCATACATGTATTTGCTGTTTCCTTCAGCTTTGATCTCACTTTCCACAGAGCTCATCAGCTTCAGAGCTTTTTTAACGTTTCCGCTGGCTTGATCCATGTAGGCAATGCTGTTCTTGCAGTGGTAGGTAATGTTCTGGGAGGCACGGCTGGAGAGGATGCGGAGGAATGCCAGCTGAACTTCTGAGACATCCTCTGGAAGGTCAGGATCACCGTAGCTGAACTGCAGAGCCCAAAACGGAAGCAAAAGGTTTTCATTTAATCATACCTAGAGCTCGTTTATATAGTTCCTATTTCACCCTTGAAATGTTTAGCTCAGTTTAATTTCAGGATTATTTCTTAGTAAATTGTGATGTATATGAGCACATTATATGTACTACCTTTTTGGCTACTATCCGTGTTAATTTCTCACCTGGAAGCCTCCATTCATAGACTCTCCAAACCAAACATGTTTCTTTCCGCTGTTTTCACTGGTCCACCAGTTTTTCCTTGGCACAGTCCTGGGGTTAGCAGAGAGGCATGTCTCACCAGTTTCCATATTACAATATACTTTAATAGCATCCATCTTGCAGCCTTGGTTAGGATCAATCCAGTACTCCCCTGCAGGTGGTAAGAAGAGTGTTCAGGGACTTAGTATATTTGGAGAAGAATTCAACATTAGGCTTATTTCTATTTCAGAAAATAAGACTATATAAAAATACACTGATTTTATGTGAATAGTGTAAAAAAAAAAACACTTAAATATTGATTTTTTTTTTGAAAGGGATTTAAACAAATTTTCACTTAAAAGCATGTAACGAGTGAATTGAAACCAGTGTATATACTGTGTAAATGCAGTGCATTTAAATGATTATTGTGTTTACCAACTTTATCGTGACATTTGTTGAACAAATTAAATGCTTTTTATAGCATGTCTCTGAGTATTTAAATACTCAAAGACAATAGTATTCAGGAAAGATCCAGATCTGCTACCATTAGCGCAAATAAAAACTTAGCATACCACTCTTGAGATCAGGATGGCAGAATTTCAGATCTCTGCAGTTACGAGCTGGATTCTTTCGTGATCCATCGGGACTAATGATGTTTTCAATCTGGTTGTTGATTGATTTCATTGAAGACATGATGTCACCCAGGTTGATCTCATTTTCTTTTGGCTCATCTCGATATTCATATCCATAGCCTACTGGACCTTTTTCACCAGCACCCAGGGCAGCTACACCACCACCACAACATGGGCCAGGAGGACCAGAAGGCCCAGGAAGACCAGGTTGGCCTGGTGGACCCTAAACAGAAACAGCGGGACATGATGCTGAGTAGAGATCACAGGTTAAAGCTACAAATGTGTGGAACCTGATCTTAAAAAAGAATCCTCATTTCATTTACTTATTTAATAATATCACTTGCTATGATTAAATATTTGTTAGACGTTCCAGGCAAATATTTGTTTACGAATAAATATTTGCTAGACATTATTTTCCTAAACTTGGAATGTTCTTTCCCTAATTTTGACAGGCTGTGACTGTCCTCCTTCTACTTAAGCTTTAGGAAGGTGGAACTCTTTTTCACCAAATTCAGAGGATGGACTATTTCTTGGTTTTGTAAGTAGTGCTATAAGCTATGCTGGTGACCTCCACAGTGCTGGTCTCTTTGGAGGAGTTTAAGAAAGCCCTGTTTTAAAACACAAAGGGAAGCTGTTCTCTGAAGTGGAGATTCTATCTTCCCACTGTACACAGAAAAGTCATTAATTATCTGGGACTAACAACACCCAACGCATCAGTAGTTACACTGAACTACAAGTTGTCTGTATTTTTTTGGACTTAGCCTTGAGAGCTAGCTCTGTCCTGCCACAAGCTCAGTCCATGAAGTACAGAATTTTCTGAGGGAGATATTTAAATGGGAGAGGGCTTTTGTTTAATGAACAATCGCTAAAGAAGTATTTGAGTGTGCACGGTTTACTTACTGCAGGGCCACTTTCACCTCTGTTACCACGGGGGCCAGGAGGACCAATTGGACCTGGATAGCCGCTTGTACCGTCTTTTCCAGGGGGTCCAGCTGGTCCTGGAGGACCCTAGAATAAAGGTGAATGCATATATTATGGTAAAAATAGCTTACCAGATAGTCTTAATTCAAAAATATTTGTGAGAGCTTTCTAAAATTTCTGTACGGTTAATCAGGTGTTTTCTTTTTCTTCAGCAGTTGCCTGTTAAGATGGTCATTTAAAAATTATTATTATTATTATTAAAACATGCTGAATCTTCCTTCCAGTTATGCTAAGTAACAAGTTTTTCCTTACCCTTGCACCTGAAGCTCCTGGACTTCCAATTGCACCTTGTGGACCCAGGGGACCCTATGAGGAACAGGTAAGTCAGTCATTCCAGTAATATTTTGCAGCTAGCTGGATGTGCCTTAAAAAAATACACTGGCAACATCTTTATGATGTGTATGAAACACCAGTTTATGAAAGGACTATGTCAGATATGAGAAAGAATAGTTGTCACTCTTTTACCAGTAAAAGTTACCAAACGTTCTCCTAATGAAAAGGAAAAGTTAGTGATATTATCCAAGATGCAAGACAGCTAACTGACACCAACAAGCTTTGAATGATATCTTGTATTCAAAGAGCTAAACCATGTGTTTTAAAATGATTCATCTTCTCGTTGTCATAGGATAATAGAGAATTTATCAGACTTCTTTTTACTCACAAGTGACTCAATAGCGTGTTATTAAATAAATTTATGTAGGTGGCATTTATAGTTAAAACTTCCATATTCTACCATCATTGGTGGAGTAACTAGATGCTTTTTGGTTTCTTGATTCTCACTTCTGTCATGCATGCTATTAAGTTTTTCCACTATAAGCCCCTCTTTAAGTTTTTACTTGTCATAAATACCTAGGGCATGCTTGTCTCTTACCCTTCAATTTTAGCTATTAAAAACTGTTCCAAATGGTAATGCATGTTTACAAGCCAGTAGTTTATAATTTCATGCCCATTATGCTCTGATATTAATTACTGTGAAAGATGCATGACAGAAGAGACATCTTTGAACTCCAAGCAGCTTTTTTTTTTTTTTTAAATGGATTTAGATGACTGTCTAGCGTAGGTTTCTATCTCTGACAATTTAATAAGGAATAGCCTATATATATGAATACAAAAAGCATTTTTTTTTTTTTTTTAAAGTCAGAAAGACACAAAACTAAAAGGGATTTTAGCAAACCCAGCTCTATCTCCTAGCAGCTTCTTCCAGTTCTTTTAATATTTTTTTCAGGTTGATTCAGGAACATGAACTTTTCAACATGTATGACAATTAAATTACACAAGTAATTTCTTTGCATTTTTTTCTTTCCTCTGTGAATTAGCTAAAGCTAACTAGTAACCTGAGATGCACACCCCATAAATTAAGAACACAGATGAAATTCCTAATCCAATGCAAAATACTCACGGGAGGACCAGGGAGACCAGGGGTACCAGGAAATCCTCTATGTCCCTTGATGCCAGCGCTGCCTCGTTCACCAGTTTCACCTTTATCACCACGAGGACCTTGAGGACCCTTCAAGAGTAAATTTGCAATAAAAGGAGTATAGAAAGAAATGAGATAAATGACAAAGTCTCAGGAAACAGTGAATGTGTTTTATCACAAAAACTTTAAATATGACTTACAGCAGGACCACGAGCACCAGCAGGACCAGCAGAGCCAGGAGGGCCAGGTGGACCCTGTGACACAATAAGAACAAGATAGAATGGATCAGCTGCAATCAACTAGACCACCTTTTTATTTTCAGATGAGTATGTTCAAAGCCAGAAGCTGTTCAGATACAAGGAAAAGCTACACACACACACTATATAATCAATAAGAATTTTGATCAGTTGCTTTTTCTACCAAAGTTAGTCTTACTCAGCTGCTCATATGCACCAATGCATAACTTGTGCAGGAGACTCCTCCTTCAATTTGTGAGGTGCTCAGTGCACCCAGTGCTGGTGTCAGCACTTCAGAAAAATAACTTGAATACTTCCGAAATTACTCCCTTAGTTTAATAAATAAGGCTGCTTATGCTGAATGAGCATCATATGGGATAAAAATTAATGGCCTGGTGGGACGATGTGCTTTTTGGCATCTTGGTATGTGAATTTTGAGTTTACTGTATACATAGTTATCTGCAATATAAACTGTGATGTCTTTCCCCTTGATATTTTTATAAAAGTGACCCTCAATGCCAAGAAACGAGGGCAGAAACAAATACAGGTAGTATCAGTCTTCCAAACTTCCACCTCAATTACTGCACGAAATGGACTTTTCATAGGAAAGGTATATAAATAAGCAGTAGGCTATTTGTTTTGGTTTTACCTGAAATCCTCTTTCACCAGCTTTTCCAGGGGCACCGTTGTTACCTGCAGGCCCAGGGTGACCAGGAGGTCCTGGAGATCCAGGAGGGCCGCTTTCACCACGGTCACCCTGCAGATGGTAACAGCAAATAGAGCAAGAATTTTAATGTTTTACAGAATTTCAATGTAAAGACTGCATTCTTTGGAATGTAAGAGGATTGAGGAACAAGTTACACGGCACAGAACTAGCTACCTATATTGCCAATATTATAGAGGTGACAATCTGAAGACAGTGTTCATTCCTTACTTTGCCTCCTGGGGATCCATCGCGTCCAGGCAAGCCATCCGAGCCAGGGTTACCCTGGAAAAAAAACAGTGTGGTACAGTTTATAAACTGGATTATGAACAACCATCATGTTTTCTAGTAAACTGAAATAGTGCTCAGAGCAAGAGTTTTCAAAAACGAAGTGTTTCTGGAGGTGGAGGGGGACATAAAATATTTATTGGACATTTTATTTTGTAAGTGCATGGGCAGTGAAGTTTCTTGTTCAGTTGCAAGTGAGACAGAGACATGGTCCACTAGTTGTAAAAGGTAAAACAGAGACTGTACTTTCTCTTAATATGAAAAGGTAATCTGCACAGGACGTGGTCCACCAGGTGCTTGAGGGAAGCTTTGTGAACCTTAAAACATAGTTACTTCCCGAGTCTTCTGTATGTAACTCACAAGGTATCAGGAAGGCCTAACACATCCACTCACATCTCTGCCAGGCTCTCCAGGTAAGCCTCTTTGTCCCATAGGACCTTGTGGACCAGGAGCACCACGTTCTCCTGGGACACCATTGACGCCTGGTTTACCGTCTTCACCCTAAAGAAAGAGGGAAGAAATTTAATTGTAGATAATATGCTTATGAAATGCCATCACGTTATACATCTTCAGTGAAATATGCTGTGATTATGAAGGAGACCTGATAAAATGAAGTGTCAGTGTGACTTCGGTGAGTTTGAATACTTGGAATAAGAAAAAAAAAAAAACTTGTCCAAACTTTCTTTTCATCACTAGTAATATTTATGCAAGACCATTGAACCTGAGCAGTGTACGTTACTGTTTTCTCAATTAGAAAATTAGTAGGTGTGTCTCTTCTTATGTGCCCAAAAACAACTGCGAAAGCATTTAACAAAAAATGACCATCTAGCAGAATATTAGTGGGAAAATGCAAACCAAGCCTCACACCTTCTTTTCTGGAGGCAAGTGTAAGTATTTGCCTGTTTGGCTTGTAAGTTTAGGCAAGAAACATACTGGGAATTAAGCAAAGATAAACAAGTGGCAGTCGGCAGAACTGTAACTTAAACTCTCTCAAGAAGTGGTTATAGCCCACTACTCTCCTTAAAGGGGCAAAGCTTCATGAACTGTGGCAGGCTCAGGGCAGTGATCACTTCCCTGGGGGGCCCTCTGGGTGAAGAACCTTTTCCTAACACCCAGCCTGACCCTCCCATGGAGCTGTTAGAGCTCCATGCTGTTCCCTCAGGTACTGTCACTGTCCCCATACAGCGGGAGCAGAGGGGCAGGCCCTCAGCTCTCTCATGAGGAAGCTGCAGGCCGCCACGAGGCCTCCCCTCAGCCTGCTTTGCTCAGGGCTGAACAAACCAAGGGGCCTCAGCCACTCAACACACAACTTGTCCTCTAGACCCTTCATCATCTTTACACCCTTCCTTTGGGCCCTCTCTAATAGTTTAATGTCCTTCTTATACTGTAGTGCCTGCATCTGCACACAGTGCTCGAGGCGAGGCCGCACTAGCGCGGAGCTGGACACGCCCTTCCCTCAGCCAGCTGGCAGTGCCGGGCCTGAGGCACCTCAGGGCGCAGTTGGCCATTTTGGCTGCCAGGGACACAGTGCTGACTCACATTCAATTTGCAGCCTCCTTATATACTTCTAAGTAATCTTGTCCAAAAGTCTTGGTATTAGACACTAAAGAGAACCTCACATCCCATAGCTGTCCAGTGGATGTTTTAAAGCCTGATCTTATGGTTGTAAATGCAAATAACTGGATTAAAAAGCATTAAGAAGTACAACATATTAATTACTGTGACTCTAGACTATTTTTGACTGCTGGATTATAGTCATTGCACTAATTTGGAGGCTATCATTTCAGTGAATGTACACTCACCTTGCTACCGGCCATGCCAGCTGTTCCAGGGAGGCCACGCGGACCTGGCAAACCCGTGCTACCGCGGCTACCAATGATACCTTGAGGACCGGGGTCGCCTGGTGCCCCCTGTTTAAGAGAAAGGTCAGTCAACACTGAGCATCTTTGACATTCAGGAAGGTGGCTTCTGGTTCTTGACCATAGAATCATTAAGGTTGGACAGGACCTCCAAGATCATCTGGTCCAGCCATCCCCCTACTACCACTGTCACCCAATAAACTACATCCCCAAGCACCACATCCAAACTTTCCTTGAACAACCCCAGGGATGGTAATACCACCACCTCCCTGGGGAACCCGTTCCAATGCCCGACTGCTCTTTCTGAGGAGAATTTTCTCCTAATTTCCAACCTGAACCTCCCCTGGCACAACTTGAGGCCATTCCCTCTAGTCCTATCACTAGTTACCTTTGAGAAGAGGCCGACTCCCAGCTCCCCACACCTTCCTTTCCAGTAGTTGTAGAGAGCAAGAAGGTCTCTCCTGAGCCTCCTTTTCTCCAGACTAAACAACCCCAGTTTGCTCAGCCACTCCCCATAGGGCTTGTGCTCCAGGCCCTTCACCAGCTTCGTAGCCCTTCTCTAGACACATTCCAGGGCTTCAATGTCCTTCTTGTACTGAGGTTCCCAAAACTGAACACAGTACTTGAGGTGCAGCCTCACCAGAGCTGAGTACAAGGGGACAGTACACAATCCATACCTATTGGTGTAACAGCCCCCAGCTTGCCATGTACTCACCCTTTCTCCACGAGGGCCTGGTGTCCCTTTTTCACCTGGTGGGCCAGGCTCACCTCTTGCTCCAGGAGATCCCGAACTGCCAGGAGGACCAGTGTTACCAGGGGGTCCAGGAGGCCCATCCTTGCCGGCAGGCCCTGCATTACCAGGGGGACCTGGACTACCCTAAACATTTTAAAAAGAAGAGCATGAGCTGTGTTATCTGAAACAGCGCTACACACTTACTGGCATTGATCTTTCCTCACAAAGCAAATCAAACTTGGCTCAGTGTCTAAAGGTAGAGTTAGGGAGCAACCCCTATGCACCCAACTCTGAACTGGTTCTTATAAAGAGAATTAGTCCTATTTTCTACTGCTTTCAAGCCACATCTTTTTCTCCCGCCTGTCTGGACATACGTTTTGCGTAAGGCAACACCTGCATATTTGGGATGTGCAGTGGTTGTTACGCATCCAAGACAGGATTCCTCATTCCTTACCCAAGGCTCTGCCACAGCAATTCGAAATAGTAGCAGGCCTAGCTGATTTCTAGATACTCATGCCAGATACCTTTACTGCTATCTCAAACGTGTGCTGAATGGTTTTTTTTCATTAAAACTCTTAGCTTAGATAAAGTCAATCCAACTCTTCCCATTGATTAATATTACCGTTAAATAAAACCTTATTTTTTCCTTAGTATTTAGCAATATTTGCATCTGTCATTAACTATAAAACCAATAAAAAACAAAAATAAAAACTGTTATTCAAATATTAAAGATGTTTTCTCATGTCTTAGTTACAGTACAATGAATAATTTGTAATTTTTATTAAAAAGGAATGAATACATCTTATTCTTTGTATTTGCTTAATCTTTAAAGCAAATCAAAATTCAGATTGATTTGCTCTCTTTAGTAGAAGTTTTTCTCTAAGCACAAACACCATATTCAAGATAACTTTGATTGTGCATTATTCATATCAAGGTACATCCAGATTAATATATTAATATGTCTAAAGATATCTGCGAGGTAAGAATACAACCTACATTGTTACCAGGGGGACCAGGTAGACCACGAGCACCAGGGAAACCAGCAGCACCCTGTAAGACACCAATAATTTTGTCAGTTTCTGAAAATTAGAAAAATGTCGATTTATCCAATTAATTTCTGTACAAAAGCTAACTTTGGATTATATTTTATTTATTTTTAATAAAATCTGAATTAAATAGCCTGCAACTGACTATCAACTTTGTGAAGGATTTCTCCCCCACACCTCATGGAAAGGTCCCACATGTCCCTCAAAGGCGAACTGTCTCTGAGAAACTTGTCATAGATATATAAATCTAATAACTGCTGAGATAAACCATTTCATAGTTTTGTGTTGTTGTCCCAAAAGCCATTTTGGCACCTTACTTATTTAAAAATATTATGAAATCCTGCTCACAAACACCTCAGCCTTAATTACTCCTTGTGAAGACTTTAGTTATTCTTGAAATACAAATACTAAAGTCACTGAAGGCCTTGTGGTTCATTTACATCGTGTTTGTTGTAACAGACAGAACCATTCATCAGTTACTAAGTCAAAGAAACACTTACGGGGCCTCCAGGTGATCCACGTTCTCCTTTTGTTCCTTGGGGACCAGGTGGACCCTACATGGAAGGAAATAGATAAAGCAGATAAGTTGAAAAATAAATAAGAAGCAATAGGCTGCACCATTAAGCTACAGGCAATTTGAATGCTTGCGCTTAAGCCAAGCCACCTGGAGGCTGAGGGAGCACTGAAGTGTCTCCATTTGGAGCAATAAGGAACAGCACATACTTACTGGTGCACCAGGGCCGCCTTGTGGACCTGCAGCTCCAGGGGGTCCAGCCTCTCCTCTTAGACCAGGTGGGCCTCTCTCTCCTTTCCCACCAGGTTCACCATTTTGGCCCTGTCGAAGAATTTTATTGTTATATTATGACACGACAACAAAACAATGCAGACAATACCACTGTAATGAGAAACCTTATCCAGATGCTCTTCTGAAGGGATGACCTTTACTGGTCTACTGGCAGGGGAAAGGAAGGGTAAAGAAAATGTTGCTTTGTGTGTGGCTGAGTACAGAAAGAATAGCAAGTAAATTAAATGTATGCAGTAAACATAAACATTAAAGTGGTTATAGCCAAGTCATTCTGAGATGAAAATTAATTTAGAGAGATGAAAAACTGATAGTCACATTCAATTGTTTTTAAGTATTTATACTTACTGGAGCACCAGGGAAGCCAGCAGGTCCAGGGAGACCTTGTTCTCCTCGTTCACCCTGTAGATAACAACAAGTCAGCAATGGAAGGTGTCAGAAAAATAGGCTTCATATTAGAAGTTAGAGAACACTGTCATGAATGCAGCTGAAGTTTCTTTGCCTTAACGGGGGGAAGGAATGGGGTAGGGGAACAGATGGACACACAGCTGGACAAAAGGCAAACAAAAAAAGGCAAAGCCAGCAGTTGCTCCTGAGATCTAAAAACAGCTGTTCGGTAATTACATGATAACTATCTAAAGTGTGACAAACTGATCTCAGTTACACTTGTATAAACCCTGACCACAGTCCATGGTGTTTCTTAGATGCAACTGAGATTCACAAGTGGTTTTATTAATCTAAAATATAAGAATATATATATTATTTACTTAACCATAAGACAAGATGGAAACAAATCAAAGTCATCCCTCTGCTTTATCTAGCAACTATTGGTTCAAACTCTTGCTCTGATCTGTCATTTCAGCCATCCAATCCCTTTACAGTGTTAAAAGCTTGAACTTTCTGAAGTCCTTAGCATCTGTAAGTCCCAAGAGACAATGAAAGCTGAATGTAGTTAGTTTATTATGGACTCAACTGAATGCGTTCTTGATAGGGACAGTTTACAACTGGATGTTTCTACCAAGCTAGATGAGTAAAGTCACACTGGAAAAAATGACTGTCACTTACAGGACCGCCACGGGAACCCATTGGACCTGGGGCACCTGCTGGACCAGTCTCTCCCTGTAAGGAACAAGAATGATTACCAGGATTTCCTCCTCTTCCCAGGAGACAGACAGTGATGCTACTGTTTATGGTATCACACATCTTTATGGAAGATGCTTTACCTTATCTCCAGGTGGGCCAGCAGGACCAGGAGGACCGATGGGACCGACATTACCCTAAACAATTAGAAAATAATGTATTTTGTATCAAAATATGATGGTGTTATCTCATTTATTTTGATCAATAACGTGTGTTTCAGTGCAAACATGTTGATAATGATATTTAAATGCAAGCAGCTCTACAATGCCAGCGTGTTGTTGCACACTACCTTTTGGCGTGATACACTGACATCACACTATTCTGTGATGTGAGACATCTCCAATTCATTTCTCATTATTTTTCCCCCCATATAAATCTAATCCAAAGCTACTTGAAGTCAATAAGCCTCTTCCAATGGCAGACAATAAAAGTCACCTATCGCTCTAGCTTTTATATAGATAATTGCTCCATATTTCTTTGGGATAAATTCAACATCTCTTGACCAACTCCCGCATTTTTTTTTCTTGAGAATTCGACGTGTACCTTATGGTTTGAAGTCTACTTTTCTACTTCCTACCACTCCTACAAGCTGCGTTAATATATTTGCTAACCCTTGTTATTTTGATGTATATACTGCTTGCATGTACTTGTTGGATTTATGTATACATTTCAAGTGCATATGCTATATAGATGTATGAATATATCATACATAGTAAACTGTATGAGAGCCCTTGCTATCACAATGTCTTTTTGTGCTTCATTATAACCAACATTCTCCTCTTCAGATGGCTAGCTTAAGGAAGCTAATAACATTTTTCCTACTTCTGCAATGGTGTTTTCCCTCCAAAGCATTGTCCTAATTAACTATGATCTTCTGCTTGCAAAAACTCTGTTATATCTACACGGGCAGCCATGATCACAAAGAATATTAGTATGTCTAATTTAGTTCACAAAACCAGATTTAAACAGCCAGAATGAAATACAATGGGGCTACTATTTTACCTCTCCTAGATCGTATTTATTCACTGTACCTCTACTTGCCTTCTAAATATAGACTATATGAAGCTAACTCATAAACTGTTAGACATTTAAAGACCACTCACCCTCTCTCCTCTTGCACCAGGAAGGCCATCAGCACCTTTGCCACCGGGTTCACCCTTGAAAGCGTAAGATGTAAAAAGCATAAGCAAAAAGCAAGCAAAAGACAAAAACAGAAAAAAAAAAAAAAAAAGAAAAAGAACCACACCACACATTACTGAGGACAGCATCTCTTAGCGAGGGTGTCCAAATAACGATATTTCCTTATTGTGGTCATACAAATCTGAAACAGGATGACGTTCTGCGCAGCATTCAGCATCAGATACAGAATACATGGATGCAAAAACTCCAGACTGATTCAAAATGGAGTCCATACTATGCGCAGACAATTTGGCATAAACTATTCTAGTTGTTTATTAGCTTCATTGGACCTGTTTTGTTTTTCCCTTCCCTCATGAGACAAAGCAGAACAAAATAGCTAGCGTATTACACCTGCTGTAAAATGCTGTATTTTAAAAATGTATATGGTCCATATAACTCTGCTAAGTCAACAACACTGCACAATCAGTACCTCTGAAATCAGGCCAAAAGTGAACACGTGAACAAACCCCGTGCCTTATGGGAGGCTGACACTGAGGTAGCATAAAACTGGCAGGGTGTGCGAGGTATGTGTGTTACCTTATCCCCTTTTGGTCCAGGACTTCCTGAAGGTCCTCTTTCTCCAGGCATTCCCTGTAAGCCAGGCAGCCCTGTGCCTCCAGGGGCACCAGGGGGGCCAGCAGGACCCTAAAGAGTGACAAAAGTAATTAGAAAAAGGGGGGAAAAAAAAGGGGGCGGGGGAGAGGGGCGCATGACTGATTGCTGCACAGAGCAACAGGAAGGCAGGCAAGTTTGTGGGTACCTTGGCACCTTCTGAGCCAGCTGGACCTGGCCCACCTCTTGCTCCAGGAGGTCCTGGAGGACCCTGTGCACCACGTTCACCTGGGATACCATTTTCACCCTGTGACAAAGAAACATGTTATTCTTTGTTGTCAGGTTCATAATTGTTTATTTATTAATGTAACTATAAAAGATGCTGTATGATTTACCTTAGGGCCTGGGAATCCAGGTCCTCCAATATCACCTTTTGGCCCCTGTTTATGAGAAAATAAACACAAGTTATCCATGCACTTTACTTAATAAATCTGCATTGTGGTTGTCAACCTGTTTCTTCCTCTTATTATCCCTGAAAACAGATTTCTCTGCTCTGCAGAACATTGATGGCTGTCTGAATTTGGAAATTTGATATATCTGGGAAGAGCTTTGAAAGGAAATAATACTTACTGGTTCACCAGGCTTTCCATTTTCTCCAGCTGGTCCTGGTCCACCAGGCAATCCCTATAAGGAGGAACAGTATCATAATGTAAGTCTAGGGTACATAGACAAAATATGCATTCTTCTATTTAGCAAGATGTTTTGACACAAAGATATGGACCCTACTCACTCCCATCCTCTACAAAGGAGGAGGAGCTAATTTGATAGTCAGCAGTTTAATATCCACTGAGCCAGCCATCTGGTTTGCAATTACAAAATACCGAGCAATACATTTTATCAACTGATTGATTTGATTTACTTCAAAGTATGATGACATGCATGCTAATGAAAGTGGTTAGATGTCTCTTTTTTTTCCCTTTCTCTTTTGTTTCGTTAGTATGTTAAAAAAGATCAGAAAGAAATTAACTACAAACGCACAGCACCTGGAGGCCAGGAGAACCTGATGGCCCTGGTTCTCCCCTCTCCCCAGAAGGACCCTAGAATCAAACAGAAGAGGAAAAAATGAAACTGTCTGAGAATATTTCAACATAGAAACACCTCCACACCACCTCTAATCTATGTCTCCTTATCTTGAGTTGGAGAAGATATTTCACAATTCTAAAGGCTAATGTATCACAGCGTTCTGGTATTTGCTCTTTTCACCCCAACCACGAGCTGTAATTTAGGAGAAATACTTATCTCACTTAATATTTGTGTCACTTGACACTAGTCCAAAATTGCTAGCTCTGATAAACTTTGAAGGGAGCACTAATATGTCTCAGTTAGAAAAGATGGTACATCCCTAACAGCTGTGAATTGACTTTTCATTTCAACCCACACCAGGTGCACCTGCCTCAGGTTCTTCCCACAGAGTTTTAATGTATGGAAATAATGGGGAAGACGAGTTCTGGTATTTTTCATCATAAAAGGAGGTTTCTTTATATTATAAAAACACTTGCCCGCCTAAATTTACAGTCTTTCTGTAGGTTGCAGACCACCTTGGCAATAGCTGAAAATTGACTCTTACGGGAGTCCCACACTTACAGGAGGTCCAGGAGGACCAGGGAGGCCAACATCGCCATTCTTTCCAGCAGGACCCTAAACAAAGGCAAAATTGGCTACGGTTATGAGTTGATATTTTTATAAAATCACCAAATTATTAGTAATAAATATAATATTTTTGTTATGTTATTTAAAAAATCATGAGTAAAACTTACAGGAGTTCCAGGTGGTCCACCAGGGCCTCTTTCTCCATTCTTACCAGGTGCACCCTTACAAAAGAGAAAGATCACATTTAAAATACCTGTTCTGGTCAGAATACAATAATTCAAAGCTATAGCACCAAATTCCTCCGCTATGAAGCAATCGTAACAGTTGACTGCTCAAGCACAGATGTGGAGAAATCCCACTAACCTCACTTCCTTTAGGACCGGGGAAACCCATTACACCTGGTTGACCACGTGGGCCTGGCGGGCCAGGTGGACCAGAACGGCCAGGTTCACCCTGATTACCCTGGGATAAGCAGAAAAGAAATTAAGACATGGCATCTCTTAGGTGAAAGAAATGCTTATCTATGAGTCATTAAATAGTCAAGGTGAGATCAGGCTAGAGACATTTAAATTCCAGACTTATCATGCATTTTGAATTTCAACCAAGCTTCTGTATGATTCAGTATTATTTGAAATATGGAGTATAAGATCGGCACAAAGCTATTACAGTGAAACAGCACCTGAAGCGCTCTGGTCATTAAAACAAATAAACAAACAAACAATAGACAATCGGACTGTGATAACAGCGTGTCATGTAGATACTGTGGGATCAGGGTAAGGCTAATAGGAAGACTAGTATAAAATATATGCACGTTGTACATACTGGGGGGCCGGGCTTCCCATCGCTTCCAGCACTTCCTGGAATTCCAGGCAAACCCTGCAATTGAAGAAAAAAAGTTGTTACTCTTCAGTTTAAAATGTGTAGTACTGAGCTACAATAAATAAATGAATAATTTGTAAAAATATTTGGTTATTTTAACCTCTCACTAAGGGGAAAGTTGAAGAAATCTAACAAATTATTTTGCTAGGATTTAATCCCTTTCTCATAGATTCTCATACTATATGATCAAGCCATCAAACAACAAGCACAAAAATATATTCTTCCATTATTTGAGAAAAAACTCATTTCTGAGGGTAAAAATTCAAAGAATTAAACAAGTTTCACTGTGCCCTGTACTTAAAAGCAGCACAACTTATAATGTATTTTTACTTATTTTGTTTTGTCTTAAAATAAGATTATTTATATTTTAAATCATTATTTTCATTTCCAATAAAATTTTAACTCCCAGAAGCCTGCATTCAAGCTCAAATTTCAATGTATTTATTGCTAGCAGTTTCTAATTCTTAGTATAGTTCACAGAACATTATGTTGTTCTGTGTGCATTATACAATAAATTGTCTCTGAAAATCTTGATGTATATACTATGAAAATCTGACCAATTAGATTTATATTATTTTGCATTAATTGAAAATAAACAATATAAAAGGCATTAAATACTTAAGTATATTAAAATGTGCATATTAATGCATAATTTAAACATGTATTTAAATTAAAAAATTAGCTCTATTTAAACAAGTAAATATCAAATGCAAGAAACCAACTATTAAATGCTATAAGCATAACACATTTTATAATGCACTTTAATATTCGTTAAAAGATAAAAAGACAATACAGAAATTCGTCCAATGCTAATTCCCATTAAAGCCATATCTCATAAGAATGCATGGTGTATTCTGAGAGCTGTGGAGCATGTTCAGCTTCATATAAACTTCATACATTCCCTTGTGACAGATATTTCTGAAAGCTCCACATTGCTGCATGGTTGTCTAGAGCACTATGTACCAGATTCAAAGGAAGTAATAACATCACTAGAATTTTTCTCTAACTGGACTTCTCTATTTTATCAGCTCAGGTGAGGCATCTTTAATAGAATTTATCTTATTTTCTGTAGATATCTTGTCTTACTCTCATTCCTGGAAGACCAGGGCCTCCATCTTGTCCACGGTCTCCTGCAGGTCCACTTGGGCCAGGGGGACCTGGACTGCCACGTTCACCTGCAGGGCCCTAAAAAACAAATAATAATAATAATTAGAAAAAAAAATCAGGAAGGAAATTGGAATCATATTGAATCTGAAATTGTCCAGTCAAATTAACACAGATTCAACAGAAGTGTGGGATGGTTTTAGAAGAAGACTCATACCTTTTCACCTGGAAGTCCATTGCTACCGGGTAAACCACGGAAACCAGGGGAGCCCTGTGAAACAAAAGAAAAAAATACGGATCTTAGGCAATATAACTTGCGTAATGGGAAATATTTTCTCTAATTTCACTTTTCAAAGCTAATGTTTTGTGATGGCTATCACAAATAGTTGTGTTTTTTTTAATTATTTTTTAAACTGAGAAGACATTTTGAAAGTAGCATAAAAATTAAGAAATGTTTCCAATTCCTATGTGGTGTTCACAGTTGTTTTTCAGCATGAAGCTTTAGATATGACTTCCACTTTAGTTCTTCAATATCAAAAAAAAAGAATTTAAAGTATTTCAGACTGAGATAGAGACAAACTCTGCAGCTGAGATTAGGAACTAGATAAGAACTCTCCCAAGTTTTGTAACCCTGTTCCACATGTTGAATTTGGTGAGAATTGATACGGAATCAAATTTCATCTTAAAGAATTTTGAAAACCATTTTTTTTTTTTTTTTACCTTTGTGCTAACTCAAAATATACCTAGTATGCGTGGTCATCTACAGTGGCTTACCCTTTCTCCAGGTGTTCCAGGGACGCCATTCTGGCCAGGTTCACCATTTGCACCTCTTTTGCCTTCCTCACCAGGAGGTCCAGGAGCACCTGGGGTGCCATTTTCACCCTGGCAACAATAGCAAAAGCCACCAGTGACCTTAGGATTCCAAAAGAAACCCCCTGGTTTTGTGCTTGGAATGGTTCAGGGTTCAGACTTCCTGGGAAGAAGTCTCTGAATGCATTTTAAAATCACTTACACGCTCGCCTTTTGGGCCTGGATCTCCTTTTGCACCATTCTTACCAGGTTCTCCCTAAACAGAAGAAAATCTCCTTAAGGTTATGGATTGCCATAGGGTATTATTCCAGAGCTATTAGGTAGTACTAAAAGACTAAGAAATAGACATATTTCAATATATTGACTAATTTTTATTATTTTAGTAATTTATTGCAACAGAATTAGTAGAAACCAATTGGATCTAGATGTTGAATGTATGGTGCTCTTTGAAAATTCAGTAAAGAAGTGATGTAATCTTAAGCACCACTGAGAAGAATTTTATGTCTGTTGAGAAAGAACTATGTGTGGTGTATAGCTGCCAGGAGAGAGCATATCAGGTTAAACGACGGGGTAAGAGTAGATACAACTTACTAGGTGTAGTGGACTGCAGACTCAGGACAATGGGAATTTTAGCAGGTGAAACTGGGATTTTAACATGACAGATCTTATTTAATGCAACAGTTTTAGTCAAGAAACTGTTTTGCTATGTGTTTCTGATTTGATACATAATTTAGGAAAGTGAATAAGTATTGATATGTTTAATTCATATATATACCAATATACAAGGTAATCTGTGAAAGACAATATATTTATAAAAAATAATTATCTATAGTTATCATAAAATAATTTATGAGACCATCTCAAATTAATAGGACAAATTCAATTTATTTTTTTTTAACAGTATCAGAACTTCTTCCACCATGCTTTTTTTGTACAGTGTAATGAATATTAGTAACTCACCGGAGTGCCTTTTGCTCCAGGATTTCCACTTGCACCAGGTGGGCCAGGAAGACCACGGCCTCCTGGCAGACCAGGAGCACCAGGAATACCAGAAGGTCCCTGTGGAAAGCCAAAAGGAGATGACCAGGATGAACAGAGCTCAGCAAGGTTGGATTCTACCTAGGTCATCAGTGACCCTCATGAACTCAGTGTAGTAAAAGACACTAATATGAAAAGTACCCACCATTTCACCCTTGTTGCCAGGACTTCCAGCTCTTCCAGGAGGACCCTGGAAAAAAGAAATGTCTAAGTTGATGCTGCTAACCTATCATCCTTAAACCAAAGGAGCTGTAAGGCTTTGTGAAGAGCAGCTCGCTCTCCACTTCCCTGTTCTCAGGTGGTATTTACATACCTGAGGCCCAGGTGGCCCAGCATGACCCTGAGGACCAGGTTCTCCTCTCTCTCCAGGACTGCCACTAGCACCAGCAGGACCAGGAGGACCAGCTTCACCCTAAGGAAAAAAAGGGGAAAATGAATGCATTTTAGTCATGTCTCCATGGAAGTCAGTATTAATGCCATGGCCTCTTCCTCTGCTTTGCATGATTTGAGAAAAATGTTACCACCACCATCACCTGAGTGCAAGAGCCAAATCAGCTCAGCTACCCAATGCTGAGACATATGGTCCCAGTGCATAGCTCCTCTAGATGCTGAAAGTTGTCTCGAGACACTCCCAGAATGCGACATAAAACATTAAATCCTGTATTAGCACATATCTGTAGCTGCATACCTTAAAACCTGGAGAGCCTGGAAATCCTGCAGTTCCAGGGGGGCCTGGGGGACCCTTAAAAAGTAAAAGAAATCCTATTAATACAAGAGGTGAAAGCCATATGGATAGAATTAATCTTAAATTAAAAAAAAAAAAAAAGCCTGATGATTACATTTTTCTCTGAATAAGGAAGAACGAATATAAATTATGCTATAGAAGATGAAATTTGGCTAGTCTTTAAATATCACACCTATGTGTTGTTATCCTGACTTTCACGTTCATGTTCAGCTAAATTTCTGTTGTAAATTTAAAAAAAGCACATGAAAGTTATCATTAAAGAAATAAAGTTATAAAATTGTTCCAATTTTGTTTTAATTATAAAAATAGGTGTAGGAGAAAAATAAGCCAATAAAGTTGCTACACATACAAACGGGCAAGCTCAGGTTTCATCATGCAGATGGAAAAGATAAATAACCTTTTGCACACCTCGGCAAAATAATGTCTTTGATAAGAGCATTCAAAATTTTATCTGCATAGAGAACAGCAATTCTATTCTGATTTAAAGTGTTAAAAATCTCCTATTTTCACTGTGTGGCTCAAGCATCTTGATCAACACAAATATTCAAATTCAAACAACTCTAGGTCTTCTTACAGGTGGGCCTGCTGCTCCTGGAGCTCCATCTTTGCCATGGGCACCCTATGGAAAGAACAGAGGGGTCTGATAAGAGCACTACCTGGGCACAGAACCCACATGCCTTAACACCCATGACTCACTAAGTGTCTCTATGTGTTTGTACAGTCCCACTTAGTTTACCAAACCCCAAGGATTCCTCAAGTGTGAAATTCTAGAATAATAATTAACTAAATGTTATTGAAGGAATATCCATCACTTCATGTGACTTGCACTGTAATGATGAGACAGCAAGACACAAAAATATTATCTGAGAATTCTTCAGGAAATAACTGTTACAAGAATCACCCGTGGCCAGTTTTTTCTGGTAAATAAGAATAAAAGTAAAAATAAGTAAGATCAAAATAACAGTTACTTCTAACTCACATAAAAGACAAAAAGATCGCTCCAAAAGCCTAACAGAATGTGATACCAGAACAGCACGATTTAAACCATAAATTGCCTGTCTTACAGACATGTTAGGCCAGGTCTGCTGCTCAGGTTAGTGTTTGTACAAACATTGCTGGTTAGCTGGGGACGGATATGTTCTCATTTATGATTTTACAGATGCTATGCAGTTTTCTAATCCTTTGCATTACAGATGTTTTAAGATAAATCTTAAAACAAGCAAGGAATTCCCAACATATTGAAACAAGATATATGCTGCTTGCTGATAAGAACAGCTGCAATTAACTACTTACAGGGCCACCAGGATTCCCAGGTCTTCCTCTTTCACCAGCTGGTCCTCTTGGTCCCTAGAAAACATAAGAAAACTGGTTTATGACATGGTTTCCTAAACACATATGGCTTGGTACTGCTTTTATTTGCAGACCTTACTATTGGTCAATGTATGTGGTAGGGTAACTAAGGTTAATAATAATAATAATAAAAATGAAAAGATGAATAAATCTATTAGGGCGAAAGTGCCAGTGGCCCTTCCATTTAGATGCCACAGGGTACACATATTTACCGGTTGGCCTGGTGATCCGTTTGCTCCAGGAAGACCACTTTCACCCTGTTATGTAAATTAAAACAAAACAAAACAAAACAAAACACAAACAATTACAGAACGAACTCTGGTGAGAACATTTTTTGGTTCATTCAACAGGAAGAGACAGCCCACCCCTTTGCCCCTTTCTGTGTGGTGCTATGTGTCTACAGCATGAACAGACAACTGTGTGGCCTGAGCCACCAAAAGAAAATAATTAGGAAGACTTAGTCCTTTGTTGTTATGCAATAAAGTCAAATGATCTGGGCATGTCCTGTCCTTTTAGAATCTTGTCTTTGTTACAGCTATAGGATCAAGGCATGACAGATCAGAGAGTCTTACTCCTTTGGAATGGTTCTTTTCATGGAGATCTTCAGTCAGTTTCTTTAATGCTTAATGGCTTTTCAGAATAGCATAATATGCAATGCATAGCTACGTAACAAATTAAGGAGGGTATTTTTGCACCTATTAAAAAGATTACACTACTGTTTTTTTACCTTTGGACCAGGAGCACCACTGTCACCTTTGGCACCATCTTTTCCATCAAAACCCTGTGGGAAAAGAAAACCGTATCTGTGAATGCTATTACTAGTGGCCTAGAAAATCTGATTCCCCTTGGCCAATTATTGAGCTTCAAGTACATTGTTGCTTGTGAATATTTTAAATTTGGAAAAGATTGAAAATGATTTTGAAACATAGGAAGTTATGTTACACATTCTTACTGAACAGCAGTAGGAAATTGAGATTGTTTAAGAAAGAATTACAGGGGAAAAAATAGTGACAAAACTCTCCGTGTACATGGATTAAATTGTAGGCTCCAGTTTACACTGCTGAGAACTCACTCTGTCTCTTTTCAGCTAGTTTCTAGACTTCACACAGGCCTAAAATTTATGCTAAAAGAGATGTTTAAATACTGTTGACTGAACCCTGTTAGGCCTGTTACAAAGATGCATGGTATAAATGCTGAATGCAAATATTCATTATATCATTACCATAACAGGTGCAAGCTGAGTACTTAGAGCAGAGATTAGAAACAATTATTTCTAAAATCTTGAATAACTTTATTGTTATGATTGATTAATCTTAATTTCCAAAGTGTAAACAGTAGAAGTGGAAACGGAGCTTTTAATTTATCTTCTTTGACTTCAGTTAACTTTTACATATATTTATATTATTTTCCTTTGTACTTAAAGGTATAATGTCATAAAGTTAAGAAATGGTGATGTGGATGGGAACAGACTGTATAAACAACAGACAGTTGTTTATAAAATATCTATTAATCTAAATCAACCTTTCACCTTGCCAGTAAAGTTTATACAGTATAATGTTTAATTATTCTGCTACTGCAATTGTTTTTTATAATAATTAGTTTCAGACTGTATACTGTCTTACACTTTATACAATTTATAATTTAATAAATGATATCACAATGGGTTAGGTTGCTGACACATTGGTTTCTTACTGTTGACTTTAACAGAGTAGCACAAATTGTACGTGTGTCACTATTGTTCTTCTTTATCAGATATTTGAATAATGTTTAATAATATTTTTATTAAATGGTTCATTATCACTTAGAATTATCATATCATATACTTAGGTTTTTAATACCGCAATTATTTTCATTTAGATTGGGGTCTTGGGCTAGGTGCTGTAGAGATGGAGACATGGTATTTGAACCTAGGATTTTATAACTGAAGTAGCGCTGCTGTTTTCACATTAGTTGACATAGAAGGAAGCAGGTTGCTGATCTTTCAGACAGACATGTAACACATTCAGTCATCATTACTTGATGTTAGACATAAAGGAGCACATCTAAATAATGAGTGCTATTAGCTAGTGGAACTCTCTTTGAAAGAAAATTCTGATTCCTCCATGTCTCTATTTGCATTAGTTAAGAGTGGATGCTTTTCTGGAACCCATGCTTTAACCCAGCGTGCAGTGTGGAGCAATACAATTGAGGTAACTAGATAAAATTTAACTGTCTGTGTTACTATGATTCAATCTCGTTAGCTGGAAATTGATGACTGAAGGAGCACAATGCAATACCATGGCTCATGTAGAGCAACAGACTCCATTGCACCCAATACAGTCAATAAATACTTACTCGTGAACCTTTCATTCCAGGCATTCCAGGCATTCCAGGGTGTCCCTTGTGACCCTAAACACACAAACACAGAAAAATGAGTACATTTACATACCTACTGTATGAAGGGCACAAACCAGTGCTCATTGAGTATCATGTTCACTTAACTAATACAAAATGGGAAAACAAAGCCTATCATTAGATTATCACTGTTATTGGGGGCTTTTTCATACCGGTAATCCAGGGATTCCACGGTCTCCATTTCTGCCTGGTCTTCCTGGTTCTCCCTGTGGAAAGAAAGTAAATTGCTGACTTCTTTACTATTGCTTCAGTTACTGGCAAAGATCTGGCCCTGACAGATCAAGGTGAGTGGGAATAAGAAGGCGAGGCTTCCACTTAAGACAGCAAGAAAAATTACACAAGGGTGAAGGTACACACTATGACTACCTTCTGAAAAACACTGCCAGAATTCATCAACTCACTTTTTTTTTTTTTTTAATCAAGATTTTGATTAGCAACTAATATATTTCAAGCCAACATTTTAGAAATCGTATCACCACAGAAAAAAATATTTTTCACGGTGAAACACTCAACATGGACAAAACCTTTAGCTGATTGTCTCTCCCTGTACTATAGATATGCAGGATTTCCAGCTGTGAGTCAGAAGATTGTTTTAAGAACCTCAACTCTCAAAGCAAGACTTGAAGGGAGCAGGCAACCACCATTACTGTCTGCTTTTTAATTTTTTTTTCCTAATTGTGTTAGTCAAATATCCTGCTAAAATTGAAACTTTTTTTTTGGAATAGACACTTATACCTGACGTAAGCCAAATCCAGTTTCTTACAGTCATGTTGTTTAATTGAGAAACTGGGATACGTTAAAAATTCTTAAATGCAATGGTATCAATGTGCTCTGCTAACTTAACATTTAATGATTTTTTTTTTTTAATCTATAAATAATTTAAATAATAGTGAACTTACATCTTTTCCTGGTGGACCAGCTGGGCCTATCATGCCAGCAGGGCCTGGAGGTCCCTGAAGAAAAATAATGAATATTAAATATAGTAATAGATATTAAGTCTCTTTCAAATTAAAAATGCATTAAGTGCCATAAAAGATTTCTACTATTGACATAGACAATAGCAAACAGGCAGGATGAACTGCCAGATTTCGATCCACTCCAGTGATGACACAGAGATTCATGCTTGTAGGAGCATGCCTTTGACATATATAATGATATGTAATGTATACGTACAGAAGGGCCAGGTTGTCCTGGTTCTCCGGGGGGACCTTGGTATCCATTAGAACCCTACGATGCAGCAAAAAGCAGTTAAGATGTGAATAACTCCATGCACTGTGCCATGGTGCTAATGTATTTTGTAATGATCTTATTACCAAGCAGAATATGCCTCCATGAAAACAGAACTAAAAGTACTCCTCTAAAAGGGGATATACACTGAAAACTTCAAATCCTTTTTGTGTTTACCGAGTGTGCACTAGGATTTCCAGTTTCCTTTTTCTCATGTGAAATTTTTGTGTGAACAAACATTTGGGAATATTAGCAGAGACTCATAGCCAGTGGTATATTTTAAGGGCAATATTAAACTTTAGGTGACACCCCACAGAATCACAGTAAGCCCCAGGCATAAACACAGAGAAGAGCCCTCAACCATTGAATCTGGGTGCTGCAGAGATGGTAGGGCGCCATTAATAAGAAATGACACCATAAAATTCTTAGTATCTAGATTTAATGGCTGCAAATGTACCTAATACTGATGAAAAAGAAAAGGAGAGGCTAAGACAGAAGAGTCAGACGTTTATGAAAAGATTAATTTTACTTACAGGGGGACCTGCATGACCAGGTGGGCCAGGGGGACCGCTGGGGCCAGGGGGTCCTGGAAAGCCACTCTATATTGTAGATTAAAAAATAGTCATTATATCAGTGTAATACATTTACAACTCTTAATTCAGCTGCAATATTCACCAACAACTGAAATAAATTTTTACATGTGAATGCTTATTAGTACCGAGAAAAATCCACTTGGTGCAGTTAGTGAACTCTGTTTATGACCATAGGACTTACTGAATTAAGGCCATATTTTTGTTGCTTGTCAGCAAAGAAAGCATTTTTGCCAATGAGCCCTTTTCTGAACATTAACAGTGCAAAACCATAAGGCATAAATTATACCTGGACTAACCAAAGGACTCAGAGGTTAACACCTCAATATACCCATGGAGTAACTCAAATCAGCAACACTGTTCCTTATTTAATTGGTAAAATGGAGTAAATAAAAAACTAAGGAAATTCTCAATTTGGGAAAAGCATTAATATTTCTACTTTTAGTAGCAACAGCCACAAAAGCATTTGATATGCAAACGTTTTTAATAATTTGCACAGTGACTTATATTGCAGCTGTATGTGGTTCTTTAAAAATGCTTTTGCTAAATACAACTCTTTGTGGATTTGATACAGCCCAGAAAATGAAGTATAGGTATTATATGCGAAACAGTGTGCTGCAGTACAGCAAATACATGCTGTACCTTAATATGGCACAGTGTTTGTTTCACGGGATATTGTTATATGATGTCAGAATAGCTCATGCGTTACAGATGTCACACAAAACTTATTTTTGTAATACAAGATTAATAGTATAGCTATATATTAAACTGGGTTGCCTTCAATACATGGATACAACAGGCAGCCCCTCTCTGTTCACTGTTACAACCCATTTGGCACAGACTCAGTCTGGATTCAGCATGGATTGGAATCATCAGCTCATCAATTGCAATCCGTCCATCAGACATATGGCTACAAACAAACGAGATGTCATTCTTTTTCAGGGTGCACACTGGAGAGATAAACTCATTGTTAGGAATGGCATTTGCTTGCTGCCAGTGTCTCCAGACTGTGGATAGATGAGCGGATTTTAGTTAGGGTATGTGCACTGGTGGAAAGGGTCAAAGCCATCATGTGGAGGTTATATGAGAAAGTACACAGAAACGGAGATGTAAAATACAAAATCAGTCTACATGCAGGAGAAAGCCACCGAAAAGAAACAAATGGAGACGTGTGACTGAGGAAATACCAGGCATGGTAACCACCCATTGGAAAATGTCAGTGCTAGGGATGACATTTTTCATTTTACTATGCATCGGCTTTATTTCAGTTTGGATATTTATAAAAATTAATAGGAAGGATCTATGTAATGTTAACTTTAAATGCTGCATAGCTCTAGAGAATTTAGTCACATCTGCCTGTTACTGCTCTGCTACTTACTTTGCAGTCATGCATTGCATGATGCAGCATAAAAAAACAACAACAACAAACAAACAAAAAAACCAGGTGACAGTATATAGAAAATTCTGACTGAAAACACTCTAGGATGCCCAATTAAATTATTATTTAATTTAACTTGATTTGTTAATTTAATTGTGATCAAAGCACAAGCAGTAAACACCTCAGGGAAAACTGCCAAAAGAGAGAGGAGTAACCATGCTTGTTAACTAAAAGATAACCCTGATAACAAGCATGGTTCAGCGCATCCCATATTAAGACACCAGGTAGCAAAATGTAGATAATGCAACAAGCTGTGGGCAAAAACTGTAAGGAGCTGAAAACAAATAAGTGAACAAACAAATACAAAAATAAAGGACTGAATAAGACAAATGGATGAACAATCACATTAGCGAATGAATGAGGTAGAAATAAACAGATGCATATAAAGGTGAGAAAATAATGAACTACAGTTCAGGACAAACAGCTGCCATGATTAAGTAAAATTTATTTCACAAGATGATCTGATGGAACCCTGAAAAACAACACGTTTGCTTGGGAATGCCTGGATATATTGCAGTATGTGGTACCCAAACTTTGCTATGCAGCACAAGATTAGCAATCACGATTGCATTTAAACAGCAGCAGCCCATTTCAAATAATAGCAACTCATCACATCCATCACATAGCAGATCGCCTGAATCAAGAAAGACACTTAAAGATATCAGTATGATATCACTGCTGCAAGAATGATCCATGTCAACGGTGGTGAATATCTATAAATCCTAGTGCCTAAAAGAAAAGTCATGAGGTACACCTTTTACCATTTAATTTGTATAGTAAGCATAGCTCATGCATAACTCTTTCAGGCAATCCAAGCTTTAGCTCACTAGAAAAATTGTGAAAAACTTGGGCCAGGCCTACAGCATCCTTAGTACACAGTCTGAATAGCTGTGGGTAAAAAAATCATAATAATAAAAAGTGAAAAGCTTGATGCCTGGGATGAAAAGGAGATCATAGCAGGGGTTTTCTCAGTTGTTATCAGCAAATTTGAGTTGTGGAAATGTGAACAAGTATGGAAAATCACACTGAGTAAGGACAGGATGCTGTTGAAAGAATAAAGGAAGATTTGGGACAGTAGAAGGGGTACAAATGTGGTGGAAGTTGGGGGAAGCTATCAGTAGTAGATGCCAAAACAGATAAATGAGGAGGGTATGGAAGGGAGAAAGAAGTAAACTCTTGGGCAGGATGAGAAAATTAATCACAGAGAGATTAGAAAGATGAAAAGGAAGAAAGAGAGAGAAAAAGAAAAAAAAATACAACAGAAAAAAACAGCCCCAAAACAAAGCACCCACAGATAATCTATAGTAACTTTCTACAATGACGCTGCCAAGCAAACTGCTGTCTTACACCACATTCCACTTGCAGGCAATAATTAAATTAAAACATAATTTGTTAAATTATAATCAGGATACATAGACATCCAAGGCATCATCTACAAGCAGAAAGTTTGTTCTTTAAAAAAAAAAAAAAAAAAAGGACAGATAAAAGGCTTTATCATCTTACAATGGGTGGGGGGTAACCTATGCCAACTGAGCCAGCCTTCACGTCATAGGATTCATACTGTGGAGAAAAACTCTGTAAAAGAAATAGAGAAAAACAGAAAAAAAAAAAAAAAAAGAGAGAAAAAATGTTTGCTACAAATCAAATAAGTATTTTCTTACATTTATATGGCAAATTAATAGAAAGAACTCATTTGCATACATTGAGTGCCATCATCCATAAGAGAAGCCCAGCCAATAACTTTTGTGTTCTTGGTTTCAACACTTCTGACAATTTGTCTGGAAACCAACGGAAGTTCAGTCAAAAGCATTTACAGAAATCATGTCCTGTGGGGCTTTGTGACTGCAGATAGCTTCTCCGATGTGTCCACTTACATAAAATACTGCTTAAAAAAATCCCCAAGCATTGAATTTTACAATCAGCTTTTCAAGGAGATCCTATGTAAGTCTTCTATTTAACATTGACTTTATTAGGCAGATATAAGGGAACTTAGTTGAACAATGTGGCATTAGTGCACATAGGTGGTTGACGTGCAGATACATGCAGAGTTCTGTCTGATAACCCAAACCACCTTGGACCCAGCTCTTCCACTGGCCAGGCCCAAGAAGGATCCTGTGCTATTGATATCAGCCATCAGGCCAGGATTCAACAGCACTGGAGTTGGAGACTAGTTCAGCCTCCCTCGTATCTGCATCTTCCAAGCCAAAAGTGGTAGTTATCTAGGTATATTATTGTGATGTCCGCTGAGACTGGTTAGCTGACCTACGGCACATCTCCCAGAAGCTCAGTCCTTCCCTGATGATTGCTTCAGAATTAAGTAAAACCAAGATATCTTTCCTCAGTGTTTTGGCTCACCTGTGAGTGGGAGGAGTATGTGGAAGCTATGAACAGTGGCCTGTGTTCAAAAGTAACTGTTTTATCATAACATTTAACAGTTTTGCATTAAAGCCATTCCATCTCGTAAGGCTGGGCTTGCTCGATTGCATGGGAGAAAATGGGACCACTTGACTAAGTGCTAACTGTGAATCAACAACCTTAAAAATCAAGCTGCACAGTACCTGCAGTTAAAATTTTCCACCAAACAGCATGAACCACTTAGAGCGCAAAAAAGAATACTGCCCCATGCAGAAAAAATTAAGATGAAGAAAATATTTTCCTCAATTATACTACGCTGCTAAGCATAGCTACCAAGGCCACTTGTGCCTAAAAATCATGGCCTTTACATCTGGAAGATGTCCAAAGTGGGGATTGGACAGAATTTTAGGCATCTAAAGATGAAATTGCAATATTAAAGTCTCCTCTTTACTAGCCAGCTAATCTTGGTGATGCTGGTGCTGCACAGGGGACTCAGGGGTTTTGACCACCACCCCAGTACGACCTCAGGAGCTTTCCCTCTGTGTCTGCCCTGCTTTTTAGAAGAGAATTCAAGATTTCTTGGGCCAAAAATAAAGAGGGAACACAAAAAATAGCAACCAAAATGGAACTTCTCTGCAAGCAGGGGACATGAGTCTAGTTGCCTGGGAATGTTTCCTTGTTAAACAAGCAAAATAAAGGAAAGTGAGAGAGTTCCTTTGTCATTAAGCTTGATTAAGCTCAGATTATTTCTGAGTCATATAAGTCTTTTGTCAGATCTGGCCCAAAAGTTTTAAAAATAAGATAAGACAGAGATGTAATTGTGCTCCAGCCAAATTTCATGGAAAAACAAATAAACTACAGAGAAACAAAATTTTGACCTATTACTCAGCTGTGTTTTTCAAAGGCACAAATGAGAGACAAATGCCTTTGAAAACAACATATGTGTGAAGGTACAATGGATAAATTCTTTACCGCCTTTGAAAATCCCCCTCCTATGTATTATTTAAAACAAAAACAATCAGGGCAATCCTGTGATTCGCATGACACAGGATGTCTCCTATTTCCAGTTCACCCCAAGCTTTCCTGGTGAAATAATGGCCCTTTGAAGTCAATGAAGTGCTGCTATTGACTATATTATGCCTAAAATTTCTCCTTAGCATGGGTGCCTTCCAGTTGCAGATTGTTTGCCACAGCTGTGTCAATTTACCTTCCTGATGGTTTGTTGAGGACTGGAAAAGGTTGAGAGACAGTCAAGCTTCTCTCCCTCCCCACCCACTTTTTACTCATCTCTGGAAGTCATCACCAGCCCAAGAGCCCAGACTCTCTGCTTCATGGCAAGGGCTGTGGGTGTCCACAGGACCGTATTGTTTATGGGCAACACGTAGAAGCTGAACACAATGATGACTTACACCTCCGTTGATGCTGGGACACGACTGGCAGATGCCAGGGGGACCAGGAGCTCCAGGGCTCCCTGGCTGTCCTGGGGATCCAGGGGTACCACTTCTGCCTGGAGGACCAGGAGGGCCCTGCAAGGACACAAACAAAGCAGATACAGACATCAAAGCTTGCCTCGAAGTGCAAGGGCATCATGGGACGAACATTTCTATTCGTAGCAAAGTCTGTGGGGTTGTGGTGGTGGCAAGCTTTCTCTATTAACCATAATTAGGGACACGCCTGATCATCCAGGAAAGATACAAACAGTAAGCAAATTTAAATAAGGAAACCTTTATTAGCTGCTGGAGCCTTATTGCATCCAATATGTGATCAAGCACACCAGAAATATTAAACAGGTCGATTCCTCAATATGAAAGTAATACTGCAAGTGGAGACCATAGATTTTCCTTCTACTGGGAAGAAACAACAACAACAAAAATAACGTGTAATGCAGGTTGGACTAAACTCTCCTCACTGTCTATTTTTCCCCAGTTGGAATCACTAAGGGTTCTGTTGAAGCTAAAGAGATTACTTCAAAATAACAATACTGCACGGATTTGCTGCAGACGGTGCTGACATCTAGGAAAGCTGGGTACCTCAGCAGCTTGAATGGTATATATCACACTGTAATAACTGGCTCTTGATTTTGTTAGTTTTTTGGGGGAAAAGAAAGGAAAAAAAAAAAAAAGCTGCACTTACAGGTTCTCCCCTGGGGCCTTGTGAGACTGGAGGCTATAAAAAAAAAGGAAAAACAATTAAATTAAGAAAGAAAAAGTCAAATTGAAAACTTAATATATATGAAAAAAATAAACAAGAGGAAAATACATTTAAATACTGAAATATAGTTTTATCAAATAAATTAAATTTGTTCTTATTCAAAACATTTAAAAGCCTTTTTTTTTTTTTTTCATTCTTTCATCTGCATATTCATGGTGCATCCATAAAGTGTGTGCATCTACTGCAGACAAAAATCTGGTGCTAATGAAGTCAGTAGAGCTTTGCCATTTAGTATGATAGGGACAGATGTCCACTGTGAAAGTCTGTAAAGGACAAATTATTTGCATCCTTGCCTTCTAAAAAGCACATGAATACACGTGATGAAATAGTTAACTTTCATTTTCTTTCAGACTTACTCCCCCAATTAATTTATTTTTCAATCAGTAACTCATCCATAGGTTACAATCTGGATTCTCAATTAGCATTTTAGAACAGGTTTTTTCCTGAATTCAGCTGCTAGTGATAGCAAAGGATATTCAGCTGAAATGACCTTGTATCTTTCAAGGTGGTGATTTCCTGTCCATTATTCAAGGTCAGCATGACAGCTTCCACTGGGCTGACTAAACTCTTGCAAATTGAAGGCTGAAGGAAGTAGTCCACATGGCCTTTGTTACAAAGTACCACAGAACTGATTAAATAGGGTTTGAACCTGTCCGGGGATTTCAGTCCTGAAATGACAACCCCTTACTCCAGGAACTGAACAGAAAGCAGCTCCGAGACTCAAAGAGAGAGGAAGCTGTGCTTGAATCTCCATCATCCTTGTATGGACCACTCATTTGTGCAGCTACAAACTGTTCAGTAAAGCAGCTCAGGCAATTCTGGAAGCCATATAAGTGCACTAGAATAATGGAACCACCACTAGGATACACATTCGTATGTGACTTTTCATTTTTAAAAAGAAACATTATTTATAAAGCTGTAATTGTGCATCTTCAGCCTTCCTCTTCTGTCTACACATCTCTTTTCAGCCTTTTCTTTTTCTCTTACACACAGTCTCTCTTCTCTTCTATACACGAACACAAAGATCACTCTATAGGGATCTGTATTTCTTATTCATAACGGAAGTTGGGATATTGAAATACTGATAGATCTTTCATTAGAATTCTTTTAATACAACCCAACCTTTGAAGCAATGAAAATCTCAGGAGTCTGTCCCATTTAAATGCCTGGTTAAGAACTGTCAATGTGCCTGTGGAAATCAATACACTTCAACTTTTTCTTTTTAATATATATATATATATATATATTTAAGATCTCACGGATCTTGAACAAGGATGAAATTATCAGATGACCTTTGAGTATTTCTACAATGCAGATTTCAGTATTGCTAGCTCAAGGTCTAAGGCAGTTTAGGCAGATTTGGCATGCATTAACAATATATTTTTTTTCATGAGGTTAAGTTGATGCAACTGCTTTAGCTAATACTGCTTACTTTCCTTTACAGTGCAGTAAGTCACACAATAACTCTGCAATAATAAATTTACTATACAAAGACACAGAATTGAAATGATAAGAAATGCAGGCTCACAGCATGGTGTGAAAATTGTGCTGGCAATAGTTACATGGATTTACATTTACGTGTTGACAAATAAGCTGTTTGCATTATTCTTGTGTTTTGTCATAAAATGAAAAAATGAATAGCTAATCATTGCCCTCTATTCCTCTTTGATTCTATTTCTCTTTGCCTGTTGGCTATGGAAAAGTTGAAGGACTTCATGCTTTCAGCTGCATGGTCCAGAGGGGTAACAAGTATTTTATCAGATCTGGTACCAATCCACTGCTGGAATACAGACATAGTGATATATTCTTGAATTTACCAAAATAAAGATAAAACTCAGTGAAAGTTCAGTGTTTTTTATTTGATTTGGCAAAATTTGCCCATTCGAAGTATTTGCCTGGAGTCATAAAGTGACATGCTTTGTATTTAAAAGTATTTAAAACTATCTAAGAGAAAATCAGTTGAGATTGGCCTAGCTCAAGAAGAAGGTGACACCAGAGTAACTATATTGAGGACTTACTTTTGTAGGCTGTGGTGTTGTTTGTGGACAAACTGGACAGCACTCTCCAAAGGGGATCTCTGGGTTGGGGCAGTCTAACTCCTGGTCGTCACAGATGATGTCATCACAGAGAACAGATCCAGAGTCACACACACAGATTTGGCACGGCTCTGGTTTCCAAACATCCCTGTCAGCATAAACCTGCCCAAGATGGGTACATCCTCCTAGGACTATGGGAAAGAAAGAAAAAAATAATGTTCAGTATTACAGATGTATTTTACAAATCAAAGAGGATTAACATGAAAGCTTTCAGATAGTCTGTTTTGTTTTCTACTGTAATACAGTTTATCTGTGTACAGTAAAAGGCTACATGCTTCTCTTCAGACACTGGGAGGATGTTACATTAACTGCAGAGTCTGCTCTGAATCTATGAATAGACATCAATAGAAACCTCCTGGAGTTGATCCAAAGCCCAATTAAATCTGTTATAATCTTCTGTCTAGAGTAATTTCAATGTGAGACTGAGTGTAATTAGCAATTGAATCCCCTGCTGCAGATAAAAAGCAAGTGTGCCAAATCTCTCAGATGAGCATACACTGGCACCCAAGTGCCAACATGTGCACTTGCACATGGATGCAGATTAAGTGGTCTGTCCATCATGAGCTCTTGCTGCTAGCATCTTGCATTAACAGAGAGCATCAAGTGTTTTCAAAATGGTTTTTGAAAGCTGACATATGCTATAG
This sequence comes from Stictonetta naevosa, assembly GCA_011074415.1. Classification (NCBI taxonomy): domain Eukaryota; kingdom Metazoa; phylum Chordata; class Aves; order Anseriformes; family Anatidae; genus Stictonetta; species Stictonetta naevosa. Next base: position 4,473,945 of record CM021703.1, read on the forward strand.
ATCTAAAAGAATGTTTGCATTAATTGCTCAAATGGTTTGCCATAAATTTGTCATCTGGACTGCTCAAATGCTGTAAGTCTCTATTTTCAGAGAGTTGTTCATCTGTAATATCCATGGCTATGTGAATTCCTTCCAGAAGCTATTCCACTGATTAAATTTGTTGTAGCTAATGAATTTGAGGAGACTAATGGGAAAAAGATTTGAACATTAAACTTTGGGTTTGTGTATTCTTTAAGAAACCAGATCCAGAATTCAGGCATTTAATAAAGTAATATACAAATAACACTATGAAGTTAGATAATCAACAAAGTTCCTTGTAAATTTGGTAGAAATAATAGAGTCTCAGACTGCAAATATAAGTATCAGTGAATGCCTTCATTAATGACATAAGATTTTTTTTCCCATGAATAATTCAAAATAATTCCATTTGCAAACACATAGTGATAGAGAAATAGCTATCTGTGTACCTACATGGTCCTTAAGACTTTGGTACCAGGAGAAGTTGCCTACTACACATCATTCTTAAAAAGAAAAACAAAAAGATACCAAAATATGTAATTCCAAGTTCCGACATTAAAATTAATGCTGGCTCCGGACTGAAAACTCTGAATACCATCAAATTGTTGTAACAGTCCTAATTATGTAGTACAAGACTGACTCTAAATCTATACTGCAGCTTATTACTATTGGTTATGCAGCCCTATTTTGCCAGGGGAAAGTAGCCTGGCAAAAAGCTCTTAGTGCAAAAAATCAGCTGTAAAGAACTACGGTCATATGCTGAACTTGTGCTGAAATGTATTAAAAAATCTGTTGGATTGGCAAAAAAAAATATTTAAAATTTCTCCTTCTATGACAAAGCAACACGCTGGGTGGACAAGGGAAAGGCTGTGGATGTGGTCTACCTTGACTTCAGTCAGGCTTTTGACACCGTTTCCCACAACTTTCTCCTCAAGAAACTGGCTGCTCATGGCTTGGACTGGCTTTGTTGGGTTAAAAACTGGCTGGATAGCTGGACCCAAAGAGCTGTGGTGAATGGAGTCAAATCCAGTTGGAGGCCAGTTACTAGTGGAGTCCCCCAGGCCTCAGTACTGGGGCCAGTTCTCTTTAACATCTTTATCGATGATCTGGATGAGGGGATCGAGTGCACCCTCAGTAAGTTTGCAGATGACACCAAGTTAGGTGCTTGTGTAAATCTGCTCGAGGGTAGGAAGGCTCTGCAGGAAGATCTGGATAGGCTGGACCGATGGGCCGAGGCCAACTGTATGAAGTTCAACAAGACCAAGTGCCGGGTCCTGCACCTGGGGTGCAACAACTCCAAGCAGAGCTACAGGCTGGGAGATGAGTGGTTGGAGAGCTGCCTGGCAGAGAAGGACCTGGGAGTATTGGTTGATAGTCGGCTGAATATGAGCCAGCAGTGTGCTCAGGTGGCCAAGAAGGCCAACAGCATCCTGGCTTGTATAAGAAGCAGTGTGGCCAGCAGGGCTAGGGAAGTGATTATCCCCCTGTACTCGGCTCTGGTGAGGCCGCACATTGAGTACTGTGTTCAGTTTTGGGCCCCTCACTACAAGAAGGACATGGAGGTGCTCGAGCAAGTCCAGAGAAGGGCAACGAGGCTGGTGAGGGGGCTGGAGAACAAGTCTTACGAGGAGCGGCTGAGGGAGCTGGGACTGTTCAGCCTGGAGAAGAGGAGGCTCGGGTGACTTTATCACTCTCTACACGTACCTTAAAGGAGACTGTAGCGAGGTGGGGGTTGGTCTGTTCTCCCACGTGCCTGGTGACAGGACGAGGGGGAATGGGCTAAAGTTGTGACAGGGGAGGTTTAGGTTGGATATTAGGAAGAACTTCTTTACTGAAAGGGTTGTTAGTCACTGGAATACGCTGCCCAGGGAAGTGGCTGAGTCACCATCCCTGGAGGTCTTTAAAAGACGTTTAGACGTAGAGCTTAGGGATATGGTTTAGTGGAGGGCTTGTTAGTGTTAGGTCAGAGGTTAGACTAGGTGATCTTGGAGGCCTCTTCCAACCTAGACAATTCTGTGATTCTGTGATTTTCTTTCCTCACATGCAGTATCTTTCACCTCTGTTAATTCCCTTTTCCTCTACCACATTGGCACGTTGGCCTAATTTTCTGTTTATATTCTTTGCTTTTCTTTCTGTCTTTCTTGGTCACATTTCTTCTCTTCTCATGCTTCTTTTCTTTCTTTTTTCCCCCTATTTTCTCTGCTCAGGTCTTTCTCATAATACATAACTTTACTTTTCATTTTCCCTTCAACCGCTTGTCTCAGAGCTGAACAGTCTACTTACTTTTCTGCCCTGCATTCAACTGAAATGAGTTTTTCAGACCCTGCATCTCCTTGTGCCTATTGACCTGACTTTTCCCTCTGTGTCACCCATGAAGTTCATGTCATCATACTCATACTTTATCTGGTCTTAAACAGGAAGGCAATGGGGAAGCCCACCAAGACCTCCTGTCTGGCTGAGAGGTGGTGAATAACGTCTTATTTCCAGGACACAGAGTCACAGCATCAGGTACTGCTTCAGAGGACAACATTTAACAGCCGCTATATCTGATAAGAAGTGTAATATTTATTTCAGGGTAGGATCCAGACATCTGTCATTAGTCTCAGGCTAGATTTAGTTTCTAAATAGGTGCTTGGTTTCCAAGCTCTCATCCTGCATAATCATGTCAGTGTCTCAGGTAAGTAAACTGATTCTCTGTTTGATTAATTGTTGACTGTCTCTCTAAGAAACATTTTCCTCCTTGAAGAAACGAATAATTCACTGTGTTGAAAACAAAGAAACAAAAAAACCCACCAAACTTACAAGACAAATTAGAAATGCTTCCCAATAAACAAGAAGGCTGAAAAGTACTTTACAAAACAAGAGCAGCATTACAAATGAAATCTTTTTTTTTGGTGATCTAATGACTCATAAAACAAACAAACCAACAAACAAACAAACAAACCTGAATTAGAAGTACCAGAAGCTCAGTAGGTCAGTGTATGAGTGAGTGGCTCACTGTATACAAGAAGACCCAGAAGGCATTATATTGCATGGAGTAGAACAAATACACAGCTAGTAGGGAGACTAAAGGTTGCTGTCCATAAGAAAGTATGTAGATGGATGTGCTCTTGAAAACACAGCTGGGCACGGATCTGCTCTACAGCAATGTACTCAACATCAACTCATCTTACACACTTCCCACCTCCACAGGTTAAAATGTCCTTCTCATTTACAAACATCATGAGCAAGGGAAGAGACCAGTTTTGTTTAGCTTAGGGCAAAACACAGTTTTGCAAAGAATTATTAAATAAAAACACCATTACTCAGATCTAAGAGAACTTAATGCTGTTATTGTGTGTACATGTAATGTACACTTAAATGACTGACCTCATTGTACAGGAAAAAAAGAAATAAGGCAGATTTCTGTTTTTACAAGGTTGCCATTCGGTTTTCCTGCAGTAGATGGCATCATTCAACAGGAAGAAAGAGGAAATAAAGCTTGAAGCCATCTGGATGTAATGACATTCATATTTGCTTCTAACTTTCTGGACATTGTTAAATGAATTAAGAAATAAGCTAGGAGAGCTGCAATGAAAATCGTTGTGGCCTTTGGCAGAATGAAAGTATTAAATAGATTTCCAAAGGAAACTTGCATCTGGGAAGACTTAGTCCATTCAAGACACCCCCTCTGTGCTCCGATGTAGATCCGTGTGTCAGCATGTTATGACATAATGCATTTTGCATTGCTCATAAAGATTAAATGTTAGCTCTGAAATGCTTTGGAAAGCTGATTTGTGCTAAAGCACTGGCAAGCAACATATAGGAAGCATAAGGCCATAAAAAAGCTGACTTGCCTGCTCCTAGACTTGTGGTAAAACAGTCGCATACTTGCCTTAACCAGCTTTTCTGATGGATTCCTGAACATATATATTAGCCAAATATTTCAAAAATATATTAGAACTGAATAGCGTTGGCCTAAGGCAATGCAAAATCTTATTCTGCTCCTGAAAGCCCTGAATGCAGTGGCTCTGGAAAGCTTTTTTTCTGTGACAGTTATTGCGATGGCTTGTTGGGAGCTGTGTCAATCTATGATAAATTTTAAAAATCATTAATTTTTTAGAGTATCTGAAAGCCTGAATAACTTGGATTTTATGCCTTTCACTGAGCATTCACATTTTAGAATATTTCTGTACTTTGCTGTGAGTAGTATTTCTCTGGGCCAGCCTAAAAAAAAGGAGGAGAAAAAAATGGTAACGTAACAGTCTTTGTCATATGCTGCTTCTGAGTTATTTCCCATTTTCTGAGCAGACTAGCAGTTGTATATGGAAGCAGACAAATCAGGCAGAGGTGAAAGGAAAATTACCATTCTGTCTTGAAGGAGAGTGAACATTAAGAGTGGAACATTAAGGAGCCCAGATAGATAGAGCAGGAAGCAAATACGGTCATTTTAGGCCTGGAGGATGACAGATGTCATGAGTATTGATACAGGGAAATCTGTTAGCAAGTGCTATGACCTGAGAAGCTGACCTGCTTTCTACTTGCTTTTGGCTTTGTACCTGTGCAAGTGCTGTGATCGTGACTTGACCACATTTACGTGGCAAACAGAAAAAAATCTCCTAACAGCGTCCTCCAAAACCACAGGCTTTTCCACTTTGGACAAAGCAGATGACCAGCTATTGCATTAGTGGCAAACTCGCAGAGCCCAGTTGCCAGCAGAGCTGAGGAGCTTTGATCTGCGAGAATCTGGTGACCACCACCACCACCAGTGAAGCAAAAGTTTTGCATTTATTTACCTTGGCTCTAGTCAAGCCTAATGGGCTGAAATGAAGGAGTCCTTGCCCCTAAATTTGACTGGATCCAAAGCCTGCTGGAGACAGGAAGGGACTTTTAATTGTACAAAGCTTATGCTTTCTTATGCTGCCCAGTTTGGGTTATTTGCTTTATTGTATGACTACTTCAGAAAGTATTTTTGCATTTCTTCTAGACTAAATGCATCTATTTATTGTATATTCCAGCAAGACTTTATGTTATTCAACTGAGAGGCCAATTTATGAGGACAAAGTTCATTTTCAATGGAAATGTCCTGTTCTCCCCTATGCTGAAGGAGCCTGAGGAATCCATCCCAGCTCCTGAAGCATCCCTGCTTTCCATCTACCGAGCAGAAAAATAACGCCAGTGTCTACCTCAAAGCAAGTGGTTTGGCCTTGCTGTCTGGTATTAAGGCGGTGTTTATAACAAAATCAAACGTGCTCATTCCATGGTGTGATCACTAATGGAAACAAATGGACTGTCCTCATCAACTAACTGGCTTGCTGAGCCAGACGGACCTGCTCTGTCCATGTGGACTCCAGCAAGGTAAGTGCTGAGTACTTGAAAAGCCTGAAGTAGTTTGTGTTTCATAGGCGTCATGAAAAGAGGCAGAAATATAAGAAAAGCAGTGGGTTAATTACATGTTTTTTAAACTGCTGAGCCTGCAGACATTTGCTCAGCTGGAATTGTCCTAAAACAGCTGGCGAATTTTGTACTGCCTGTGTGGGTGAATGGAAGCGTCAGGGATGAAACCTCCATTGACAAAACACCGACTGCAGCCTGTGAAAAATCAGAGGTGTCGTCTTAAAAATTCTTTCAATCTCCATTGCCTGCAGGAGAAAGAGCTGTTACTGGGTGCAATAGGATGAGAGTGCAACTGAATGGTTCCCAGATTTCCAAAGTTTCACAGCAAAAAAGACTTTTTGACTGAAAGTGAAGTTTCTAGGGATGCTCATCTGCCCAAAAAGCTGGTGTTTGGACAGTGCCACTGCTCCACTCCCAGCCCTTTTCCTCTTTATTCAGCTGCAGAGCAAGGAAGAGAAAGCAGCATAAAACAATGCTGGTTAACCATAATGCTATACTTTTATGTCAGAGGTGTTGGAGAGCAGAAACTCTTTCTGTTTCACTGGTGATGTATAGAGAAGGCTGGATTCTCAAGCAAAGGTCCATTACGCCATGTAGCCAGACTGTCCCTGCTCTGAGACCCACCCAGTCTGTCACATTACAAAACGGGGAAAACCAACCAACCAACCAAAAACCCAACAGGCCTGCACAGGTACAAACAAGTATTTGTGTTTTAAGCAAATCACTGCTTGTGTCCTTCATTCTTCTCTGTAAGCTCCAAATGCTGCAACATTTCTGTGGCGTTTAGAAATTTCTGAAACACTTGCCGAGCAATATCCTTATGGGCATAATTTGTGACCAAGTAAAACTCAAAATGCCTTTATTTTCCTCACAGGTTATAGCTCTTTCTTAATCTTTCAAAGTTTGATTGATGTTAAGGGCTCCAACTTTTCTTCCATATCTTCTGAAGGCTGCTGCTCTTCTCGAAGGTGATGTGATCTGAAGGGACGGGGACCGTCACAGTGCCCTGTGTTCAACATTTACATTTCTCTATTCAGTCTCACGTGGTGACATCCTTGAATGATGTTCTCCGTGCAGCTCCTAAAGGTCACCCTGCTACAGATGCCTTGCTTTGAAACAGGCACCAGCGACATCCCATCAGGGATGCTGTTGCTCAACAGCCCCACTCCCTTCAGCTGCGGGACGGCAGGGAGGAAAATGGCAGAGCAGATTTCTTGGTTCAAAGCTCTTAGTGAGAAAACAAATTGGTTTAGTCTGTGTTGTTGGGTCAATCATTTTATTTCTTAAGGTTGTCCTGAAAATTCTTTCTTTCCTGTTTCTGGATCGGTAAGAGTCGTTTTGGGAAAACCACCCGATGGACACAAGAAACAATTCTGTTGTTAGCTATTTCTTGACAACTTCATGGCCTAAATGTGTGCTTGTTTTTTTGTAACGGAGAAATATATTCCTGAATGACCATTTGTATTGGGATGTTAATCTTGGATTTCCTCTCCAAAGTCAACTCAGCCAATTACATTTTCACCTGTTTTTTAAGTAGAGGTAGACTTGTTTTGCTATAATCTGCAATGTGTGTCATTCATTCCTGATCAAGGGTACACAGCATCTGATCAGAAACTCCCTTGCTTTTACTGCACTTGTACTGAGCATTTTGACAAGATCAACTGTTTGCATTAGAGGAGGGCACACAGCAAGTAAAATTTTCATCTGAATTCAGTGCAGTCAGTGTCTTTTGGAGGGCCATCGCATAATTTCTCAGTCATTCTTACCATTACTGGTAAAACACCTATGAGGTTTTTCCATCCCCTCTGTTCTTATATTAAAATGTTTTTTTGCACATCACCTTTTGTGCCATTTGGTGTCACTCTAAAAATAAGCAGCAGGCTGCAATCAGTGTATCTGTGGCCATTTAGTTGTAGTGCTGGTATCAATTCTCACTGCTCTGCAGTAATCTGTTTTGATGTGCTCCTTGTCTTTAGAGCGAAGGATGCCAAATGGCACAAAGAACTGTGTCTAAATCTTCAACCAGACAGAAGCTGACATAAATTCAAGGTCTGATGTGATTTTATGGATTTATTGTTTTCTTTAAACATACAACCTGCCCCCTCTTTGGGCAGTCAATGAATGCTTGTATGGTCAGAGTTCAAGTGTCAAGCTAATCTCAATTTAATCCCATCAAAAACTGGCCTAGTATTTTTCTCAAAGAGGGCAATAGCTTCGTGTTCACTACTGCTAGGATTAAGTGGAAAAAATTACCAAAATCCAGCACACCACTCTACCAGAGAGATAAAAATCACCCAAGGTGAAGATGTATCTCCAAGACATTCTCTTTTGCATTTCTGTTTTTGACCAGGATCATAAATGGTTTATAATGCTGAAGGATTCTTTGCACCATTCTTGCCATAGGCCTCCTCTGGCAAGAATAAAGAAAATCTGGGAAAGTTGTTGTGTATGAGCAAATTGCCCAGGCTGTGCAACCAGATTTTGCTTTTCATTGCCTAAGTTTGCAATTAAAACAAGTGGGGTTTTTTTGTTTGTTTTTGATAATTAAAGTTTAGAGCTGCCCATGATCTTCTCTTCCCCCTTAGCTCAGTGAGAGGGATAATGACTTTATGCAATGCTTTCTCTGCTTTTCCTTGGAAGAGACCAGCTTGATTCAATACTTCTCTCCTGAGACTGGAACAGATGGGAAATGTTATAGTGCAGTGTATTACATATGGTAATAACATTTATATTTTCAGATACGTTGGGCAAAGTCAGCCCTCTTATAACTCTGTGGCCATAGTGGATTTGCATCAGAGATGAGTAAAACAGCAGGGGGTCAAATTCTACGCTCACATAACTCCCTGTACAGTTGTATTGATTTCCCTGTAATTTCAGAATTTGGAAGTAAATGAAGGCTTTGGTTTTTGTATTTCATATTCCAGTGATGGATTAAAGAACTCTGGCATACAGTCCACAGAAAAGAATCATGTCTTGGATAATAAATTAAAAGTATTTGTAATTCACAAGGTCAGGGAAAAAACAAAATGCAGCAGGCATTTCTGAATGCCTTGAACATCGTTAGCCTAGTTTCATCTGCAAAAGGATCTGTATTCATTCACTCCTCGTTCCAGTTTGTACCAATTCACCTCACAGCCATTCTGGACAGTTTGCTGGATACAGATGGCAGTATTTGATTCTCATAGAGGACATTAATTGGCTATTTGTACGCTGAGCACGATGTTCTTATTGTCAACTTGCAAAGGCTACTAAAGCCAGTATTGCAAGGGCTTTCACAGGGTACTGAAGACACTTTCAGCTTCTCTACCTATTCTCTAAAGCCCGAAGCATCTTCCAAACTAGAGTCCTTGTCAGGTGAAGGCCACGCTTTAGGTGTAGCAAAGCACCAGCAAGGCCAGAGCTGACCTTTGTTCCTATAAGAGTTGAGCAGCATCGCTTACTGCGGTGCCTGCCTGGCTCCTCGCACGCATCCTGCTCGCCCAGCCCCACGCAGCCGCAGCGCCAGCTGGCATGGAGCGAGGGTAGGCAGCTCCCCAGAGCGGAGGAGGGCTGTAACATCCTGAGCAGACACAGCCAGATGCACCAGTTAATCTGTTGGAGTCCTTAAAAGGTATGAGTGGAAGAGCTTGAGCCAGAGGAAACCTGATAAATGAAGAGGCTCTACCACTATTTCTCCTTGCAGCTACTCTAGCAGCAAAACAATTGGTTGGATTTAAAACTCCTCTGTTTTTTGTTCCCCTCCATATTTATGCTATTCTGTGTATGCAAAAAAAAACAAAAAAAAGAGTGCTCTAACGAGAGGACCACCCTGCCAACTGCGAAGCCACCAACAGGCTCAGAACATTGCACAAAAAAATCTTGCAACTATCTGAGCAGATTTCAATTACTCTTTTCAAAGATTTGCAATTCCCACCACACAGCCTATTGTTTGCTTTCACTAGAACATTCCTCTCTTAAACAACTGGCACAGAACGACTACTGCTCTGCAGGGAAACGAGCTAGAAACATACAGCAGATTTAAAGCCAAGCCCAGAAAAAAATATAAATTTTTAAAAGAGCCTCTCGTGAATGCAGAAGTGTTTTCCAAGATAATATGAAGGCTATTTTCACTGCTTATAACTGAAGAAAAACATGGGGGATGAAATTCATTCTCCTTTGATGCTCAGTGTGGCTATTATCCTGAACATCAAAGGAGTAATGAGTGATGCTGCCCATATTTTCCATTAGCTGTATCCAAGCGAGCAATTGTTTCTCTCGTGTCTGAAATAGGAGTTGCAACTTTGCTCTTGCTTCTTTTCCTAAAAGAAAATGGAGAGAAGGAAAAGAGGGAGAAAAAGAAGCAACAGCAGAAAGGGGATGGGAAAGAAGAGGGGGAAAACAGAGGTTTGCAGCAGACGGCCTGAGGATGCCTGGGCATTGGGCATGAATTTCAGTGGGAAATAATTACGTCCAGAAATTTTCCAAGAACTGCCAGTGTTGAATTGCTGTGGGAATTAGTTTCCAGACACGGATCATCCTTTGATATCTACTGCTGCAACCGTGCTTGGGTTGTTCCTGGGTTCCACTGCCCTTTGCAGTGCTGAGGCTGAGACTAACACAGACCCTGAAGCCACCATAGCAGCCCACAGAAGTTTTCCACATGGAAGCAGACCTTTGGCCATCCTGGCAGGAGAGCAGAGGTGCCTGTGCCACCCCGTGGGGCGGGATGCACACTAACTGTGAGAGAAAAGCAGCAGCAGACAGGGATTGGTCTCCTTTGGCTATGGATAGCTTTGTGTTCCTCTGGCTTATGCTGCAGGCCATTCTTGTACAAAGTCAGCTAGTCTTAAATTTACAAATGTCACCCCCCTTTAACTGTAAGAGAAGCCCTGGGCTTCCAAAATAACACAACACATTCAGCTTTAAAACATGCATCTTCTCATTATCTTCACATTCTTCCTGTTCCATGTCCTGTGCATGCTTTCTCTCCCCTGACAGCCATCACTTCATGGAGTATTTGTGTGATTCAAAGAAAGACAAAACTGTACAGACATTGTTAAATGAGGTACTGCTTCCATTCTCATCCTGATAGTTCATGTTTAAATGAAGGGGTTGACGTAAATGAGGGAAAATGGAAGCACTCTTAGTTAATCTGAAAGGAATCTCTTCTGCTGTCCTTTCACTAAACAAAGCCAGAAGTCCCAGAGTTGAAGTTTATCCAAACTAAAGCCAACAAACGATTGTTGTTGGAGGGGGTTATATCATGTTTTCCATTGTCATTTTGACAAGAAGCAGCCAGAGACTTCAACTTTGCACACTCAGAGATGAGGATATTGGGTCTGAAGTGAAAATAAATAAATAGCGGTTGGAACTAGGGTAGCTTTTCTCAAGCAAAATGGGGAGAACCTTTGCTATGCACTACAAGATGGGAAAGATAAATGGTTGTCTGAAAGTACAAACGTGATGTACAATGTACTGTGCCTTTGTGTAAAAGATGTAGTGGTTATTGCCGGCAATGGAACTCATTCCTCCTTGCACCCTTCTGGCATTCAAGACAGGATAAGCACAACTCTGTATTATACTTACAGAAGAGACTTTCTGACTCCTGCAGGTGTTATACTCTATTTTTTAATGTCTGTGGTGATTATCAGCCCAGTAGCCACAACCAGGAGTAAAGTAAGGGTTAATCTTTGAAGCTATTATGCAGCGTCTAGCAATGCCAGAAATATTAATGACACTGTCCCTACAGTTATGCATGGGACTCTTATTTGCCTGAAACGCAAAGTGTCTGACTGGGCTAAATGGAGAAGGCTCAGAAAACTGTGGGGATTCCTTCTAGATTTTGCAGGCACAAAGCACCTCTAGTCAGAGAAACCATCAAGCCCAGAAAGTCTTAAACTGTAAGCATACAGCTAGGTACTGAACCCTAAGCCACTTTAAGGTTGTGCAAGTACAATTTATCAAGCTGCCTCAACGAGAATGAACCAACGGGTTTTTGTGTTGAATTAGAAAGGATTTTATTCTGTCCTTTTCAAGTCTGAGCTTTAGTTTCTGGGCATTGCCAACAATAAATTGAATTTTGTTCCATCACATCAAATTTCTGCAGTGAACTGGGAATCTAATCTAGTTACTTCAAGTCCAACAAAACACTTTGCTAACAACATGTATTTGCTGTTACCAATAGTTTTCCTTTTCTCAGCTGAGATCTTTTGCCTTGTTGCTTAAGCATGACTAAAGCATAACACAATCTGGAGTATTAATGGACACGACAATTGCGCTAATTTCCAGTTCTGTGGGTTTTGAGGACTCATTACTTCTAAGCGACAAATTAAAACATGCAACTGTTACAGCAGCTGTGGCTTGTGCCTTTCTCCAGACTGCTAACCTGCCATGAGAGCATCAAGCAATGTAGCTTTCAGGTCACCAGCTAGCCTGGGGAAGCACACTTTGTTGTTGTTTCCCCCTACTGGTAGGCTGAACCTTTCAGCTATGAAGAGATTGCTTTTGATCCAAAATGCCAGGTGACTGTCTGCATCACTGCTGTTACTGATCTACAGCAAACTTTGCTGTTTGTAAAGTGAGGTATGTCCGATTTTCTGCACATTTCTGATCTAAACAAGGAATGAACAACGTTAGCACATAATCAGGACAATAACTAGTAGATCCATGTCAGCCTGCTTTATCAGCCAGTCTGATAAGATAATAGAAATTAATTCCTTTCTTTCTCTTCAACAGCATTAATTAAAGCTAACACTCAGCTGTTGTGTAAGGCTGGCATCAAGTATGACGCTGCAAGTGATACTTTGCCTGCCTATTTCAAGCCTCAAAATTTTGGCAGAAGCTGGAAGAGGAAATAGGACCAGTTTGTAATCTGCAACACAAAGAAGGGAGCAACTGTAATGTCTCTGAGACATCACCAATAACATCAGTGCCAGAGACAACACCCTTCTACCTCTGCCTTTTCTCCCTGTAATAAACCAAGAGAGGTTTCCAACTCCCCCTTCTCCTTTAAAAATGCAGTCTGTGTAGACTTGGTCTCAAATCAAAAACAAATATGGAAAATAATGAAAAGGATATTTAATGGTCTTACTTTCCTAAGTCTAATGTCTTCCAGGGATGTGTGATCTGAAATGTGTTTATGAAATTTGACATATTTCCAAGGACATATATATAATGTTTAGAGGGGGTGGATTCCCCAGTCTTTCGTTTAGCATGATTGTTCCAAACCAGCAAGGGATGTATCAACTTTCCTAAGCAGAACATTGCCTGCTATAAACTAATTAGGAGAAATGGAAGAAGAGCAGTAGACCCCTGACCTACTGCACCTTCAATAGTTTAGATGACCTAAGAGTATGTAATTACATGTTAACACATAGGAAGTGTACCACATAGACATGGTCTGTTTTTAGCTTCAAATATCTGGAGGAGGTTTTGCTTGTGTTACCATAACCTTTCAGGATAGTTCTGACTGTCATTAACATTACCCTTAAACTAGCTAATTTATCAACAACAAAAAGGAATATGTGCAATGTTGCATATAGCTAAGTGCTAAAAATGCCAGTCTGGAAGTACCAATGCATCTGAGCAGTACCTGTCTATTCCATTGCCCATCTAATCCCTTCCAATTAAAAGAAGAAAGCAAACTAGTTCAATCAACCCACTTACAAGTGTTCCTAAAATATCATCCTTTCTTTCTGGGTATTTTAATCAGAAATCAGTACTCAGCAAAAAGAGTTTTTTACATGTTTCCCCCTAAAGCCTCCTTCATTTTAAAACCGTAACTTGGAACTCGAACTAATAGGAAAGGTCAGTAAGTCTTCCCAGTGATATTTTAAGATCCAGTCATTATCTTAGAAATGAACTTCCTGACCGGACATCCAAGATAATACATTACAAAGAAAACACTAAATTATATTAGATAAAAAAAAAACTAGCTGGAATAAAAACAATGGGTTTCTGTCTCTGCTTGCACCCTGCTTTTAGAGCAGCAGTGTTCTCCCAGTGACCTCAGGGAAGTCCCTCATGGACTGCTGGGTGTACATATGAGATGTGTCACGCTCCAGGTGACGGCCTTTACTCGTCTCAGATACAGCTGAGGCAGGCCCAGGTCCATCTCAGCTTGCTTTTGGCCCCAACACGAGCAGGGCTGTGCATGTGCTTCCTGCGTAGCCAGTGTACATTGCCAAGTACCTCCAGCCAGCCTAGCTAAAATTAAAGCTGTCTTCTGGAAGTTGCTGTCTGTTCTGATTCTACTAACTCAAATGAGATGAATGTAAGCCTGAGGACTACACAACTATACAAGTCATGTGGGCTGGGTGGAGGATGGATTTCTCTCCTGAAGTTGTTTTCAGAGTTCTTTTGCTATTTGGTAGCTTAGCATGCAGGGTGCAAAGGTGCCTGCAGATGGTGGAAATGAATACACCTTTCTGGAATGTGTCACGTCTACCTGAAGGCCAGCTGTTAGTCACCAGGAGGCATTTCATCCTGAACACGCTCAGGGCTTGGCAGCTCCTTACACCACGACTCTCAGCACACATCAGAAAACCTGAATTGTCTCAAGCTGGCTTCGTTTACAGGCTGAAATGGATTACTAGGGTACTCAGTTTTTCTTCTTGGAAGTCCCTAAGAATTTCTTATTCCACAACATCCAGAGCCCAAGCTTTTGAAGAAGTTTGACCTGAGGCTGTACTCAAACCTCCATTCCTAGCTATTATAGCCATACAAAGAAACATATAGCCCAGAGGTACATCTGACTATCCTAAGCTTAGTGTATACTGAGCAGTTTCCTTAATATCTTGCCAAGTCTTGTCTCCTGGCAGGCTTTCCCAAGGAAAATTTTATATTGACTTACATTTGATACTAACCATATAAACGTTTTCCTTGACAAGAGAGAGCATTTTAGCATGTCTGGAAATTCTCTTTTGAATCCTGGAAAATTTGGCTTCCCAGTCCATCACTGCCCTGCACACGGATTCGCAATGCTAATAACCAATAATTTCAGTTATCTCTTTCCCCGTGAGAAAAGCAAATTGAGCAGTGTGGAAAGGAGCATTCCAAGGGGAGGATATTACTGGGTATATGAAAGGCTAACTTGCATTTTATCAATCTGTCTGTGTAACTGCATCTCTGTAAGTAGTATGGAAGTGATCCCAGGAAGGAAATGTTACTACACCATGAAACAGGAATGTGGCAGAGAAATGAGAACACTCCCTCACACTTCGTTTGTATATTGTTCTTCTAACCCCAGATTTACCATCTCTTGAGTCAAATATGTGTTGCACTTCAGAAACGTCCAGGGAAGCAACCAGAGGGAAGGAAAGAGACCTGGCCTCAGTTTATTGGGCGAAATAAAACTGATGTTTGTTCTTTTTATATTGGAGACATTCCTTAACTCTCTGAAGAGAGAGAGAGAGAGAGAGGAAATATATTACAAATATTTAATACAAATTATATATGTATAGTGTTTGTTGCTGTAAGCAGAGAAAGAACTCACAGCATGTGTTAGCTCAAATTTTCCCATATTGCCATCACTGAGGATTACTGAAGCACGGCATATATGCTGGAAAAGCAGAAATAGAAAAGCCTTGGTCTGCAGCACACCACATTTCATCTCCACAGAATTCCAGCTGCCGTGCAGTGCCTCGGCCGTGCCCACGCGTGGCGAGGTGGGCTGGTGCTGAGCGCGCTGCTGCTACTGCAGGCGGTGCTACCTGGCTGCCACAGCCGGCTGCTGGGCTCATGGAAAGCTCCTGCTTTCTAGCCAGGCTTAGGCAGATAGGTTTGCTCTCAGCTGGCTAGCTGTTTTCCTGATTTGCAGCGTACAGACAGGGCTAGGGTGTGGCTTTAAAGGCATTTGGCTCTCCTTTGCTGCAGTGTAACTGGCTGCCACTTATCCGGTGATTTGTAAAGTTATTTGCTGCCTTCGTGCAGGAATAAATACATTGCAGATCTTTCATATTTACAAGAAAGAAAAACGCTTTATCTTAAGGAAGGTCTGGTCTCAACTGCCTGGCAAGCAGGACCAGGACACATCCAAAAAAGGTCAGATGCACTTGGGAATGTTTAACTTAAATCACCATACCACACTTATCTCCCTAGTAAGCTGAATTATTCTATATGAAGGATTTTTTTTCCTCTCTCCAAATTCCACGCTCACTTGCTGTCCGGCAGACACACACACAAGCACTCTCAGACACTGCCAGACACTGGTCAGTCCCAGGAGGGACCAAAGCAGCCTGCAGACGCACGACAGAAACCATCGTGGTTAGGGGAATTCAGTCACTCCCCCCCCCCCTTTATGTCAAAGGCAAAACCCCACACGCTGACATATTTTTCATATATCACTCTTAAAAACTGTTTCATCAGAGCTGAGGAGAATTTTTCAGGCTGTTTTCTGTGCACAAATTGTTTAAACAAAGCCCCATCCTGCTGGGGGAAAACAAGCAAGTACAAAGGAGCGGTCCAGATACAAAGCTGGAAGCAGCCTTATTGCTTGTGACAAATAACTTCCAGACAGCACCCAGCCAGCAGTTGAAACGCTATTCCAAGAGTTAAAGGAAACAGTCAAAAAACTCTCCAGTGTCTGTAATAGGAAAACAAGAAAGAACAAGAAGAAATGCAGCACAGCAGCGAGCACTGCACAGTCCCCTTAGCCACCGGCAAACAGCAAAGCGAAGAGCAACCTTTGGGAGGGTAATGCATGCTCCCGCAGCTTTCAGCTTCAGCATTCGCTGTCTTTACTGCTGGATTAGTGAAGGAAAAGTGTTCTGGTGAGGTCTGTGCGTACGCGTTTCTTACCAGCTATTAAATGATTGGTGAAAATAAAAAATAAAACAAAAACATTAAATCATAAGAAGCTTGAATTACTCACCGTCCTGTTGTGCCAAAATAACTGAGGGTTGAAACACGGCAAGAATGAGCAAAGTTACTTTTTGCACAAAGCTCATCATGTCTAAATATTAGACATGAGACTCTCTGTGCAAAAAGAAAAAAATGGGGGGGAAAGAAAAATCTATTCAAGTAGCAACATCGGTCGTTCCCTGCCCTTCCAGCACCGGGCCATGTACAGAACTCAGCCACAAGCATTCCCCAGCTTTGGCCTTAAATAGGAAAAAAATTGGCTTACTTTATTTTTCCACCCCCTTTACTGAAATATGAGAAGAAGACCCATCCCCTAACAGTAAATGAATGATTAATATTTCTCTTGGCTTTACAGAAGAATAAAGTCAACTAAACAAGATACACAGCACATCTGGAGCTTTTGTGCATGTGTGAAGTGCGCACCGAGCCTATAGACGCACAGTTAGTGTGCGCTGCGTGCGAGATGTATGGACGGGAAAAAAGGAGCCCAGCAGCAGCCTGCCCGGGGCAAAGCATTTTTCATGCAAATCAGCAGTCATACAGCCCAAACGCAATTTTTAATTCCTAGCGCTTCCTAGCAAAGATGAAAGGTGAGTACCTGATGTGACGCCCAAAACTGAAAAATCTCAGCTGTGCAGCAGCAAACTTGGCTGTTTCTGCTGAGGAGCCATCGGAGTTAACGAAGGGGAGGCCTGAAAATTGCAACACTCCTGTTCCAGTGCTTTTCTCACATCAGGATTTTGTGTGACCTAGGAAGAAAGCTCACATTAAATATATATATATATATTCAGAGGCACCAATTTCACAAACTAATACTTTTTCAATAATTCAGCTAAATGCTGTTATCACAGTATTTGAAAGGAATGAAGAACAAGTAGCACCTTTTTCTTTACTCTTTGCTCCTCAAACAGGAAGATATAGCTGAAAAAAAAAAATTCAAACTATTTTTAATTAACCTCTGTTCTTTATTTATTCCATATGACACTTTACTGATAATCAGAACATACAGAGCTATTTTCCAAATAAGATGGCTTAAACAGGTTTTGTTACAAATGTAGTTTTGTTGGCAATTTAGCTTTAATTACAAGTTTGAGAGACTCCAAAGTGAATGCAGAAAGCTGTGTCAGTGCGCATCTCTGATAAATCAGTGATCAAATTAATTACTACTCTCAGTTGGTTAATTTGGTCCAGCTCATTAACTGCAAGAGTGCTCATTCATTTGCTCTTAAGCATTGCTGAGATACCAATGACCCAGGGAACTGTCTCTCCTGTCAATAACGCATTTATCAATCCCAAGAAAAGGGACCCACATCTGTGCACGCATAAAAAAATCAAGGCAGTGTGAGGCTATCTTTTAATCTAATAGGTATTAGGTCTCATTTCAAAACTTATTTACCTGAAATACATTTGCACTTAAATGGGAAAGTCATCTTCTGCTAGGGTCACCTGAGGTGAAACAAGGTGAAGCAAGTATGAAGAGATCTTAAATAACTTGATGACACTTTCAAAATACCCGGAGGGTCTCTTCTGCGTCTTACACATCATAAGGCAGAAATGGCTTCATACCTTTCAAAGGAATGATGCAGGGCTTTTCTGTTTGTATTAAATACTGTCAAATTGTCCATCTTGTCTGTGTTGGGATGGCAGAGTTATTTCAGGCAGTTGTAGGTTTTCATACCCTGTATCACTTTACTTAACAGGTTATTTGGCTTATAGATATCAAGTAGCTACAATAAACAGATAGCCACCTGCTATTGAGCTATCCTAACCAAAAGGCTTCAAATCTTGATGCATATGCCTGTAAGGCTTTATTTACTCATTTTTTCATATTCTCATATGATTTTTTTCATATTTTCAACAAATATTTCCTTATACTACTTAAGTTTATCTTAAGTAATACAGAGAACACCCTTGGTGAATGCCTTATTTTACTACTGTTTTCCTTCAATTTATATAGAACAACACTGGATCATTCAATTAAAATTTAAAATCTAAGAACAGCTCTGGATGGTTCACCTTGGATACTAAATTACACCCCAACTAAACTATGAAGCAAAATTTATCATGATA
This sequence comes from Stictonetta naevosa, assembly GCA_011074415.1. Taxonomy (NCBI): domain Eukaryota; kingdom Metazoa; phylum Chordata; class Aves; order Anseriformes; family Anatidae; genus Stictonetta; species Stictonetta naevosa. The sequence continues at coordinate 4,492,248 of CM021703.1, forward strand.
TATACTATTTCTGATAGTCATTGGAGTATCAATCTGCATGCTTCAATTTGTACAGAAATGAACTCTGACATTCCTGAATAGGAACATAACTTGTATCGCTTAATGATTACATCCCATAAAAATCACTAGTACTTATGCACATTATCTTCCATGAGTTCTGGGGCATCTTTGCTGTGGCTCAGCAAATAATTAATGGCAACAATCAGCTGCACTGGAGTTTCTCATTAAGGCTAACTTTAAATAACAGTGGTGGTAGATTTGATTTTATATTTCTAGAGTGAAAACACAAGGTAACTGCCTTTAACTGCCATGAGTCAGTTCTTTTAATTGGGCATTCACAATGTTGTTTGATTTTAATTACCTGCGGCACAGCTTTCCTTGAACGTCCTTGTACACTTTGTGAGCAGAGACTTCCTTTTCCCATCCTCTTTGCAGACGCACCCTCGCTTGAAACCCAGCTATCTTGATTCTTGAGTTTTGCAGGCATTTTAGGAGTATTCAGTGAGTTGTTCTTGGTTAACACTCACCTCCTCGGGAATGTATTGTCTTGGCATCTGGATTAAACTGGAAAAAAAGTATTCATATCAGAATCAGAGAATGGGCATGGAGGGAACCTGGAAAAATTATTTGTTACTGAACATATTTGCTTTTTACTGTGGATACCATGGAAGATATGTAGACCAAAACTATTGACAAACTTCAGTGTCAGACAACTTTGGAGTATTCATGCTGCTCCTTCTGCAATTTGGGATTCTTTGTGTACATTTAAGTCTTGTGGTCAATGGCATTTTGAATATATAATATATATAAATACAAAATATGTATTTATCAGGTGACTTCAGGTCCACCTACACCGAAGACCAGTCCTTAAGCAAATGGTCTAAGTATTACTCTGAAAGTTCCCAAAATTCAGACTTGTAAAACAGGCTGGTAGCTATCCTTTGTCCCCAAGAGAGCTTAATCTGAACCGCCAGTCTTCAGTTTTTGTCATTGTCCTATGTCAGGAATAAGATTTCTTTTGTTGTTGTTGTTCTAGGAGGATTTACATAATTGTAGAGGATCTTGGAATTTAAAAAGGTATATATAACTTCAAAGGAATAAAAAGCCAAAAATAGTGCAAATAGTCACTAAAAGCAAATATAAGTAAATAGGGGAACTTAGTTTAGGTCAGTTCCCCCAAATGTCACATCAGTGAAACCTGGGTCAAGTCTTCTAACTATTCTTGTAAAGACTTGATTTTTTTCCCACTGGATTGCACTATTAGTGAACAAACACACACTGCTAAGATGCATCCAGCAGATTGTTTTCTCTTCAGGCCCACTTCTAAAAAGTACTTGACTTACCAGAAGAGCTGAATTTAGAGCCACTACACAAACAACAACAACAACAACAACCCTTGCAATTTAATAATTCCTGTTTATGAACTAGAAGTAATACAAACTACAACCACTGCACTGATGACTAATAAGACAATTACAGGCATTAAGGTGTCCAAATCAATGAAATTGTTCTATTTATCTCCCATCTTTCCATTTCACTGAAATTATTTCCTAAGACAACGGGAAATTAGCTTTTGAGATGCAGCCTCTTGTTCACACACCTTCTGCTTTCACCTTTGCACAGCTTCAATGCTTTGCACAAATGAAAATTCTCTTTTTGCAAAAGTCCTGTGCAGATTAAATAAAACCCTTCAACTGAGTCATGTTGGGGACTAACTGTTACAGCACAGCTGTGAAGGCTCTTAGAGCAGAGCCAACATTATGACTGCATACGGGTGAAGCAGACAGCACCCACAGCATTTTCTCCTCACAGCAGGAGGGATGCAAGCCAAACGAGTTTAATGACCTTTGGGTGTACCGAATGCTGGGGAATTCAAAATCTGTGGCCAGGGTGTGGTTTTTTTTGTACTGAACACGTACCTACTCTTGTCGCCAATGATGAAATCTGTTAATTTAGAGCACTGGCCCAAAGCCTTGGAGAAGATGCTCCTCTTTTTCACCGAGGTGTCAAACTTATTTTGCAAGGAATCCTTTCATCTCTAATTCAGATTTCCACTGTGCAACTGAAAAAAACAGACCTCCACATTTTATTTTTATTTTTTAAAGAAACACCACCATCCCATTCCCTAAGAAAATACTCAATGGAACGGCTGCAAGACTTTGTGTCAGGACAGTGTCATGTAAAGGCTTTTGCAACTTACAGCTTATGGTTGATAGATGGACAGCAACAGAACATAAAAATGGCAGAAAATACTTAAATACATACAACTAAATTTGGTTGTGAGTTGCTCAGCTACGTTTGCTTTTACATGAGTGCAAAAAATCCTGTTTTGATATACGTACAAGTAAGAAAAAAACCTGATAAATCTGTGAAGACAGCAGCCTGAGATCACACTAACATATAAAGTAGGTTATCCTTGCAGCACAGAGTTTGTGGAGGAAGTGGGGGTGCACCAATCTTCACTCTGTTGGCTCTGCTCAGGGACAGGCTGTTGTCTCTGCTGCCTCTGCTCAAAGCACTGCTGTTCCAGAGAGCACGTGGAGTTCCCAGCACGGCTCGAGCATGCTCCAGTTCGGCTGTTGGTTCACATAAGACCTCGACACAGAAAAATTCCGGGATTTAGCCTTCAAGACTAGTGATCCAGCACATTTTAGGAATGCTTTTTTCTGCCCCCCCATTTTTTTTTTCATTTTCTAAATAAAAAAGAACTGTAAGACATAGCCAGGAATTATTTTCAATTATAGTTTCACATTTTTCTCTTCTCTGATTTATTGTTTTTTCTAATGAGGGAATAAATATTCTTGTTGGAGTTTACTAAAGAATAACAAAAGGCCATCCATACTCATATGACTCATTGTTTGGAAAAAACAAAACAAAACAAAAAAAAACAGAAAACAAAAGGACACAGGATTAATTGTTTTAACTCTTGATCTGTTTGGAATTAACACGATTCAAAGCAGAAGAAATTAGAAAGGAAAAACAATTGATTTTTTAAGAAAAATCTATTCTAAATGGAGGCAAGAGAAGATCTGTGAGTAGGTCAGAAAATATGGCAATACGAGATTCTTCCACATGAAAGGAAATTCTGGTGATCATAATGTAAAAAAAAAAAAAAAAGAAAAAAAATCTCAGTCTTCAGGATTAGCATTGGACCAATTTTCCCTGACTGTACAAGGCAGGTGTGACGTTCTCTTCTGGACCACAGACGTGCCACGTGTCTCAAGGAGCGTATGGCTTTCCTACAATGGAGAGGTGGTGTCCAGCTGCTTCTCTGGGAGGAGGGAACACGGACCACGCCAGGGCCAGCCCTGCTGCTGCTGGGTGGCCTGGAAGGCTGGCTCTCCACATCTACTTGAAGGGATCTCTTCTGATCCATGACTTCTTGTCACATGCATTCCTCTCTTGTTAACTCTAACACTCTCATACAGGCCATGGTATACCTGCTACAGGGAAGCGGCAGCACTTATTAGTTATCCTGGGTAATGCACAGGATCCTCATGCAGAGAAGAACTCCTATACTATTGATCCCAACCTGCATTTATGACTAAGCTGTTTATGAGCTTGCAGGTTTTTGGTTTTGTATTACAGAACAGAAAATCCTAGTTCAAATAAAACAGCTCAATGTCATTAACATCTGCTTGGGCAAGCCTGGGTGTTTTATTAGATACTCAGAGTAAAAAGATGCCACAAAACCACCCCAAAGTAGTAACAACAAAGCTGTGGTGGACTCTGGTGACCAAGTTAAACAGGCAGGAAGAATCATCAAGAAAACAGAACGAAGTTAGCTAACATTCATTCCCCCCAACCTATGTGGCACAAACAGTGCTAACAGTGGTATGAATCCAGCAAACCCTAGAATCCACCTTTTTTTGTGCTGAGACACCTCCTCTCCTCCTCATGCCTCAGCCCCTGCAGATTTCCAGCCTGCCCACAAGCACATCCTCGTCACTCACCGATGTTCCTGTAACGTAACATGGGCTTTCTATGCATGGTGGGGACTTCTGCTTACAAAACTGTCTTGTCTGAGGCTGTTCTTGAGACATCTCCTTTTGTTTCTCCCATATCTCCACATGCTTATAGCACGTAGCTTACACCTGTAAATGTAATATATATATAAAATTTACACTTCCCAAGTGCTTGCCATAGTTTTATTTTCTAGTAGCAGCAGTGCAGCCTGATTTATACTGCCTTGACTCAGTCCTGGGTTGATGTCAGGCAGTCTTTTTGCATTTGCTAAACAAACAGATGTTTTTCCCAGACAAACTAACACAAAATGTAAACTTACTGCCTGCCCAAACACCTAAATTTTAATTATTCTATGAATACATAAATTGTTATGCTGATTTGAGATCCACTTGGTCTTTGTTTCCTAAAGATACGAGATGTTTTCTGTCTCCTTTCCTAACAATTGTGTCTCATGAAAAAGTGGAAATAAATACCATAATATATATATATATATGTATATTTAGTGGAACAATACGAGATTATGCTTTTTAACTTTTTAAAATAAATAGCTTTAAGGTACAAAATCTTTTAAATCTTTTATATAAGAATGGATTCTTCTCAGCAGTTAATTTTCTACACACATTGGAAAACTCAGAAAAGTACCTACTTCAATTTATTAATCAATATTTGAAGGTATGGAACAACCCTTTTCAAATGGCAGAACAACGAACAAACTATTGGAACTATACAGGGGGAAAAAAAAAAGACTATGGGGAGGGGGGCAAAGAAATAGAGTATGCCTTGAAACAAATATATAATTAATCTCAACCTTCCCAGATGCCAGATGAATTGCCTATCCTCATAAGGATGTTCCACCAAACTCCTGCTAGATATCAGTTCCAGGACCCATAGTATTGAACAAATCTTGCATACAGAAAATTAAAAGAAGCAGCAGTGGAAAGAATCTTTTCATGGATGCCACTATATCTGGTTAGTGTTTATTTTGAGATTAGAGATCTGGTCTGGGTCATTCTTCCTTGATGGTAAACGTACATTGCTTGTTGCAGACTCTGTGTTCAAGACAACCCTCTGGACACTGAAGGAGAGAATGGTCTTGACTGCAAAGAGATTCCTCAGGAAGCATTTGGGAATATAGAGATCTCCCTCTCCTGAGCAACCCTGCATCTCCTTGGCATGGAAAGGGTGCAGATCCTCAGCCATTCTCCTCACGACTTCCCCACTGGCTTATCCTTGTTCCCAAAGCCACTCTGAGCACACAGCTGTCTGGAATTTATGAAACAAATGGACATGTACACGGGACCAAAAATCTGACCTGCTGTTATGGAAATCTTGGTTTCTTTGCACAACAAAGAATTAAGCCTGTTTCCATTCCCAGAGTTTCTGGTGCTGTTTTTGATTTAGAAATTGCGCTTCCTAATTTACAAGGGTCAGGAGGTCAGTGTTGTTATTGTACTATCTTTCCCATAAGCTGCCTTACTGTGCCTGTTCATGTTTTGTCATTGTGAACAAAACCACTGCAATGCTGTTATTTTTCAAGCTCTCAAGATATCACCCATGACCACTTCAACTACTCAGAAACTGGAGGAAATATTTTCTTTTGGAAGTGTAGTGAAATTTCAGGATGAAGAATAGTTTACATATGCCATCTCTAGATCTCTGAGAACTTTAGGAAGTGTAATCTTTGCAAAGGCAAACTACAACATAAAGGAAACAGAATATTTTCTAGAAACGATACAGCAGATACAAGCAGAATCCTGGTCCTGATCCAGTGCCATATTTACTGGGCTACAGCGCACGAAGATTGCTGTGTACCTCAACTTTGGTTTTCACCAGCCAAGTGACATCTACCATCATTTCTCAGAAACGTTACTGACATTACTGTCAAACTCTTAGTATCTTTGGAACCTGAGTTGTACCATCACCAAGTGAAAAAGTAAATCTGTTTTTGAAGCATTATGCTGCTGGTTCATTAATTTTCTACTAGTGTCCAAATAGTGCATATCACCACAGTCAGACCTTCTGTACTCTTGGCTGGATTTCTGAAGACATTTCTTAAATGGAGAAACAGAGTAGGACAAATTTCTGAAGAAAAATTTAGTTAACATTACTGTAAGCATACTTAGCCTCTCTGAAAATTGAGTGCTATTGACAGAGCTGTCCAGCTGGTGATGTGTACGTTCTGAGCTAAATCAGGCACTGAAATGCAAACTCTATCAACAGATTTTACTGACTGATTAAAAAAAAATAATCAATACAGACAGTGATGACATTTTTGCCTCATGTCTGTTCTTAGAGCAGTCCCCTTCCATTTTCATGATTCAAGGCCACTGCCTGAAGGAGACAAACAACAAAGGGACTCGCCTGGTGGTTTCTCTCAGTAGCTGCTGGATTACTTTTTAGCAAGGGTGACCTCACGATAATGTTTTGTAGTTGACTCCTGCAGGCATGTGCATGCACATTTACCTGGGTGCAACAGGGATTTCGGAGAACAGCACCATGCAAAACAAGCACACTGTAAGGTTCGTCATCACGAAGAAAACAGTGACAGAAATATTTACGTTTCCTACCTAGCACAACAGAATAAAACATCATTCCTCTTTCAACGACTTCACAGCTTTCTCTTACTCACCCTCTGCACACACTGCCAGGTGGCACCATGCCTGGCTCTGGGGGTGATGATGGACCCGCTGAGGGCTACGGTGCAGGTGCACCAGCACGCGATGGCACCTTGAAACCTTGGTGGAAAAAAGGAAAAGGTAAATTTGCCACATGTTCCATCAAGTCGTTACATGCTACATCACCGTAATAGGGCCGTCGTACTATTTTATAGTTACCTCTGCTGTTAAACGGTGTTATGGAGTTACTGCATGTCGCTGTTAAAACTTAACGATGAAAAAAGATCACAGCAAGGTTTATGAACTTCTGCTGGGAAGTGTCCTCAAAGTTAGATCTGCCCCTGCTGTCCATGTTGGCAGCTTCCCTTGGGACAGGTACCTGACTCCTGAATGGGTCACAACGCTTGTCAGAGCCAACTGCCAGTGCAGACATTGTCAAGAAACATCAAGAAAATGGAAGTTGTGTGGTAAATTTTGTACAAATTAATAACAACTAGCTATACCACATGGTCTTAAAGCCTGGCACCTGGGGATGTTACCATTAAAATATTTTGAATGCAGTACTTCCCATATAAAATTAGTGTACCTGCAGCCCTGGGCAGGCGACATTGTGACATGAACACTAGTTACTATACTATTTTTGTTTGTGCTGAGGTAGCTACCAAGCACCCAGAGACCTTGCCACCTCGGTGCCACTACAGCCACTGAAGGTTGTAGCGTACTTGCATTTTTCAACATACTCTCCATCAGCTTACGAGGAAGAACAGCATGGACAAGCTTACATGGCTATGCCCTGTGGGACAAGACGTGTGCATGCCTACTGCAAAATTCCAGCACCATCCCATTAGCGACCAGAGGATTTTTGAATTCTAGCTTAAAGCAGCTTTCTAATGACAACATACAGCATTTAAATTTTTAACCACTGATTTGGTCATATTCTTTTGTTGTTAACCTGTGAATGAAATGTCACATAGGTGGAAAAGCAGCAAACATTTAAAACAAATATATTTAATACACAAGCTCTGGGCAGGGAGATAGGAGGCATTATCTTTTATTTATTTACTAACCCTCTCAAAGTTAGAATGAGGTGTTTTTTTGGAGCTTTTCATCAAAACCTTTTTGAAACCCCGTTTTCCAACAAGGGACAATTAGTACAATTCACCTCATCATTATCTTTGGAAAGCTGCAAAGATGACCATAGCAATACTTTAATATTTATGAGATGTAGTACTTGTAAAAATACACAAGCAATGTGGATTGCAATTTCTGTTAGGCAGAGTAAAAAATAATTCAACTCATAAAAATTAAAAGAGTTTGTCCTTGAACAACTTCTCATATTATCAGCCTAACAATGTGCACCAATTTTCCTCTGGACCTAGCGCATTGGCTATTTTGGAAGACAATTAGCAAGCCAGTTTTAATCTATTTGGTGCAGAGCTAATTACCTCTCAAAAGAGAAAGATAGTTATTAGGCCTCCTTAGAAGCACTGTGTCTGAATGAACGTCTATGAAGAGCTGAGCTTCTGGTAGGCTTCAAGCTGAAAGAAAATTCTGAAGGCATTCTTTTTAGAGTAAATTAGAAGACCAAAACATATAGATGCTCGCTATGCGAGTGTCACCTCACCTTAAAATAGATATGAGTTACATTTAGAGAGATGTCAAGGTCTTTTTAATGAAATGATTTATGGAAAGAAACTATATATCAAGAAGAATCTTGCCCTATTTTCTGTTTCTGCGAAAGAGTCAGGAAAGAACAGCACATGAAATAATATTATTTCACTGTAGAATAATTCTTAACACTCCAGGAACGGCTGTGGGAAGTGATGTGGGATATAAAAGAAGATCAGAAGACATTGTTCTGCAATCTTTAAATGAAATGTATTATTTTCAATGAGCTGAATAACATACAAGCCAGACTCCTAAACATGTCAAACGCGGTATAAACACCACAGCCCTACCACGTCAATACGAACAGACTTACCACATTCCTTATCAATGAAGCACTTTAGACTTCCCAAATGTTACACTGACTGTATCTAGGCTGGCCTGGTCTCCTTGGGAATACAGGCTTAAGCCCATCCAAACTGTGCCTTGCCAGGAAAAAAAAATAATCTTAAAAGTTACTATTAATTTGTCTCCAGAGAGCACCGAGATACTAGGAGATACCGATACGACCCCTATACATATTGCCTTATTTCTAACAGTAGGAATCTGTGGCCACTTGCAAAAGACAAGGCGCCCACCAGCATCTGGATGGGTACATACCTGCTGTTTGCATGCACGGCATTTTCTGTTCTAGACCTTGTTCTCACTCATTTTACACATCAGTCGTTTAACAAAGCACCTCACTGCACATCTGGAGTCATGTTGGAGAAATGGAAAAACCCCAACACCAGGGTTTAACACAAGCTATCCAGACCTGTGCCAGCCAAAGAGCCAGCTCTCCCAATGCCCTGTCTCCAGAGAAGCGCAAAGCAACACCACAGCCAGCCAGCGAGGCACAATTTTGATGCGTGGCATCAGCAAGTCACTTCTTGGCTGACCCTGCAGCGTCTCAGCTATCTTGAGGGAATCAAAAGCTAGAAGCCACTCTTTCTTTTAACCTTTCAGTTTTTCAGTCTTTGCACTCATGTTTATTTATCTATTTATTTTGCTACTTAACACAATAAAAATTGAAGGATATCTAAATCAGAGATTCCTTCTGTACTGCTATTTCACTGCCAATCCGTCTCCAGCACGAACAGAAAAGATTGCCCCACAGGGCTTGTACTATTTGTTCTTTGTCTTTTCCTATGAGCATAAAGTTAAATTCAAATTAACTACTCAAGTTTTGTGATTTTAGTGATAAATTCAGATATAAGAAATATCTGTTTTTGAGGACACCTTGGAATTATCAGACCATAGGTATTGTAAAACACTCCTCTCACGTGATATATTGTAAAATGAATATTATGAAATGCTCCTCTCACATGTGACATACTCACACATTACAATTAATATTTGCAATATTTTTGCTAGTGAACTTTATCTTTAGACAGCTGTACGTCTATGAAAGCATGCTTGTCTGCAGTGGGTTACCATCTAACCTCTGTACAGTTAACGGGGGACTTCTGCCTTTTTGTTCTGCCTTTGAACACAACTTTTGAGAGCCACCAAAACATACAGGCAGCAGCAGCTACTGAAGGAGTGAATGACCAAGGCACAAGGAGGTCCTGCTGGAATGGCCAGGAAAAGGGAGAACTAGATTTTGGTAGGAAGCAGAAGAGACAATTGTGCAGGCAGATGTGGAGATGCGAGCCATGGACGCTGTGAAAGAGGAAAGCCAGGACCTCAGGGTACAGCAAGCCACTGCAGAAGTGCCAGAGGGCTGACACCCTGCCCTGCTGCCCTTGCCTCAGCCCCACCAAAGCCCCTGGAGCATTTCTAAAGTGGAACTGGGCAGGAGCTGTTCTACTGGGGCCGCCTGCCTCCAAGCTCGTGGGGCAAAGCCAGCAACAATAGATCAGAAGATTGGCTTTAGCACGCGACCATCTCCACCCACGGAACTGAGCAAGAGTCAGATATTTTGACAAGTTAATAAATGAAACTTACAATGTCTGTACAGAATTAATGAGGACTGACCCACTTGTGCTCCAGAATGCCCTCTGGAGTGAGCTAACCCTGAGACATAAAACACTTCACGGACCTTTAACCTTTGTAATTGAGTGCACTCAGAAATTTAGAGATGTGGAAGTTCTGAATTCTTTAAAATTTAGTTAATAGAAAGGCCTTGATGATCAAGTGTGGTTTTTAACTCTGTTGAGTTTATACATTTGAATAGCAGCTTAATAATTTATTTTCTTAATGAAAAGTACAATAACACTTTTCCTGAAATCTGCAAGAGCCTACATATATCATTTTTATCTTTTCAGTCTGTTCCTTTTGACCAGATCATTTTTTTCCCTAAACTATCTTTGACTCATATATCTGAATCCTGAAATCTCTTATCTGAAAATTTTAACTCCCATCCTATTTATCCTAATGACACAAAGCTGCAATTTCAAGAAATCCAGCTTCTTTAAGGCATACCTGTTCTTATTGTTTTTTTGTTTTTTTGTTTGTTTTTAAATATTCTTGGATATATTTTAAATGACATATTTTTATATAATATATTTTATAATAAACTGGTCTTTCTTTTCAAAGGCTTGGCCTGTCTCATGAGATGATGGCCTCGGATAGCATATTTGGATGTCCGAGTTATTTTCACAGTTGTTAGTTATTCCTCAATTCTCTGTGTACTTTGGGAAGCAGAGGGGCTGGATAGAGCTGTAGCTATTCAGCTGAGACTTTGCAAAGCAGAAGAACCACCCACAAAACGATCAGCCAATTTCTTCAGACATTGCTGCAGCAGAAGCACAGAGATAGGGATCTGGCTGCTAACCTTCCACCCGTTCCCTCATATAAGCAAATAACTGTCTCTCTGTGCATGATCTTCCTGAAGGACACAAGCTTATTTAAAAGCTTCTTAGATGCTTTGCTTTTTGGGGGGGGTGGGGATAAATTTATGAGGAGCAAAAATAATGTTCATAGACTCAGGGATTGTTCTAACCTGCTTGGGTAGGTTGGTATTTTGGATGTTGGCTACGAATTTTGATCTTCTGTGCCTTCCTTGTAAGGAGCTGCAGACACAGCACTGACTGACTTCCTGTTTAATGTCTGGGACAGCAGTAATTTGCAGAAACTTTGACGTTATGCAATAGGTAGAAACTAGCTTACTTGAAAATATTAAATTAATGTCTTGATTCATTAGTTATGGAGTGCCTAACTACAGTCAGGGTGAAAGAAGTTAGGAATTGGCACCAGGGTTGAATTTCATTGTATTCTCACTTTGAAAATCCCTCTGATCCTCAGAACATGCAAAACTGGGCACTAATTATTGAGGGGAGTGTTTGCACAAGCTATTGCGCATTTCTCTGGAATGTTTGGATCACAGTTCCTTTATCCCATCCACATCTGCCTTTTCCATTCCAGGCTGAGTTTTGCACCTCTGACCTGCTCACTGTCCTTTTCATTTCTGCCTTCAGCATTCTTATTTTATATTTTCTATTTGGATAACTCAAGCAGAAATGTAACTGACAGTTTTTAAGAAAATACCATTAATGCACCATTTCCTGCAAGCCTTTCAATAAACATATCCCTGTTTTTTTCTAATTAGAAATTTTCAGACCATGGTTGACTGCTTTCTGAGTGAGCTTAAAAAAAACCCAAGTAACTAGATATCTATATTGCATCTACAAAATTAGTTTTTGCCTGTGCTGGCAGATAAAGAAGTATGAATTTGTTTACTCTGCATAAAAACTCTTAATGCCTACTAACACCCATAGCAGTATCTACACATAAAGGTAGTCTCAACTCCTCTGGTTTTGGTTTCTCACTTTATTACTTTGGTCTTCCCTAATACCATAATCATCAAACAATAACATCATCAATATAACAATACCTTTTTTTTTTTTTTTCTCCATGAAACATTCAGTTGTCTTTCTCTCAAGTGTTAATTATCAAATGCCGTTTTAGCACCTTTATCTAGCTCATTATACACCACCTGCCAAGCTTTCTTTAGACATAATTTTCTGCAGGCCCCTGAAAGATTCCACTAATACACCTCTCTCTTGTGGAAGTTAATGTCAGAGAAGTACAAAAGTTTCACAAAAGTCATACAGAAAACTCACACAAGAGTTAAAACATTTTTTCTTCTGGAAGAAGAAAAAGAAGAAAATATTTTCTTCTTGACCTCTGTATTATTTCCACATTTTGTCATTATACACAATGCTGCATTTGTTTTCTGAATTCGCATCTACTGAAAGCATGCAGTGCCATCAAACCCCCAGCATAGCCAGCAAAATTGTAGACTTCATCAAAAAAAAAAAACAAAACCCAAAAAACCAACAATGTAAAGTTTATAAAGTCCCATGGAAATTGATACATATGGAAAGTTTGCTGTGAATTAAGTTGGGAAAACTTGTGTGGAAAAAAAATTTGAATCGTCAGTGTTCTGTTTATCTGATACTGAGGCTTCAGTGTTTACTTTACATCGGTCTGTGTTTACAGTGGGTTTCTGGACATTAGATTAGATAGCAATAAAATCTGTAACAGCCTGGGAAAAAATGAACTGTTGACTTATTGTTTCTAGAAAACTCCTAATCTGTCAGTAACTTTCTATGTTTTAATGATTACTAAATGCTTGTTTTAAATAATGTGGGGCAAAAAAGCTTCAGCTGCAGAGTAAAATTAATCAGTTCTGAATGAATTGCCCCCTTTTTTTTTATTTTACTGTTTGATGTTTTAGATTTATATCCTATTTCAAATATAAAGATTTTTTAAATTATAACTAACATATTAAAAGATCAAAGTTCAACATTACTTCGTTATTGATTCAGTGGAATTATTTGAATAAATGCTTCCCACTTTTTGTGTAAAAGTTCTTCAAGACTAACAAGGAATTTTGAGGTGGGTACCGCTCAGATCCTGCTGATGGATGTTTCACTTGCTCTCATGAGGACAAAGCAAATAAGCTTGCCTACAAATTAGCGTTAGGAGCGCTTTTACGAATCTGAATTCAAAATGTAACTTTTTGTGGGAATACTGTGTTTATACGTATAGGAAACAATTACTTCTGTATATAAAGTATATTTTGGTATAAACATATTTGACATTTAATGCATATTCTATCTGCATAGAAACTGTATTCAATTCTGTAGCTGTGCTTTGTATGTGAGAATTATTTTTCTCCTCCAAGACTTTCACAGCAAAGAGAAATGAAATACTAAATACAAGGTGTTAATCGTTAGCAACACGTGTCCAAATTTTTAGGCAACTATTTTAGTGGATACGTTCCAAAAAAAAATGACAAACCTTAGAGAAGAACAGCTCCTACAATCTTATTTCCTGAGTCTTGAAACAACACAAAGTTGCTCAGAACTCCCAAATAAAGACACAGAACAGTTTTTTTACGGAACTAACCTAGTGTCAGCAGGACAGTTGAAAAAACAGACCTTAGATATGCATGTAGATGCAAATATATCAAAGCAGTTATGTTTCTTTGTGTTGTCTACGTCTATGCTTTGTGAGCGTATCAGTGGAAACTTTGAAAAGGTGTTCATCTTTGACTATCTAGAAGCCTTAATTCCAAAAGAATTGTAAAAACCAGATCAAACTAGCAACAGTATGATGGCTCTTCTGAAGATCCCTGTCTACCGTGTACCTTGCTACAATGACAGAAGTGTTTGCCAGAGCCTGATTCAATGACTTAATTTCAACAAGATTCCATTGATGGGAACAAGGTAACTCTAAATCAATCAAAATCCAAAAAGCATCATCCTCTGTGTGGGAAAACAAAGATGAACCAGGGTTGAGATAGTGTGGGAGATGTTCCACAGAACCTCATCATTACATCCCTACCTCTTCTTGAAGACAAATAAGCTCTGGTCTAAGGACTGCATAAATAAAAAAACTCTACTGAAAAGAAGAGAGAAATATTCATGTTTTTGAACAGTTTATATTGTTAATTTTACCTTTCGATCCATTCTACAACCTAGAGAGTATAGTATAAAAGTTCTGATGCAAACAAATTAGATGAACAATGGAGGAATAGCTTCAAACATTTATTATTATTATTATTATTTAGTTTCAATGTAATTGAGGCAAAAATACTGGCTGTGGTCTCGATCTGAAAGGAGAACATGCAAAACCTTTCAGTCTTTATGTTCACTGAGGTTAACAAGACACGTAAAACTTGCAAATGAGAGACCTCTGTCCACAGATTTTATTTCTTTCTAAACTGATAAAACCTGTTTCCCTTTGTGCACCTAAAATGCCACTGTACCAAGAATTACAAAGTGCACTGCAGGGCAAAATCACGCACTGGCAGATGGATAAACTCGATGACCTAATAAGTCCTTTCCACTTCCAGTCTCCAAGATTAAGTGAGTATACTCTGGAGAGGAGTCTTTTTATTAAAATGGTAACTAAAGATGAGCGTATTTGGAAAATTATCAATTTGTATAAAAGAGAGGAGTAATTCTCTATACAGGATTATGAGCTGTTGACACAGCATTTGAAGGCATCCAGAGCAGTAGGTAATATCTACAGGCACGCCAAACCAGAGAGATGTTTTGACTACAGCATTTAGCAAACCCAGTATTTCCCTCCTGGATGCCAGGGATGGAGCAATGGATAACAGCATGACACATCACCTTACTCAGTTTTAAGTATTCTGGTTCATATTTTGTGATGGTTCACTTCCTATTATATATAAATGCAATGCTATCCTTCATTTTTCTACTTTTGTTAGAAACGTATACTTGCAGTGTACTATTATAGCAATATGCAAAGACCTGTCAAAATAATCCTTTGCTAATCTATTAATGCCAAATTCTATTAAAATGTTTATTTCTATGCTTATTTGTAGCATATCAAGAAAACAGAAATTAAAAACTGCCAGAAGACCTTACAGTCTTATTTTCTGCAAACTATTTATATTTAGAGTATAAAATCAAATTAAACCGCTTACATTTAACTTAATTGTTTTAATGCTGCTCTGGAGCAACTACACTAGTCTGACTGATGTCTCCACTCTGGATGGCTACTCGTGTCCTCAAGGCCTGGTTTAGAATCCACCTTTTTAACCACCTCAGGTACTAATACATGGTAGATGTAAGTTTGTCATTTGTTTGGTATATATTTTGCTCCCCAGAAAAAAATGTGCCTACCTGAACACTGGGAAATGGGCTAATGTTTACTTTTGATGTTTTTCATTTCAAATAATTGATGTTGTAATTTTTTTAAAGGATTTTTATTTTTTATTTTATTTTTTCAGATAAAATGACTTCAGTCTTAGTTTGTCTCCTGATCTGAGTAGTCTTATCCACCACCATAAGCAGATGGGAGCTGGCTAACCCTTAAGATTGGCTCTGCCTGGCATGTATCTGTATGTAAAGAGGAAACACTGCACTTGGGTGAAAGCAATCAAAGTTTGAAGGCCAAGAGTAGACAGCAAAAAAATGTGAGCACTGTTACGCTACTCTCACAGCAATATATTTTTAGGTAAATACGCTCTAATTCAAACTGTGCCCCTGATGTATTGTTTGTCTGAAGATTCCCTTAATGCTTAAGCACACTGAAGCATCTCATTGTTAAGCACATATCACTAGATAGAAATGCCTCTCTGAAAGGTTTCAGAAAGATGAAGAACCTGTGAATAAAGTGTTGCACTTGCTCCTAGATCAAAACTTCCTACTTGCTACTTTTTTTTCACTGTCCTGTAAACCAGAAGTATGGTAGCTTTTTTCCACACACAAGCTTTATAACGTCTAATTACGACACCATATGCTGCTGGCGAGAACAGTAATCTTCACCAGAGATGACAAATGGGTTCTTTTTTTGCTGATCCTAACATAAAACTGCCAGTTTTTCAATTTCTGTGCCACCACTGGGCCATCTGTGGAGCAGATTCTGAACTAGAAGTTGTCTGTTCAAACTCATCCTTCTCCGATGGGGCCATTTTGCAGCTGTGAGTAGCCACAGACAACGGTAACTCATGGTGTAGAAGTGTCCTCTATACAGACTGAGAGGTGGCTTGTCAATGTTGAATACAAAAGGAAACAGCTGCTGCTGCTGCTTGGTTTGGCAAGAACACATTTACTAACTTAAAAGATTTCTAAAAGATGTTGATTTAGAAATCAAGACTAAAAGTCTCAAAGTAATAGGACTACATTACAAGTTCACATATCCTATAAATATAAACAGTTAAATCTGTTCTTGATGAATTTAAGGCAACATGATGTGGTCTTACAGGATTGTAGTTCTTAGCCCATGTATTCTTAGGGGATGAGAGATGCTACCTAAGGGAAAATATATTTCCTGATGGCGTGGGTAGCATTAGATTTTATCCTGAACTTTTTGTAGAGCTCTGTGTTGCAGAAGCCAGTAGATAAAAATACAACACTTAGCTTTGGAAAATAGTATTGCCCCCTGAATCTGTGTTTCTTTCTTTGTTACAGAATAATCCTCCACAAGGACGTCCAAGGAATAAGATTTTGGTGAATGCATGTTTTATGACAGAGACCATCTCAGTAGGTATTTATGATTGCTAATACAAGTAAGACCTGTTTATAAAATACACACAGATACACACTTCATGGTCCAGGAATCAAGAAATAAAAGTTAATAAATGCTACACATTATTACACAGGTACTTCTTTTCCAAAGCCTCATAATGGGGTAAAAAAGACATGAACTTATCTGAGGGGTGATGAAGCAAAGCATTAAACAGAAAATAACAGAAAATGAAAGAAGATTCCTCACCTGAATTCTGATATTGACCACGAGCAGCCATACAGTAAGCATGGGTAGGTTGGGAGCAGATTTAAGCAATTTTAAAGCCAGAGGCAATGGTGAAATGATGGCTGGACAGTGGGATAAGAGAATATAGAAATAGTGGGGAAAGGCAGACCATGCAAAAACTATCTTCTTAAAAAAAAAAAAAAAAAAAGCTGTTGTCACAACTCAGCATGAACAATCTCAGCTAGTTTTAAGGCTTACGTCAGCCTCTCAAAGGAAATGAACCTAATTTTAAAACATGGACATGATATAAAGAAGTAAAACAGCCAACTCAATGCCATCTCCTCAGGCAGATTAGATAAAAGTTTTAAAGCAAAAACGTACTGATCAAATGTAAGGAAACACAACAGGACTCTGAAGTAGCTTAGAAATGTTGAGGGCATGAAATCAAGGAGTGGCTGACTAACACTACAGCTTAAACTACTTTTTGGAGCAGGGTTATACAACCGTGAATTCTGCAGGGGCTGAACACTTCCATATTCTCACCTGTACATCATCTAACCAAAGACTGTTGGTTGGAAACAACGAAAATAAATGAAATAAATCACCATTGGCCTTTTATTCTTGCACAGAAGGAAGAAGAGGATGGAGTGGGTCTATTTATTAAGTTAAAAGAACAGGCTGAAAACCTTTGCTGAATTACAACCCTTGGAATGAATAAGAATAACATACTGTACATACTTATGTGGTCTGTGTCTCGCTCGCTCTGTCTCCATGGCAAATTTCATCTGCAGGCCAACTACTTGTACATGTTCTAAGCAGATGACACAAAGTCATTATTAAAAATGACTCCTCTCTTCACTAAAAGAATGAGCTTCAATTTTATTCTGTTTTACAAATTCTGATGTCTACAAATTCCTGTAATTTTGAAAAACAGTACAATGTGTTACTCATATCTAAGTACACTGGCATCAGCAACGGCAGGGCTTTCAGTGCCCTGGTCTTGGTTTTGTCACTGTTAACTGTGATGTACACAAAGCCTTACAAAACCTATGAACTTAGTGTTTATTTTGGTTCTGCAACACAGGTATCTGGTTGCTGCCTTATATACTTATGTATACGCTACAGCATATAACCCATTTCCTTCATTTCCCCCCATTTCCCTCAGAGTATTCTGTGAAACTATCAGCTGTCATGAGACTTCGATTCCAATTTTAAGAACTCATTAGTGAGAGGGACTACTTCACCGTGTTTCAGACAGACATCCAAAATCTTGAATGCCTTTTCATATAATATCCTATATATATATATATATATATATATATATATATATATATCTCCATGGAGCCCTGTAATTTCCCAAGGAAGATATCAATGCTTTTATATGCAAATAAACTGCAAATGCTAGATGCTTGAGACTTACAAGAGAAATCACTTGATTCATAAATATTTCTAGCCATTTAAAAACACACAGACTAGAGTTCTTAGTATGGCCTTATTTTATGAGGAAACAAACCTAACAGGGAATCTAAGTCACCAATAAGAAAACTGGGTCTTTTCTAGGTAAACATCTTTGTAAATATCTAATGGCAAATACCCACCTCATGTATTTCTGCAGAATTATTGGAGAACTGTGATTTATTCCCAAATTAACTAACTGTTCTGTACCCCACTTTCTTTCCTTCACTGAATGTTTTACATGGTGAGAAACACATCAAACTTCACTTAAGATGGTCCTTTGAATGATGAAACATGGTATATCATAGATTTTACTACCAAACACTGCATGCATCACTTACTTGGCATAAGAATCTTATTTTCCCTGTACTGGATCAGACCAAAGATACTCAAAGGTACTTTCAGCCCTGAGCAGTGACCGACAGCAGACCCCTTGGGAAGAGCAGGGCAGTTATAAACTGATACTTTCCCGCAGTAGAGTTGCTTCTAGCAATTTATAGCTTGGGGATTTCCTAAGCCACAAGTGCTATTTGGTGTTTAATAGCTTTCAAATGTGATTTTCTTCCCCCCTCGGTGCATCCTCCAGGAGGGTTGTGAACCTCTACAAACAGCATTCACAAGATGCCATGGGAAGGCCCATGGCCTTGACCATTTGAACTGTGAGTGAAGAAATGCTCCTTTTGTGTGGTTTGATATAGCCACTTGAGAGTCTCGTTGGATGCCCTGTAGTTCAGGGCAGCTCACAGCCATTCCTTAGTCACCTCTTTCATTCTCCTCATTGCTTTATAAACTACTTCAAAAGCTTCCTCCAGCTGTTGGCTCTCTAGACAACATGCAATCTAGCAGCCTCCTCTTGCAACAGAGAGACAAAGGTATGAAATTGCTCTGTGCAAAAGGGACTTAAAGAGAATTTTCCCTCTGCTCTTTAGAAAGAGCATTTCCGTTCCTTTTTTTTTTTTTAAGAAGTTTAGCTTGTTGTCTGTACGCTTGCTTCTGTTTGGTAGACAGATCATCCTGCTAGGAATGAGAATTACACTGACTTCTGAAATAAGATGAGAGTTTACCTAAAGCAACAATGAGGGCTGGGTCTGATATGGACAGAAAAAAAGTGCCAGAATATTGCTTGTAAGTTATACTGTAACTTTATCATTTCAGTAGAGCAAGGATTTCAAAATGCTGATTGAATAATCAGGCTATGACATCTATTGGGACATGAATTTAAAACATAACATAACGTGGGACGTAATTTAAAACATACAACAACACTAAGAAGTGTGAACTCTACTTTGGATTTTCTTGTTCTTCCAAGGTTGTCAAAAGTACAAAATTGTGAACCAGTGCTCCTACTTTTTTTTTTTTTTTTTCTCTCCACACTGAGATTACCTACGGTAAATGCAACAACAAACTACACTCATTATTCTCAAAACTGGAAAACAGTATAGGAAATTATTTAAGGAACATTATTTAAGGAAACTATTTAGGAAAAGCTACTATGGGTGTTTAATGGATTACAGAAGACTTAAGCCTTGCTCTCTGAAACTAGGAATTAAAGATGGTAATACCATGAAAAATGATGTGGGAAAGAAAACAGAGAGGTGTCCACATGGGTAAGGCATCACAACAGCAACCTTCCAGTTTTATAGGTCCAGGGGAGTAAAAAAAATATTCAGAATTATCACATTGGAAATGTAGAGCCCATTGTTACAGGATACTAGGATGGCAGTAACTCCTTTCTTTATGGATACTTTGTGGGTATGAGAAAGCTTTAATGCTTAAGCCTTAGTTGGGAATGGCAGGATTTTTGAGGTTTGTAATACTAAAATTGATCAAAAAAATAAACTGTCTTTATTCCCTAATAGGTTTTGGGGATTCAATAAGAAACGTGACAAATATCTCGGTCTTAAATGTATTCTAAAGTTTTCTGTGCAAGCTTTCAAGAGAAGGCTTTTACTCACATTTGCCTTGAATTCCATTTCTCAAGTGGTGCTTCTGGTTGTCTCTCTCCTCTGTCAAGGGATATTTATATACCAAAGAAGTTGCACAGATCTTGTTTGAGGTTCTTTTGCTTAGCTTTCCCATATATCCCTTTAAGTCTATAAAAGCAAGAGAGGTATTATGGTTAAGCAGGGCTCTAGTTCAGCAAAGCTTTTACACTTAAGATTAAATGCCTGAAACATCCCATTTAGGTCAGGAAAACATTTCACAAAAGCTCTCCAAGATCATGATCTAAAGCCCTGTTTTCTAGACTTTAACCTTATCTATTTAGGCTAAGTTTAACATAATCTAAACTTAACTGATACTCTAACGTGAATCTTGCTTAGGATGTGAACTGTTTTATTTAAGAAAAAGAATGTGTGGTGAAGAAATGCGGTTAAAATATTGGCATCATGATACTGTTGCACTATACATTTGGTGAGATGTATTAGTGACAAGACCTGCAGGAAGAACCATTGTAGCCTACAGAAATACTCTAACCTTTTATACAGACAGCACTTAACAGACTACAGATCACCAAGAAAGTTATCCTTTTGAGTTCCTGTTGCTTGTTATGTATAACTCAAACAATAAACAGAAAAAAGCAAGGATGTTCACATTTCACGTTATTATTATATGTGTATCTCTGGTTTCTCTTCGGATCTTACAAATCTTTCGCCTTTTACTAAAGATTTCTGTGGAGAGGAACAAGCGTAAGTGTCGTGGAATTTTTTGAGGGTCTGCTTCTTAAAATATTTGTTTTTGGATGTTGGGGTCCTGGTGGATGACAGGTTGACCATGAGCCAGCAGTGTGCCCTGGTGGCAAAGAAAGCCAAGGGGACCCTGGCGAGCATAAAAAGGAGCACGGCCAGCAGGTCAAGGGAGGTGATCCTCCCCATCTACTCTGCCCTGGTGAGGCCTCACCTGGAGTACTGTGTCTAGTTCTGGGCTCCCCGGTACAAAAAAGACAGGGATCTCCTGCAAAGAGTCCAGCAGAGGGCCACAAAGATGATACGGGGCCTGGAGCACCTTCCCTATGAGGACAGGCTGAGAGACCTGGGTCTCTGTTCAGCCTGGAGAAGAGAAGACTGAGAGGGGATCTCATCAATGTGTATGAATACCTGAGGTGTGGGAGACAGAGGGATTTGGCCAACCTCTTTTCAGTGGTTTGTGGGCACAGGACAAGGGGCAATGGCCACCAAATGGAGCACAGGAAGTTCCACACCAACATGCGAAAAAAATTCTTCACGGTGAGGGTGACGGAGCACCGGGACAGGCTGCCCGGGGAGGTTGTGGAGTCTCCTTCTCTGGAGATATTTAGGGCCCATCTGGACGCCTACCTGGGCAACCTGCTCTAGGGAACCTGCTTTGGCAGGGGGGTTGGACCCGATGATCTCTTGATGTCTCTTCCAACCCCTACAATTCTGTGATTCTGTATCACACAACCAAGAGACTGAAAAGGTAGCTAGGATAAAGGATAGCAGTAACAGGATGGAAATTCATGAACGCACAGCAGGTAGCGTGGGTTAAGGGTGTCGAGGATTTACCTGGTGTTCCAGTCTGGTAAGTTCTTGAAACAGAAACAGCATGTGTAGCAAAGAAAGAAGTAAACCTTATGGATCTCTGAATGGAAAAGGAACACCTAAGGCAAAAGGCTTGCACACAGCAGGCAAAATGTTTTTCCTCTCCACTTAACCCAAGCTTTTTTGGAAGCATGTTTTGTGAAGATCGGGCTGCTATTAGCAGAGACCAGAAGGAATGAATGGAAAGGTCAGTCATGTGCAGTGGCTACGGCCCCATTTGAGAGCTTCCCATTTTGGAGGACTCTGCTCTCTCTGATCACCATCTTTTAAATCAACCGAAGTCAGCTGCATGGCTGCCTTCCACGCACTCTGGCTGTGTAGGAGCAGGGGTTGGTTGCATTGCCAGAGATGTGAGCTGAAGTGTGGGAAGGTTTGTGTACTATAAAATAATTCAGCTGCGCCAGAGAAAAGAATTAGCCAAAATCAGAGCAGTCTGTATTTTTTAAAGTGAACAGAGCCGTGAAGTACCTCTTGGAGAGGCTGAGAGCCCTTGAAAGCCCTGTTCATACAGAACTAAAATTGTGGTGTCGTATGGGAAACTCAAGCCGTCACAATAATGGTGCTCCAAGACATACTGCTCCTATTCCCTACAGTAATTCTTCTTTTTTTTTTTTGTTGCCTTTTTTTTAATGCAAAGCAGACAACAGCTAAAATTAATCAACTCAAAAATATTGTTTAATAATGAACTAAAAAGTCTTCATTGCTATTCGCCTTCTATGTTCTGTGACAATGACCTTGCGTCATCTTTCAACCTGCTTTCACCGTGGTATCTCACAGTGTACGTGTAAACTCTCAAGCTGTAATTCTTACAAACATCTATGTCAGGTACAAACTGACTTCTTATTCTGCCTGAGGGATGTACTGATGGTAGAACCAGGGGGTTTTGAGTGGCAGACCTGTGCTAACTCAAAACTTCTGGCAGGACAACAGGCATGGATGTCAGAACTCTATATGAAAACATGAAATTTCTTTAGATGTTGTCTGTGGAACTCAGCCAAATGTATACAGTGTAACAAACTGAAATTAGGGTAATCAGTTTTTTTTTTTTTACATATAGATGTAAATATACTTTTAAGCTGAAAAGTACCCAAATATGTTTGTAATCAAAATGAATGGTGGCTGTTTGCTATTTCTGGAACCAAGAGATGATGAGAAGAAAGACAAAATAAAATAAAAACATCAGTATAAAAGATAAAAGATTTAAACTAGTCACAGGGAGACTTCAGAAACAAACAAACAAACAAAAAACAACAAAAAAACCCCACCAACTTCCAGGTGGCTGCTGTTAACCGTGTGACCTATTTTTCCTTTCTGCCCACCTGAAAGTCAAGCCAGGAACCTCGCTTTTAAATTTGCACTCTGCACAAATTTTGCCTTTGCAACCTTGGAAAATAGGAAGCATGTATATCTCTGTACACATTGGGATTACTTAAATATTTGAAGAACAAAGCTTGTGTGCTTCCTGAACAACCCCACAAACTCAGAACTTTTACAGGATACCGGGTAATTAATAAATAGAAATAATTTACTTCAGGAAAAAAAAAGAAAAGTAATTTTTTCTGCTCAGTATTAAACATGTCAGTTTTCTTGGCTGTACACTTGTGAAGACTCTTGTAGGATGACATTTACAAAAAGAAGTAGCTTCTGAGGTTAATAACAGGGGGCTGAACCTGACAGAAGCGCGATACGTTTAAAGGGAAAGTTTGCATGCTCCACATCTCCTAGGTTTGGTCCATTGAAAGCTAGTCTAAACCAGCTTAGGTTGAAACACTTAGCGAAAACACTTTCCACTTAGTGAAAACACTTTCAGAGGATTCTGAAAATAGTGAGAAAAAGGTGATTTTAAGGAGCATGGGGATCTAAAGAGAAAAACAGAAGCACAGATTGAGTAATTGGAAAGAGACAAGAAGCCTGGATTATTCAGAGGACTTCCCTTTTGTCCTCTAAAGACTTCCAAGAGTAAATTTGGTCTTCTACATTAGTAATCAGTGGGACATCTGTTACTCTTTGGCTAAGACCATGCAAAATGAGGACAGGAGAAAGCAAGTGGAGACAATAGGAGGAAACAGAGCTAAAATATTTACAAAATATGTATCTAAGCCTGTAATAACAACATAGGGGAGTAAATTAATAAAACATTTCTTCTCCTGTATTTCTTAAATGATGAGTGGAGTATAAAAGAGTACACATAGAGGGTAACTTTAGCATTTATAAACTGGTGTAAAGAATTCAGTCACAAAAGCACAAAATTATAGCATCATTATTTTGGTTTAGTTACATAATAGCCAACTCTCCCATGACACTGCTAGAAGTTCAGTTTCACTTTTTCTTACTCTTTGTGTCTCCTCAGGCATGACCAAAACTGGGCAAGATTCAATAAAACTTTGTTGTGTGGCAAAAGGAGATCATAGTTGGATGGAAAGTCTTATTTCCACTCATGCCCTTGTCTAAAATATGCAGCTGGCTTCTCAGTAATAAGGGATAAGCGCAATACCCAGCTCAGCATGACAGCCAGCAATTCTGAGTGGCTTGAACTGAATAATGGTCTACTGAATAAATACGTAATGGAAGCAAGCATCTAATGTCTGTCTCACTTGACAAAGAAATGAAATACCTGAGCAGCTTCCCTAACATGAGCAGAGCCAAGCTCCTGCCCTCAAATCCTTACCTCTGTGTTGGTTCCCACTGACATCATTGGACTGTGTAGGTAATTGTCCATGCAAGCAGATTTCTCTGCAGGTTATGGGCCAGGGTTTGTGTCTGGTGGGTTGTCTGGTTTGCTCTATTCATCTAGGAGTCTTTTCAGCTTTGGATATTAAACTTTGCTGCTCAGCCCCCAGAAATTTTCCCTTCTCGTTCATCTCTCCAACTGACTGCTGAATTCTTAAGCTGGAAAATGCCAGAGGGAAGACTTCTGAAAGTCATAAGGGTGAAGCAAGACTTTGGTTTTATCCTATGCCACCTGAATCTTGTCCCGTATATAAAAGAAGGTAAATGCATGAACATAAAGAATTAAATTGTGGTTTAGAATAAAAAAGTAAATAAAATGGAGTGGGATGATAAATGCTACAAAGGCTAAACCTAGTCTTCACCATCTCTGTCAAAAGGCAGCCCTGGAAGAAATTCTAGTCCTATTGTTCCTTCCTGTGTTTCCAGCAAAGCAGTAAATCAGAACATGCTACTTGGAAAATTAGGTATAGAAGTCCAGGTTGTTTGATGGCATTTACAGAGATTTGGCTCACACTTAAATTATATACTGTATTTAAGTTCTTACTTATGAACTCTTCCATAAGTAAGAACTTATACCACGTAAGATTCATACCACGATACATGATTATAAGCAGTATTAAAAGAAAATGATGTTTTAAAACAAGAATTCATAATGATGTTCTTGAATTTGGAAAATAGTCTCTTAATGACAAAATAATACATCGAGAAACTGTATATTTCATTTATGCTTAAAAAAAAAAAAAAACAAACCACCACCATACAACCAAAAAAACACATTGAAAGCCACTCTTCAGGCATGCTTACTTGTATTACTTGCGGACAGATTGTCCTAATGAGAGAAAAGAATTGCTTGACTTCGAAGATTTGACCAGTTTTACATTCTTGAGCCTTTTGCATTTGAGCCTGATTTATGATTTCAGCGGGAATGACGTTTCAGAAGTATTTCCTCTGAGTGCTTCATTCCTACTCTAGTGGAATATCTCCACAGAGTTTCTGGTTTCTCATATTATGAGACTGATAATTTTAAGTACGACATTAGTGAGCAATAAAATTAGCAATAATTTTCATTATGGCTTCACAGAAGAAACAGACAGAGATAACCAGAAGCTGGCACTGAGCATGCCGCTGCCTTCTGCAGCACCGATCCGTGCTTATTCTTCAAATAAATATCTGGGTCAAACCAATTACTTGCCCCAAGGCTATGACATGTTTAGCACTCATGGAGTCACGGATACCCTGACTGATTCTTCCCAATCTCTCACGAAGCGTGCTGTCTAGATCACTTTGGAGCAGGAAGGGCTGCTGTGACTGAGCTGAAGTTCAGCTCTTGGAGATAAAGCAAACAATTTACATGTTATCTTGCTCTGGAGCATTTCCAGAGCATTCTGGGTTCATGACTTAGAACGAGGTTCATGCTCCTTATGTCACTACTGCCAAAGGTTGCCAAAGTCATGCATGCCTACCCTCGTAGTGCCCTCCCTCTGGTGCAGATCTAGGTGACTACCCTCCTACAAGTGCTGCTGTTCCTGTCTCTCTCCCATTCGGCCTACAAGTTCCAGCGACTCAGCTTGCCAGACTACAGAAGTGTGTTTTCTACATTTAGGTGGCTGGGCCAAATGTGTCTGTCATTTTCCAATCACGACAACTGTAAAGCTTGAAAAAACAGAGCATAGAGCTGATAGTTATACTTGGCTGATGTCGGAGCTTTCCTATACCTCTGCGATGGCCACTTTTAATAGCAAAAAAGTAATTTAAAAAAAAAAATCAGTGAATGAGAAATCATACATAGAGATGGACTTAAGCCACAGGATTCATGCCTGGTTTATATTTCAGTTCCTTTCCCTACAAATGTGGGAACGTTTAGCTCTATGATTGAGCTCATGGTGGAGTGGAGGAGAAACATGACTTTCAATTGACAACACAATCGTCCACATGAAGATGAGAACTGGGTTTTGATCTCATCACATTTGCAGTAAAAAAGCTTAACATAAATTAAGTAGTGCTGAGAATGAAGACTTTTATCAGGGCTGAAATCAATATCCTCATCTGTTCATCCCTGCTTCCCTCCCCTCATGCAAAAGCTATCTCAGAACGTCAGATTTGACAGAACTATTTCGTCACGAGGCAGCATATCAAAGCTGCGGCTGTTGTCTCAGCCTGTCTTCCCTTTATGCTTCTGATGTAAATCAGGAGAGAGTGACTGAAAGCAGAGTAATATGAAATCTTGAGAGAAATGTGTGATATTTGCTTTGGGTATTCTCAGAGAAATTTTTCTTTCTTTCCTTTTGAAGTGATGGAACCTCACACTATTCTTTTATCTTCCCAGAAGCCCATTTCCACTGAAGTATTTTTAAATGGTAGCATTGTTTCTGCTCTTCTTCCATCTTGCTTCAGAGTTTCACAGGGCCTGCCTAGAGCCAACATAAATCAAGAAGCCTCGTTTCAAAGTGTCACTGCAATTCCAAGGACGACTGACAACTGCAGCTACCAGTTGTGTCTTTTAAAAAAAAAAAAGAAAAAAAAGTTGTAGAGAAAATTTTAAGTTAGATTTCAATGAATGTAAGCTCTGATTATTTAGAATATCAAGTGTTATCTGATATCTGTGTGATAGGACACAAATTTGAATGATTTTCAGTCAAATCTGGTCACCTAAGTAAAGCTGAAGTACTGAAAGGATCTGAATCAAAGCCCTTTCACAGAACTGTAAACAAGAAGGATGTACTGATTTACTAAAAGTTTGCAGAATGTGAAAATGAATCTTTGTCTCCAACATGGCAGCTTTGAAACATATTCTTGC
This sequence comes from Stictonetta naevosa, assembly GCA_011074415.1. Classification (NCBI taxonomy): domain Eukaryota; kingdom Metazoa; phylum Chordata; class Aves; order Anseriformes; family Anatidae; genus Stictonetta; species Stictonetta naevosa. The sequence continues at coordinate 4,519,688 of CM021703.1, forward strand.
AACACAAAGGCCTAATTTCAAGGACAATTAATTGACCTAAACACACTTAAAGTATTATTAATTCCAGGAATAAATACATTAATTTCATTTCATGCCTCTGAATAGATCTTTTCCAAGTTCAAGTATAAGAGGAACTGATGCTTTTTCTCATGACTTGATCTACCTAACATAGACTTCAGACAAAAAAATTCTCAGGCAAAAACACCAAAAAAGCAGAAACAGAACACGCATTGCTTGGAGTGGTTGCTGTAACTCAGATCAAGTGATGTAAAACTACAAAGGCTCTAGGCAGGCACTTCTCTCACTGTTGGGTAAGAAAAACTCTCAGTGAAATTGTTTCTAACTTGCAGTAGGAAATTCGGTCCTGGGTATTCTGAATCTTGTTTTTAAAGCATGCAAATTTTACTATAATCTTTTATAAAGGATTTCATTGGATTTCATTAGTGTCCACAAACATCAGTGAGGTCAAAATTGGATTGAAGATGCAGCACACATGCACACACAAAATCACCTACGAGCTTGAGAGCTTCAGCAAACTAAGTATGATAATTGAGTTTGGACAGCAATATAATTTACAAAAAGGTTTGGTTGCCCACATATATGGACCGCATCAATGTTTCTTTTAAAGCAAATAAGTTTTCTAAAACCCAAATTCAGTCACAAAGCTCTACATATTAAGACTGATTATGCCCACTGCCATTTTAAATGGCTGGTAGGTGAAGCCTGACAAAGTTGTTAGCCCTTTCATTTTAACTAATGACATATGGCTTAAGATGTCATTGTAGTGAGAATATTCTAACTAGCATTACTCTTTCAAATCTGGTACGTAGAGATGACTATTTATTAAAGAATAAACCGGAACTTTTTGAGCTAAAGAACAGCAAAGGTGTCTTTCTACTTGTACAAACAGCAAAGCTGGGGAGACCTCAGTAGGAGTAAACCATGAACCTGTGGTGTGTGTGCTGGTGCTGATGTGCTCTGCCATTTCAGAACGCTACACAAAAGTGTTAGATGTATCAGTGCTCCCAAGAAATCCAGTTGTTCTTTTAAAGGGAATACCAACAGCTTGGCTTTCTTCCCTTTCTCCTCAGATGCTTTTCTGAGAGGGGAATGAGTTCATCCAACATTCTTCATAGAAGTTATTCTTAATGAATGAAGTAAAAAAAAAAAAAAAATACCTTTATGAATGACCTACAGAAAACACTCCGGCATAGCTCCATAGCTTCAGCACTGAAAAGGCCTAAGGCAACCAATGGTGAAAGTTTCTCCTCAGGGATATGAAAACACTAGGCCTCACAGGATGATGAAGGAATGGAAATCACACCTGCAGTGGCCTACCTGACACTTAGAGAGGACCCTTCCTTACAGCTTTTAAAAATAATACTGTGTAAAACAAAGCCAGAGGTAGTCTCCTACAGTAGAGCGGGCATGTACATGTACTCACACGTGTTCCCTATAGTGATAGGTAACTCTTTTGCCCTTCTTCAAATTTCCACAGCTATTAAAACTAGAAAGTTTTCAGTTTCAGAAGAACATATTACATATGTTCCTAGAGCACGTACTGCACCAGGGCTGCCTATTTAGTTGTTCTGCTGTCTAGTTCTTGGACCAAAATCAAGTCTGGGTAGAAAACAGGCTCTGAATGATCCAGATGAAGGCAGTTCTGGACATGCATGGGAGCAATGCTCTGGGTACATAAGGAATTGTAATGTCAATCCAAAAGTTATCCAGATGATAGCTGGCAGCACCCTTTATACTTTTTCTGCTCAGAAAATCCAAGTCTTTCTTCAGGTGGTAACTACTAGCTAAGGTTTATACAACCCTGAGCCATCAGAGTAGCCAGTCAAGCAATAACTGAGAACAGCACAGCAGTAGGATTGGCAGCATGGCTTTGAATTTCTGCCCGTTTCTGGCTGATGTGGTCAGTGTTTGGCCTTCTCTGTTCCTGCCAGGCAGCAGGATTCAGTACCTCAAGTGCTCTATCCTCCACCAGGCAGCGGCAGGCTAGGTACTGTGCAGCTGCTCATAATGAATAACTCTTTCCACTTCATACAAACTCTCATTTATTTGAATGTGAGGACTGGAAAATTAAGTGCATCACAGTCTGTTACATGGTCATACAGGTTTTCTACACTTTTGCATGATTTTTAAACATTTTCTAAACTCTGCTTGCGATTTTAAGATTAGTATTAGATACACATGCAAATGGAAGAGGTGAAATAGCCTACATTTGTTAGATGACTTTTTAGAAATTCTTAGGTACTATTATCATACGACACTGGAAGAAGCCTTGCACATTCTCCAAATACCTTAAGCAACTGGAACACATGAAGAGAGGAAAGTCCAGTGTCATGGTGAAGCTTTGCTCATATTCAGAGCTGACCTTGCAGTGAAACTGAAAAACAGACACCATTCTCTTAGGGCAGCCTTCCTATAAATCACGCAAACCTCTCAAATTCTGTAACACAATTTGCATGCTCAGGAAGCGAAAGTGTTTATTTAAAGCTGCATGCACATACATGAAAAATTCAGACCATAATAGGTTACCCTCTTTTACATCCTGCTTTGCTAATCAGTTATCTATCTTGGATAAAAATCAGTGTTGATTTACTTGCTGAACTTTGCTTAAGACATTCCACACTGAAGTCTGGATGAATATACCACAACTAGCACAAAATATAAAAGGCAAACCAAGCAGACAGGAAAAAAAAAAAAAAGGAAAGAAAAGAAAAAAAAAAATGAAGAAAAACCACAAAACAGAAAAACCACGTGCTCAAGACTTTACATTTGCTTCTTGAACTCAGTCACGCAGAACATGGTTGGATTCTTGAACCATGTTTTCACTGTCCTTAGCCAAGTCAACAATTTGCATTATTCCTAGTGTTCAGCTTGTGAAGCAGAGCACACAGATGTATGCCTGTCAGCTTTTCCAGTGAAACTCACAAATATTTTCCTTCCACAGAGAACTAGGTTCTTGACTCAGTGTCTTTCTAAGCAGACGTTACTCATTATAACACAACAGCTGTAATTCAGATTTCATTTACATTACTTTCTTTCAATGAGTCAAACAGCGCATTTAGATGAACAGAATACCATGTCTATAATAGGTTTTACAAAAAAGAATGGAAAATTACTCATGCTTTTTAAAGAGTTCAAAGGGTTATGGACAGGGCTTTCATGCCTAACCTACCTACTCTTCATTTGAAAATACTAACAGTGCTGTTTATGTATGTGTTTAGCACTATCACAGCCTACTGACTGTAATGCTGCAGGTTTAAATGCACTACCCCACACAGCCTTTACCATCATATGCAAACAGCAAGGCTGTTTCTTTTCTTTTGCCTCAAGAACGTGGAACATACTGGGTGGAGAACTATTTTGGTTTTGCTTCTTTTGCCAAAGGCTTATAATAATAATGGATGAAATGAAAACAGCAGCAGCATTAGTAGAAATAAGTATAAAAGCTAAATCATACAACATAAATCAAAACAAATCCTGTCCTGTAAAATTCTGTATAAAACCGCCCCCCAGGAGCTAGAATAGACTATCTACCTCATTTCGACTTGGAACTTAAATTTAATTTAAACCTTCAAAAAATGAGAAGTTCACAAAGAAAGGCCATAAATAAGACTAACCTCAATGACACCCAGTCTTTGTTTAAAAAATAAAAAATAAAAAAGTGTGCTATCATAAGAAAGAGTATTTAAGAGAAATTTATTTTCAGGTTTAATTTCGGAGAAAAGGTTTGATGTGACATTACTCCTCAGTCTTTCCTTGCACATATTTCATAATGTTAAGCCTGGACTCCAGCCTTATAGACTGGAGCAAATGTTAAGCATGCTGTTACTTTTTAGGATTTGATCTTTCACGGACTAGTAGAAAAGATCTTTTCCTCCTCTCTGTCTTAGGTCTGTTTATCTTTTCTCAGGCAGCTTCTGCAAACATGAAATTGCAATGGCCAAAGAAGTTCCAGTGTCAGGCTGTGTTTACTTTTCATTAGACAACTAATCAGTCTATGGATAAGTTACAAACTGTAGATCTTCTATCATTCCAGAAACCTGCATCTTCAGGAAGGTTTTATTATTATTATTATTATTATTATTTTAATTCAGTTTTTAATTATAAAAGTTAAACAAGGTCAAGTTTTCTTCTTTCACTGAAATAATTTGGCTAAGTGGTAGCTACCTGCCTTTTCATGTAATTGTAGAAATGTAACCATTACATTTTGTTCAGTATAATAAAATATACTGCACACCTATTGTACTCTTGCAGACATAGTGCATTTGGCCAATGGGTCACAGCAAAACATTATATTCAAGACGAGAAAAAACAAACAGGGAAGAACAGGCTTTGGTCATACACACTGCTCCATTGGATCAGAACTCCGACTATTCTGACTTTCATCTCCCATAGTAGTTGGTACCATTTTCTTCCAAGAAAAGCAGAAAACATTCTTGCTGAACAGCTACAGAATAACAAACCCTAAAATTAAACCTTCCTCCCGATCTGTCATTGCCAAAGGTTAGTTCTATATACAACTGTATGTAATTCCTTCCAAACACTATTTCTTCTTGCACTGCACTGTAAATATTTTGATATCTATAATTTATTTCTGAGACTGTCAGTTAAATTTCTGTGAAAACTTTCTGATTCCTCAGTACATGTTTTTATTGAAATTCCAAATGGAATATTTTAGTAAGCAAATCAAAAATTTAAAGTCAATATCATGGAAATTGTTTATGGCAAAATACCACCAGTGTCTCTTTATGCATGCTGTGCTAATACATCTGAACAGCATGTATCTGGGTGCTCCTAATTTCCATTTCAACCATTCCTGTCTCTACATTAAGCAAAGCAATTCATTCACTAAGAAGAAGAGTCTACTCATAATTAGCATGCAAGAATTACTTATTGTGTTTCTAGAACGTTTGGAGCATGCATTCAGCTCTAGGAAAAGATGACTATTTTTATTTTTGTAAATAGACAATTTTCTATGAAAACATGACATTAAACAACTCACTAAAATCCCCAGGTCTCATTTTTTCAACTGCTACTCCTCCATTACTACCACCAGAGCAAACCTGTTGGTTTTAACTCTCTATTTCATCTCCAGTTATAATTCCACTGCCTTCAGTGGGTACTCTAGACAGGGATCTCTCCTGTCACTTGCACTAGATGTGCTAGGTTCCATTTTTTCTCAGTTATGTGTAAAGACAAAATTCCATCACAGAGCATGATACTATCGCATTATACAGAACTACATGCTTGCTTCTTTCAAGTAGACTCCTGACCTAAAAGTTGTACCAGTGGTTACGTTATAGAAGATCTGGGGCCAAGTCACATAGCGGGCAGGTGATTTGATAGTGAAGAAAGTGAGAAGTGGAAATCATTAGAAGCAAAACGCCTATAATGTTCTCTGCAGAATGGAACTGAACTACAACACCTCAAAGGCAAACAACCCTGCTCCAGATTCTCACCATGGGCCTGATTAAAATGAGACCTGCAGGTAACCTACCGCTTCAAATTGTTGAAAACTACAGAATTGTATGCACAGGCATATGGTGCACAATATGCTGGGAACTTTGCATTTTTGCAAATTGTATTTCAAACCATTATCATTTAGAAGTTATTGTGTTTAATTCCTGATGGATTTTCCTTCTTTAGGAAGGAAATCTGAACAAACTGAAACAGTTAAGAGATAGGCATCAAGGGCACAGGGTGACTCATTGCGGTGTCAGAATGGTTACCCACAGCCATTTTGAAGCTCAGGAGCTTCAGCTCTTAGCGATAGGAATCTGAGTGCTACTTGACTTTCCTTTCAACATAAACAAATGGGACAAAATACAACATGCTTAGTTTTACTCTTGTGAAATAACTGATTCTATCTTTAAAGATCTGTTACTATTGAGTGCCTTGTTTCTCACTGATTGCATGCTGTGGCTTTTCTTTGTTTGGGTTATTTTTGTTTTGTTCATTTTTACATCCTTACATCCGATTTGGCTTTTTTTTCTCAGTACTGCTTTTTTTTTTTTTTTTTTTCTCTCAGTACTGCTGAAATGCTTTATGTGTCCTCAGTCCTGACATTCTGACCGTGGTTCTACCTAATCCAGCACCTCATTTTTGCCACATTCTGTTTAGGCTAAAATGGAGCTGTAAGGGAAGAGTCTAGAGAAGTGAAGAAGGCAGGTAGGAGCCCACCAGAAAGAAAAAGCGCCAGTGACAGGTAACCCAGTCTATACTTTCACAACAGTATATTGAGAGGCTGTAAGCACACATTGACTGCAGAGGAGCACACTCCATTCCTCTTTCCTCTAACCATTCTTCGGGATACAAAACCTGAGATGCCACTTTATCACCTACTCTACAACATTCACATCCTCTGCTGAATCTCTTAAACACTTTCTTCACACAAAACTCTTCTGTATTCTTCACTACATTTCTGCACAACCTTTCTGCTGCATCTTGTGTTTTTGCCCTTATTTGTTTACCTATACTTCAGAACAAAGCATCTCGTAGGATGTACTGTACACATATGAACAGCTTATAGCTGGCCTGCCAGAAAGCTTCTGATCTTCTAATCTAAGTAGTTTGGGGTGCTATAGTAAAAACAGAACAAGAAGAACAACAAAGCCAACAACAACAACTCACCCAGAATATTTTCCTGACTATTGCTTTCTTTTTAGTCTTTAGTGGACCTGTTCTGCCTGGTATCCAGAAAATCCACATACTCTGCTGTGAACTCCGATGGCTGCAATAGCAAAAACACTATGTATAGCATATTCTTAAATCAGCTAGGAGATCTTGAGAACTTACAACTTTAAAAAGAAAGCAGAGCGATCCCAAATAGTGCTTCTGCTTTGTTACGTTAAACACATTGCGTTTCTTAACAAATCCAGAAAATTATTTTAATTGTTAACCCAGAGTTTTTTTGATTAATTTTGCTGAAAAATAATAGCCTCCAAATTTTACTAACAAAAAATGGAGAAACTGAGCTTTTTGAAAGCTAGTTTTATCCAACAGTTAAATAATATCACCCAGAGTGATAACATCACCCAGAGTTTTTGAAAGCTAGTTTTATCCAATAGCTAAATAATATCACCCAAAGTGGAACGGAACGTATAAATTGGTTCAATCTCTTACAATGCCCAACCTGATAATATCATTGACCTCAAGGAAGTACAATATGCTCTAAAAATTAGGCTGTTAGCAAAAGAGGGATTTAGCCTTTCAGAAGATTAATTAGATTTCAGAGGAAAATAAATTGATAGCGATGACCTCCTCTTCCAAAAATGTAGAGGTTTTCCTCTACAAATGACCATTTATTGGCGAAAAAGCATGAAGAAACTTCTATTAATAAATTATGGCCCCACAGAAGCACTAAATTCTATAAGAAAGAAAGAAAAACACAGTCCCCAGGGTGAGAGAAATGTTTATACTGCAGAAGAATTACACGTCTGGTAGGGTAGCATTTCCTTATCAGGATGAGACATTGCTAAATTGATGCTTTACTCTCCTCTGGTATGTTTATCCCCTCCCATATCACCTCCTCCCTGGTGTGGCCTTTTAGAAACTATAAAGATATTTCAGATTTTAAGACCATATTATGACATCCAAAACTGATGTTATTTAAACACAACTTTTCTATTTGACTATGCCTTCAAAGTAATTCCAAGGATTTCTTCTTTACAAGAAGAACTGATGCTCATCAGATTAATATTTTGTAGAGGAACCTTTCAAGTGAAGTGGATTTTTATGACTGGAATTAGCACAAATTAATGGGAATACTCAAGCTCCCTAAAAGTGGTTCTGGAACAGCCCCTAGTGCAGAATAAGAATGCTTTATTGCATTAACCAAGTATTCCCACTTAGACTTGTTTTGCTCTGCCTATTTTAGGACTTAAATATTTTTATATCAACCTAAAAATAAGCATGGCTTGGTTTCTATAATAGAAACAATATAACCCAGAATAATAAAAAATGGATTAAAACGAATAAGACTGGCATAGCAACACTTGCACAGTTGGTTTTTCTTTTCTAAGTTCCAACTTATCTGCTGGAGAAGAGTATCAACCTACCATTTTATACAAGATTACTTGGAGCAATGGAAACCATACCAGGTAGGATAAAATGAAACAACCATTTAGTGGATCTTTCACACCTTGAGTTTGCACTTACGTAGAATGATAGATGCTTTTTGTACTTGTAAACATTTATGTGCTGCAGGGTAAACAGCTGGGATTTCATTTTGATTCTCCTTATTTTATAAGCATCACTGGCCGTATTTGCATACGCTATTGTGAGCAAGGGCACTGGGATCGGTCTCCAGTTTCGCTGAAGTGCCGTGTTTTATTTGTTTGCATAAATATGCCTGTTTTGACCCACTCTTTTCCTTCAGGGCTGCTGTAGGCATTTAGATTCTACACCTATACTGTAGTCCTCTGCTGAAAAACGTAATGCTCTGTCATCGTTGCGATTTCTTCTACCAGTTAGGATTTTTTTTGGTGGCAGTTTGCAACTGTGAGCATCAGGAGATTGCTGTATATCCCAAACCCTGCAGATAGAAAGACATGACTACCCGAGGGGATGAAGCCCTGGATTTCAAAGGCACGTAGCACAGCAAATAAAGGGAGACCGAGGCTATAACCATCTCATTTTCTTTGGATCATGCCTGCATGGCTACTTGCATCTCAGAGTAATATAGACCATGCTAATATACGTGTGTGTGCAAGACCAGTCCTTTGGAAATATTCAAAATTCCTTCGGCTCCTTAATTTGAGATGAGCTCATCCCCAAACTACTCCATCTGCTTCTTGCTTAGGCAGAAATGAGCCAGAGCACTGACTAATAAGCAGCTTAGTTAAGACAGTTCTGAAAAGATGACTGTAATAATCATCAGCACTAATGCCTTATTCTCTGTTAGATTGAAGAAGTGGCTACCTGCTGCCAGCCACCACAAGGTGCAGGATGAACTCTCCTAAGCTGTTTCCCCTTATGGAATAATGGAAACATGGAATTTTTGCACAGATGTCACAGTCCCATCGCATTTACATTATCTGTCCTTTCATGGGTGCCAAATAAACAGAACTTCTGACTCATTTTTACACAATACCTTCCCCAGCTGTTTGTCACGAATCTTTTTCAGATGTATGTTTTCTCTGAAATGATTATTTGCTCCCAAACTCCCAACAGCCTGCCCTTTAGGTCAATGTATCATAACTTTCAGTTGTGTAGAAGCTGTGCCAGTTTTATCATCCTTTAAAAAATTCATGGTGCTGTTCATTTCTCTGACCACTTTTACAGACTTTTTTTTTTTTGAAACACTGTCTGAACCTGTCCCGTTCACTCCAAGTCTTCCCCCACTCTTGCATCCAATCTTTCGATGAAACTGCATGAGAGATCTCTACAGACTGTCATTCTAGTAGTATTTACCAATTTCTACATCTACTCTCCCTTTCTCTGTATCTGCCCCCTTTCCTCAGTGCTTTCTGTAACCTAAACACTTAGAGAGAGGCTGTGACGCCTGTAACCTCTTGTACAATACAAAGTATTTAAGACAGACAATTGTTCATTTTAAGCTTCTTCAGGGAAGTTAAAGCATAGCGTTTATTTTAACCTTATCTGATGAACTCTCAGAGCAGATCAAAGGGCTTTGCTGAGACACAGACACATACAGAATCTGCACCTCCACCTATCTATTTTCTGGCTGCTCTCGTGCTCATGCCTGCATGGGCCTGCTGCCTCCCAGCTGATAACATGCAAGTCTTTCTTGATGTAGTAAAATATTCGGCTAGCTTATGAGAAACCTCAAAGGAGGGACTTCTTGGAAGTAGAGCTGAGAGCAGAAACACTGCAGAGAGCAGACTGACCTAGGTTTAAAAGGAAAAAAAATCTTGCATTTTACACGCTGTTTGCTGATTGTCAGCTGCAAGTAAACTATCACCTATCCACAACTTGAACAGATCTTGAAGGTGCTCCATTTCCACCTGTCTAAAATGCTTTGCTTTAAGTCACTCACGTTTATTTTTTAACCTAACGTGCCCTGTGTCCTATAAATACTGCTCCTATCATTTATAAAGTATTGCAACAGAGCTCTTTAGAAAGAATGTGAAGCAAGGGTTTTATGCTGCTTGTGGTATTTGCAGCCTACGTTAACTTGAATGACACCGTTTTTTTCTTAACAGATATCTGAAGAATGCGTGCCTGCATCTCACGCTTCCATGCCGGAATGTACTACAGCCAGTGGACACAACAAGCACGTTTTCTCAACCACAGAACATACATTATTGATGGAGTAGTGTAAGTAGCCAAATCCAGGGCTGGATTATTCTCAACAGTATTTGCTACAGCTTTATTTGTTTTCCCCCTTCCTTTCTTCATTCCTTAAATATCTCAGATAACGATCATCCCTCACTTTCTGATGACAATTCCACCTTCCCCAAAACTCAAAACTGTGCTTTAAAAGGCTACAGATACCAGTGTGTCATTTGCATGTTTTTGATTTGATCCTGATATCAAATCTTTGAGTATGAGTGCTCACAACACCTCCACAGCACCCATTTTATATTTTAAGCAATACGGAGAGAACTCAGAGATTGTATTTTTTGGCTGACCTTGCAAAAGTCAAAAGTCTAGCCCACTCCTCTTGTCTTTTGACAAACCACATTCCAAAAAGCATAGTGATTTGGTGATATTTCTAAGGAAACAATCAAGAAATCATAGTGTTTTTTCATGCACAAAAACATCTAATCAGGAAATGAAGCTATAAGTAAAGAAACATTTCCTTTGTGCAGCTTCATTATAGTAGGTGGTTGCTTTAAACTGACACGCTTCCTCTGCTGTTGTCAGAAACCTCATCATCCCTATGTATAGACACCAGTTTTGTCAAAAAATTTCAATCTATGGTATGAACACATAAAATTAACTTAATATCAGACATTTAATTTTGCTGACACTTCCTAATCTTTTTCCCCTGCAGATTTACTCCTAGAACAAACAAGCTTTCACAAGCAGAAACTCCTCTCACATCGCACTGAGATGAAGGAAACACTGAAGCTTCAGTTTCTAAGGGCTGTCTGGAGCTGTTTTTCTCCTACCTCCGCCTATTTGGAACTTGCTTTGCATCTTTAGATCAAAAGGCTTGCCTAGATCCAAAGAAAAATCTCTCAGAATTACCTTCCCAGCAAGGCATAGTGTTACTGTGCTGCCCTTTTCAAAACTGAAGCCGGCTGTGTTGACCACCGAAGAGCACTTGCAGGTTGATCTCTGCTATGGGGAAGTGAGCTTGATTTCAGCATGGTCAGGAAAAAATCCAGTGGAGAGCCAGCTGCTCACTGCAAACCCTTGTGTGGTGTCCCTCAAGTCATTGCTCTGCCCATGTCCCTTGAAAAGCTGAAGAGGGTCATAGGCTAGTGTGTGTGGTCAGGAGAAAGTGGGTGGCTGAAGACTAGGAACTGGAAATCACCAGAATACAATGTGCATTAAAAGTTTTGCTTGTCAAAGGTTAGGCAGCTGTACTTGCATCCACACCTTCCCTAGTTACTAGCACTTGTTTTTCTTTCCCTTCCTCCTCCCCCCTCACCCCCCGATGAGCTAAGACACTGCCTTACAATATCACTTTTCGGCTCACAGTCTTAGTAGGATGAATTCAAAGATCAGCTGCCAGCAGTTTTACTTCATGCTGGCCCATACCCAACGATTTATTTTCACGCCAATCCACAGAAATCCTTCAGCCAAGAACTTCAAGCCCAAACCTGTTGACATGACACCTAACCGAGCTACTTCAAAGGTACACACTTGTGTACGTGCTTGTGTTTACACGGTGGTTCCTACAAGGAAGTTATGCTGCATAATGTCATTCATTGTTCTTCAAAGAATGTGCTCCAGACTGCATATCCTTTGCGCTGAATTTCAGTGGGTGATTAGGAAGTGGTGAGTGATGCATGGCCACTGCAGCAGCCAGTGGCTGCGTAGAACTGCGAGTTAAACGTGAAGGGTCTTGTTTGACAGAGGTTGAGGCATCAACCAGCAGCTCTCAGCAGCTCTACATGAATTAGAATTATATACATAGGTTCTCTCACACACACACTGCAGTGAACCTATGCCATGTCATGATCTGAAAACCAAAGAACATTTCAGTAATAACTGTCCTTCCTTGCTTTCTCCAAGCACTTAGAGAAGCATTTTTTTAAACAAACAAACAGCAACGTTCTTAATTCTCAATTCAAGTATATTTTCCTGACAATACAAGAGTAAGCAGAAAAGGATCAGTAGAAAGCATAATGCACTTACACTTGTTGATGCGAAAGTATGCATACTAACAGTTCAAAAACACACAAGTCCATAGTGGTCTAGTATCTCCTTTCATGTGTCATCACCATCATCTCAGCATCACCTGTATCATGTCACCCCAAGTGTACCCTCACTTATTTCTATTTTTGGAGCCTTGCACAGTTCTACTTCCCTATGTTGAAGTTACCCAGGCCAACTCTGTCTCACACTGATGTAGAATCAGGGCAAGAGGAAGGAAGAGCATCAGACAAAACAGCTCTGTCACTTCTAAAAATGATGCAAGGGAAAGAAGTCATACTTTGTTCGAAACCCTTTAGCACCTCCAAGTTGGGAGCAAAGAATTGAAATTTGACAGAACCTGGCCCAACATTTTTTTTTTTTTTTTTTGTGAAAAATCTACCAAAACCTGTCCAACGCACAAACATTTGAAACATGAGAGATTGCGTGCAGTTATTAAGATCTGCCCCATCATCATTACTCCAGAGACTCCATCTGTCTTGGAACACAGCCAAGGATTCAGCAGGGATCTTCTGCTATGGGAGCTCTGGGTTGCACTGGGCTCAGCAAAGTCTGTCTCCTGTACTTTCAGTTATTCCTACAAGTGAAGTCTTTAGTCATCAAACTGTTATTCCTAATAACAATCCTTATTAAGCTGTGAGTAAATTTCTACACCTGTGGAAGAAATGTGGTGCTCGGCTTGGCCTCATTGATCTTAATCTGCACAGAAAATTGATGAAGAGAATTCCCATGTGCTTCAAGGCTCCTGTTGCATCAAAACAAGAACTACTGAAAATGTAAGCATAGCCCTGGATGTTTTTGTCCATTACTCCTTAGGCACGTATGGGAAGATTTACTGAGACCATCTGGACCTATTCTGGTTCTTATCAAGCAGCAGAGGGGTTTTTTTCTTTCCTTCCTTGCCAGTTCTGTTTAAGTGACTCATCCACTAATGTCATTTAGCCACAGCTTTCTGTCTTTGCCAGAATGAGTTTCCATTGAGCAGTACACCAATGGGGAAAAAAAAAAAAAAAAAAAGCGAGCCTAATTACATCTCCAGTTTTATATGCTTCATGCAAGAAACCACACTGTTTTAATAAGGTGTATTTCAAAACTCCTTCATTTAGTTCTAAACAATATTTGTCCAGGTTTCAAAGGCCAGAGAGATGACACAGGAAGGGCAGAAATAGGTCAAGCAAAATTACTTAAGTTAAGAAGGACGGCGTCTTTATTATTATTATTATTATTATTAATATTTACTTTTGGTTGGGAAAAGGGAAAATTCATTAGAAAAAGGAATGAATGCAATTTGAAGTTTCATCACCTTGATGAGGTCACACATGATGAGAATCACAGGGAGAAAGGTTTGGCATATAAATGCACAGGAAGGGAAAATGAATTTTAAAAAAATCTAACCAGAAAATGACCACTTTAGAGTTAGAAGACATATGCTCAGTGGAAAATACCAAATACAGCATTAATAGAAAAACTTTCCTATCCTCATACACACAGTGTCGATAAGACTCACCAACTTATGTGTCACCAGACTTTACCCACTTTTAAATACTGTATTTTGTGCAAGTAACAGGAAATAGATGGAAGATGATGCAAAAAAAAATAATTAAACAATTTATACTGTATCATACATACATACCAGGCTAGAAAATGATAGACTGAAATATGCTAGAATATCCAATTTCAATAACAAATGTTTACTGAAGCCTACATATAATATTCATATCAACTACAATTACGAATAACATTGGAAAGAAATGAAAATTTGAAGCAATTAAGAACCTGTTTAGAGACAGCTAAAGAAATCAACCCATTCTTAAAATATATTAGCATACATCGACAGTCTGGTTTGTAACAAAAATGGGTCATTCACATGCAGAGACAGAATGCACCATTCTAAACATACAGCTATACGAGATACCGATCATTCTAGCTGCCAAAGCAAATGAAAGGCCTTTGAGGGACGGCCTACTAGCCTCCTGAAGGTCAAATTGCTTAAGACATGAACTTACTTTTCTTTCATTCTAGATTTTGGTCTTACAAGTGCTTGCACCATTAACAATATTCTGGATTTTGATTCAGTTTGTGGCAGTTGCTGTTAATGAGAATCAGTTAGCAAATATTGCTATCTTAAATTTCAATATTTTATTGAGAAGAATCAGATTTCCTCTGTTCAATACATGGGTAGATGATGCAGCCCATACATACCTGACATAACTAGAAAATGTTTGCACACTACAATAGAAAATCAAGGTTTACCCTTTATATTTACTGCATTGATGTATTGCTAGTACTTCATACACTAGATGAACTCTACAGTCCTTGCAAATGTTCCCATTGTCTCCTCCTAACCTTTTTACAGTTTATCCCTCTCACTTTCTAGCTTGATTTTCTGCTAAATATTTAATTTGTGAACTTTTTTTTTCCAATTCAAACTCCCCTGACTGTAGCAGGTAGCTTTTTCGAGTAGGTATAATGCTTATCGAGAATGGCATCCGTGCAGAATATTAGCAACACAGACAATGGGTGGTTATTTCTGATGTAAGGACTACCTAGGTGAGCTTCTTTCACCTCATGTCTTCTGTTGTAATTAGAACTGGCCAATACGTCTGACCATGGACCATCTGCAGGGACCACTTGTAGTGCAGAACTTCCTGAAATCAACACCAGAGCAAAGAGGCTCCATGCATGTGCTAACACCCCACAGTACTTGGGCTCTATTGCTACACTAATCCCTCAGTACAGCATCACTGCCATGAAGTTAAGATTTCCATTCCAAACTAATCTCTATTTTTAACTTGTCTTGATTTTCCCATGGAGATATATTTTCACAAAAGAAAAAAAGCAAAATGCTATATGATTTGTGGCTGCCCTGAAATTGTTTTGGAGAAAATTTGAGATAACTAAGCCAAGATATTTGAGTCAGAAAGTTTGAAAATTAACATCTTTCTGACTGTTCATGAAGCAGCTCGTGCACTGGTAGCACTTATAAGAGAAGCTTGCTAGTTGTTGTTATTTATGAAGACTTTACTCACAAATTACTTGGCAATGTTTGCTTAGAACCTCTAGAAGTCTACAATTTTGTTTTTCAGGATGTGGCAACACAGTAGGTTTCACTCTACTTCATATGTTAAAAATGAGAGCTTTGATCTACCTTAACTTGCATGCGGGCAGCCCCATTTGTTTTGGTGCAAATGGAGGGGAAATGTTGACATGCTCGAGAAAAGACGTAATTCTGAATTAGAGTGACAGTCATAGGCTAGACGAATGGGTTGACTGGGGTGTATCAACAGAAGCATAGCCAGTACATCAGGAGAAGTAATTATTCACCTTCATGCAGCATTTATTAGACCACATTTAGCCCTTCTCTGACCCAAAATATAAATGTTGGTATATATTTGTCTGGGAAAACTTGGCCATAAATGATAAATACTACATAAATGACAGTGTAAATGATAATCTGTGCTGCACTAGACTTTGTCCGGTCTTGGGTAAAATCCAACCCATGAGCTTCTCATTCCCCCAGCTGACCTGCACCTTGGACCCTCTGTCCTCCAGTGACCTATGGTCCTGGACAAACTCCTGGATTGCTTTCTCCAGTCCATGATACCCATTACTTTGTGCCACTGCCAGAGCCTTGTTCTGCTTGGTACTATACTAGCATGCATGAGAGACATGGATTCTACCCCAGAAAGTTCAGGTTTTCACTGCAATCAAACACGGTAACAGGCCAAATCAGGGAATGAGAAGGTTCTACAAGAAGAGCAAAACAGAGTTCCTTGTTCTGAAAAACAGTGGTCATAAGGACACAGCATATTTATTACTGAAATATTCAAACAGACACTCACAGGAAACTGCTTTGGTGGATCATTGCCTGTGTGAAATTTATTGTCGCTCCTCCATTTTTATTCCTGGAGACCAAGAAGGTAAGTGTTAAATATAAAGAAAAGTGAAACAACAACCCAAACTCCCAGAGAGCTCACTGTTCATCTCCACAAACACTATGCTACAACTACCACAGAAATTCAAAACAATCCATTTAAATTTACTATTTCTACACACAACACACCGTCTTCTGCAATGAAGTGGTGAAACAGCCCAGGGACTACACCAACGCCTCTGCTGGCAGTAGACCTTGGAGGACAATTCTGGGGAGAAGTGCTTTGCTGGTGATCAGACTTTTGGGAACTGCAAAGTAGTCTGCACAGTAAGCCATGGTTTGGAGAGAGAAGTTTTGCAGTTCATGTGACATAAGTTCTCTTTAAATTAATAGGACCTGAGAGTGCTTGCTTACACTTGAGAGCCTGGAATCCTCACTCAGCCTAGCAGCTGTTCCTAGGAATGACTTGTTATTCTTTATCAGCTGCATGATGAATCTGCCAGGGTCACAGCACACATTATTTAATCCAAAAACACTGGCCTAGTACGCCACAGCTGGCTTGAGAAGGATTCATCTCTTGCTGCAACTGCAAAAAAGGAAAATAGTCCTCATTTTGGCAGATGCCTATAAAACATTGGTTCCAGATAACTTCCCTTGCTTGGATAAAAATTCACGTTTGGCTTTTATAAAATTTGTTTAGAAATGCACTGTTTGTCAGGCAAACTCTACATGTATATAGCAGCTGAAGCCTCTTTTTGCTGGGACCCAGATGTTATGCAGGTGTGGCCATGCTACTGATGTATTTATAAGTACACGGAATTCATCTGAGGCATTAGCAGAAAATAAAAGCTTCAGCTATCTATGGAGTGAAAAAATATGGACAGATAATATTGTTTGGTCACCATGGTGGCCTTTGTACAGGACAGGGTGAAATATCTTGTTTTATCCCAGTTTCCATAACTCATCTTCTCCCTTCCCATTTCTATCTTCTCTCTCCAAACTGAGCTTTTACATTTTGGAGAGCTTTTTCGTTACACATATTATTGCTGTTCTCTAGAGAGAGAGAGAACTGGGATTAGATTTGACATGCTTAGAAACTCCAAAATTTAAGCATGATTTTAATGATCCATGAATATGTATCCTTTTCAAAAGTGTACAAGTTTTATGTAAATTTATTTATTTTATTTTTTTCCCCTGCCTTTGGCTGTTTTGTAAGGAACTTACAAAAGTTGGGACTTTTTGATAATGAACTGCTGCAGAGAGGTTAGAATTTTTCTCTTCTAGAAACTGTTATGTTCAGATAGGTTTTGAAAGGAATTTACAGATAAGATTTATATAACTATGCTATTGATTTTAAAGGTAGGTAATCAAGAAACTAGAAGCTCACTTTTTCCATCTGTGCTAGATGTAGTATTTTATATGCACATACATACAAGAGGAATGTTTTTGACACAGAGAAGTTCCACAAAGAAGAGCTACTTTAAAAATTTTCAATCATTCTGTCCACTTATTGACTCAAAAAACCAATATCACTACATCTGAACAGCCAGCATAAAGGAAGCTATAATATTATATAAGTAGTGACACAACCTTCTCTATGAAACTGTACTAGATAATTTAAACCACAATAAATAATGATAATTTAGGTGCTTCTCTTTTTGGGATGCTGAGGAGAACCACTGCCAATTTTCTTGATTCTGAATACAAAATACAGCTACTTTCATTCCTGGCAGTGATTCATCTTTCAATAGCTCCCGAGAGAAAGAGCTCAAATACAGTGGAATCAGGAGTTACCAGAGTAATCGTGAAAGAGCACTGTCAGGTTACTGTACTCCATGTACTCTCCCACAGGGAAGACTGTTTTAGTAGCTGTAAGCATGTTGCCAGCAGATCCTCTGCAACGTTTAGTGGCAGCATCTTAAGTACTGCTTTCCTAGGAAAGCTCCACAGGGCAGAAATCCTAAGGCCTTGGGCAAATATTTATCTGATTTGACCAATATGCAATGGTTTGAACCAAGAGGTTCACAAAACATTCCTCTCAGATTAGGAATCTGTTTTAAAATGGTACCACATAATTTACTGGGAAGTGTCCTTCCTGAATAAGTCAGTCAATGAACCTAGTGCCACTCAGCCCCTTCAGTGGCCTACTGTGTTCTGAGACCACATGACCACCACCACTACACAATCATAGAAACACGAGGTTGGAAAGGAACTACATCATCTAGTCCAACCATCCTCCTATCACCAATACTACCCACTGATCTACTAAATCATATCTCCTAGCGCCTTGTCCAGGCGCTTCTTGAACACTGCAAGGGATGGTGACTCCACCACCTCCCTGGGTAGGCGGTTCCAGTGCCTGACTACTCTTTGAGAAAAAAAGTTCTTCCTGACATCTAAACTAAATCTCCCCAGGTGCAACAAGTGGCTATTTCCTTGAGTCCTGTCATTACTTACCTGAGAGAAGAGGCTGACCACCCTCATCAGAACCTCCCTTCAGGAAGCTGTAGAGAGCAATGAGGTCTCCCCTGAGCCTCCTCCAGACTAAACAACCCCAGCTCCCTCAGCCACTCTTCCTAGGACTTGTGTTCCAGGCCCTTCACCAGCTTCGTAGTTCTTCTCTGGACATGCTCCAGGGCCTCGATGTCCTCGTATTGAGGAACCCAAAACTGAACACAGTACTTGAGGTGTGGCCTCACCAAAGCTGAGTACAGGGGACAACCACCTCCCTGCTCCTGATGGCTATACTACTTCTAATATGGGCCAGGATGCCGTTGGCCTTCATGGCCACCTGAGCACACTGATGGCTCGTTCAGCCAAGCATCAATCAACATTCCCAGGTTCCCTTCCTCTTCACAGTCTTCTAGCCACTCTGCCCCAAGTCTATAGGGCTGCATGGGGTTATCGTGGCCTAAGTGCAGGACCTGGCACTTGGCCTTGTTAAACCTCATCCCATTCACCACGATGGCTGTCAAATAGCATTAATGTTCAAACAATGACCTCTCTTTCTTATATGAAAATACTGGAGAAAGAATCAAGTTCTTTTGGTTTTATTAACAGTTATCGGCAGTACTTAAATCTGTTCCTTTAGGAGAACATAAGAAATTGAACAGTAGTCTATTGGTCTGCTTTATGCGCTTATGATTTCCACAGAGTGGTGAAATTGGTCTATATTCCCTTCAGGCACAATCACCATCATCAGACTGTTTTCACCACAGCTAGGCGCAACGACCTCCTCTTAATGTCATTATTCTGTCTTCATGAGATGGAGCATCGGTTTAATTCTGGTGAACACAAATGCCTTCTTCTGCCAGACAGAGGAGCTGAGGCAGAGCTGAATGCAGTCAGCATCTGAGAAAATTCACGTTCAACGCCTGTCCCAGTGAAGAAATAGGCATAAACTATATTTTTGGGATGGATGTAAATTGTGTTTTAGGCAGAAAAGAAAAACATTCATTAAGAAGGACAAATTATGAATATACACATTTCCCCCTCTAATTTTGACTAATTTTGACTGTATCTAATACTTCAGGTCATTACATTAGTTAAGACCACATTGCTGGGGAATTTGCAAAATGGACAAGTATAGGTCCCAGAAGAAAAAGAGAGGCTGATGACATAGCAGACTGGATAATACTATAGGGTATTTTAAGCCTTTTTAAGAAAAAGGAAACTGCTTTATGTGCAGAACCTTAACATGAGTAAGTGGCTGCTGGTAGAGGCAGAACACCATAAGAGGAACGAGAATATAAGAAAGCATTATTTCACTTGCAAATCCTTTCGGTTGCTGCTTAAACACAGTGTAGAATCCCAGGCAAGATTAATGTCTTACATCAAGCACGAGACAATCCCTAAGATAACAATCTAAATAACTCCCGGCATAGATTGACGTAGCTGAGCATTCAAATGCAAGTGTACAGTTTCAATTTCAGATAAAATGCTGCAATGTCCATACTGCAAAAACCCACAAGAGTGAAATAACTCAAACCTTCTCAAATGCTTAAATCTATGTTTCCCCACTATGGTTCTTCTGGTTTCATTGTTTTATCTGTTGTTTGGAGAATACAACCCCTACGGTAACTGTGGAATTCTAAGGTGCTTTCAAGAACCACTGGAAAACTGTTTATTTTAATAATAAACCTACGACATAGTTACCTAACTGCAGACAACCCATTACATCAAATGGGAAAGTCTGAAGCAAGAAACTGAATTCCCCAAAGAGCTACTGGAAAACAGAAGAGCTCGCCGTATACCCATGTGGAATGTGGAAGCATTTGCAGTCTTTTTCACTGCCAGAAAGGGACTATCTGACAGAATGAATGAGGTGTTCCCTAGCGTAGGCAACCACAGTTAGTCACTAAAATATTTTCCTGACTATGAAAGAATAATGTGGTTTTAAAATGTCCAACTGATAATAGCAATAGCAGTTTGCTATTTGGAATATGCATGGGAACAGGGACAATAATTCAGTATAGATCTTTAATTTCATACCACAGATGTTAAGAAAAGCCATGAACAGTACCAGAAGCTTTTTTTTTTTAAAAAAAAAAAAAATCTATACTGAAGAACCTGAAAGCTTACTAAAAGATGTTCAAAGAAATCTTGGCAAGACAGCATGGTTTGAGCAGAGAAAACTAACTGCTCCCTTCAGAGATAAGGGAGCCAGTAATATTGATTTATTGATTTATACATGTGACAATGTCCCTGTTGTACCTAGGTAGTCCCTCCTAATCAGCATCCTTGCTATTTGCTTTCTGTTCCCCTCCTTTTCTCTCCCCAAGTCTGACCTGGCCCTAGGGAATTTAGCGAGAGATTTCTCACTGACTTTGGTAACTACCTGGTCTTTCTCTTCTAAATGACTTCATCAATGCCTTTTCCTACCAGTGTTTTTGTTATGAGCGTCCAATATTTCAGTAATTCCACACTCACCTTTTTAAAGAATGAAGATTTTTAACAAACAAAATCTACTTCACTATGCTTCACTGTTTCCAGGATCACCATCTTAGTGGCATCAGGAAGTCTCCCTGTATCTTCCCCTGTAAACTGTGTGTTCTTCAGCCTCCATGCGCTTCTCACTGGCACCACTCTCTCAATTTCGGCCAGTCCCCAGACATCTTTCTCTCTGATCGCAGAAAGCTTCTCTTAAAAAGTTTCAGTGGGATTAAGAATGTCCAAGATTAAACTATTAAACTTCTTTTCTCTCTCTCAACATTTGTAACATTTGCCTTTCCCCCCCCAAATTAATCTCCTCATATTCAAGCTCCAGGGTTAAAAGTATGTGGAATGTGCCACTTCTTCCTTACACCACTCACTATTCATTTCTGAAATATTGTTAACATAGTTTACAATTACACTTGGTTCACAGCTCACATCAACCACCTTATCTCATATTTGTTTTAGAAGTCCTTACTGTTTTATCTCTTTTCTATTTTGGCAGCTCTTCTATCAAAATACTCTGCAAGAGCACAGCGAGATTTCACTAGATTTTGACTGTATCTCCACAGTTCATCCACGTGGAGGAATACTTTTTTTATAGTATTGATGATCAGATACATGTCTTTCAAACATGCTTCACTTCATTGAGCAACATTCATTTCTTTCAACAAATTCTAATTGTTTCCCTTAATCTTTATTTCTGAAGATTGCCTGTCTAAAAATACTGAATGTACACAGAACAGATAACATGCAACTTTTCTGACTTTTTTTTCTCCCTCACGTGGAGGCTTTGCAACATTCATTCCCATGTTGAATCCTATGGGGAATACTGATTTTCCATCCTATTGATGTTGTCATCTTTTGGTGACTAGGGACAGTTATGCTTGTTATTTAGAAATTGCCAATTAAATCCATAAGTTTCCTGGAATTACGATATCAAGTCTTACATCCATTTAGCCCACTGCCTCCTCAGCTTTGCAGGAAGTGCAAAGGAATAGCTACCATACTTTTCCAGCAAAATCCTGACACACTGAAGTCTGGAAGAATGTGGGTTTTCTTTTGTGCTGAAGAACAATATTTCGGGTTTATACAAGGAAGGTCTGAAATGTTTACAGTCTCTGCAGCCATTTGTATGGACAACTATTACCACAGTGGGTGATTTAAATTTAGATGCAGTAAAAAACTAAAGGTAAGGTTGCTTTTTCCACAATACTTCAACTGATTTGTAGTTTGTACCTGCTTGTTTTCTTGACCAAAACGATAGTCCACTCGATGTTATAGACAATGCATCTACAGAAAAATAAGTTATGCATCATCAGCAAAACTGCCAGCTAGGCAACTGATGTTTTGTTTTCCAAGGAAACCCTGGAAGACAAGGACGTCCATACTTGGTACTTTCAGCACAGAGCTCCAGGCCGATAGTAAACTGAAATCAGACCACCCCTCCCCTTACCCCCTCCAAAATCCAAATCTGATCTAGATGTACTCTCAGAAAGACTAAATAAAAACGAGCAGGCCATGGCCATGGCCTCAGGATGTATTAATTTAATACAACGCACATTACAGCAATTGTCTTTTGCAAAGGAGTACTCATCACAAAATATTTATACATCCCCACTACTGGGACCTGTAAGCACACACAATACCACCTGATATTAGAAGGGGGCAGGGGAGGATTTGTGTGTTTTGTTCCCTTTGCCTATGGATTTCCTTTGTCTCCCCAAGATAATCTTGTTAAGAGTATGTGTTCTGGCAACTCTTTTTCAGTTCTGACTGCCTAAAGCTAAGTACATTCGTTATGTACAGTTATTAATTACTTTTCTGGGAGATGTTACACATAAGTGCATGCTGGTTATGCAACCTTTTTTTTTTTTTAAATTGTTTTTAAACAAGCAAAAGTTTTTCTAAGACTTTAAATTAGGTGCAGGCATTTCAGATTTCCATCAATACCTAGCTAATATATTTGATTATCAGACATATGACATTTCCTTTACTCTTCTTATTACTTGTGACTAAATATACTTATTTTATAAAATAATAGACATTGCTGTGTATTCTGGAAGGTCCTTGAAATCAATATAATCAATGCTTCAAAAGATTAATTACAATTTGTGTAGTTTTTTAAAGTCCTATAACCTTATAGCTATGAAAAAGAAGGTAAAAGAGAAAATCATATACGCACTCGTAGCTTCATATGTATGAATGTTCAGCATTAATATCACATATTGCTATTACTATCTGATAAATTCTACATAAATTCTTGAAATATTCCAAAATGATGATATAAATACAGCATTTGCAAAAACGGTATAGAAGTTTCAACTGCAAATTTAGTAAGTCTGTAATAAAAATAATAAAACACCCTCCAAGAAAAAACAAAAACAAAAACAAAAACCTTTTTGAACCTACTTCATTTTTTACATTTTACATTGTAAACAATTCCCCATCCATCTGCTTCAGTGGATGATAGCATCAAGCGATAAATAGCATCACTGCCTTGTTGCTACAGTCACTAAATCCCAAAGAGATCCCCAACGTTTCAGCTAGTACGATGTCTAATAAAAGGGTTACAGAATTCTGAAGACACATTTTAGGAAAAACTTACTGGAGTTCTCATATCATGCCTCCAGAAACTTTGAAGAAAGCCTGGTTTGAAAGCAGTTGCTATTTGTCATTTGTCTACCATTTCAACTAAAAATGCATTTTAGTGCAATATAAAGACTGAATTTGAAAATACTAAAATAGTAAGGATGCCACAAAAGTGATAAACATCTATTCACACATCAAATATATTCCAGAAAATAATAAGAGTTTAGTGTCACTAAATGCACATTAAAAAAAAAAAAGAAAAAAAAGTGATGGTACTTATAGGAGAAAATACTTTAAAGTGGTTACTTTTAAATGGCTTCAACATCCTCATGCTCCTCCAAAAGCACTTCTAATATGATGGGAAAAGTCATTCACTGTACAGCAGAGTCCTCAGTAGATCAAATGCATCTTATCTAAGGACTACAAAATCCCCATATAACACTTCAATTCCCTGAAACAATGCTGCAGATTGTAGGCAATAGGTATGAAACATGAGCAAAAACAGGTGCGAGAACTTGTATAGATTACAATTCATCCAGTAATGCCCCTTTTCATACTTGTTTCTTCCATGTTCCTTTCCTTTAAGTTAGACGCAACACAAACTGTTCCACAGTTATATTACTCTTGAACTTGTGTTGTTACATAAAAAAACAACCAAACCTCTCCTCCTCCTCCCAAAATAAAGTACAGTTGTTTCCAGACTATAGAGAAGCGCGACACCGATGTCTCTTCATTACAAAGGTTTTGTATGTTTTTTGGAGGTGTATTACAAGTGACAAGCAACTAGCCTTTGTTCAGCATTTCGACTACACCCAGAATATCACACCCAGTTTTGAACCCCAGCTCAGGAAAAGACCCGGATAAACTGGAGTGACTGGAGCAACTGCACAGAAACCATGTGTTAGTCAATTTTTTATTTTGACAAAATCGATTTTGAAAGTGTTACAAAAGCTAGAATTCATTATCAACCACAATAAAGCTACATATTAAGCTACATGTTAAACCTGGCCTCTCTTCCAAGGAGTTTGGAGTATGTGTTTGCACACGCTAAGCTATTGGAGTGGTAGCAGTGTGGGTTACTCGAACAGTTGCAGAGGGATAACTTCTGTGAATAAATTGCATAGGATTTGCCTGAAAGCCACAGATACACTGTCAAGTCCATCTAAATGAAGCTTTTTGTCAAGGGCAGGGTTTATAAACTTCTCTGTCAATTACTTCTATTCACCTGAGTGAAAAAAAGTATTCTATGGAATAAAAAGGTAATACAACCTTCTTCATATCAGCTGAGATCCACTTCAGTAGAGACCACTAAAACCCAACAAAATAAGCTTATTTGAAACAAAAGATTTTATGAGTGACAAGATAAAAGACCTTGAAATTAAAACCGCATTGTTGCTTCAGATATAAAACATCTCAAAACAACGTACGCCCAATTGATTTTTAGAGCACTATCTCAATTACAGCATCTACTTCTACATTTTAATGGCACATGGCTCTGTTTTGTAATACATTATTGCTTTTTGCCCCACCTTTCTATTACTGATGGTCAACATGTCCCATTAGTGTCTCTGAGAGGTCAAACTACACATGTGAAAAATTGAATTAGTGTTCTAAAATTGACTGATCTTTTAATACCATTTTCATGCTTTTTTAACTCTCCTGTTATTAGCATCTAGTCACCTAATATAAACGTGATAATGGTTATTTGATAGTTCAGGTAATAAGAAATTAACTATTACCACAGTATTTTTAATTTAAACAAAATTAAATCAAAAATACAATTGATTCCAAATACAGATAAGCACAACCTCTGTCGTAGCTTGTTAAAATTTGATTATTGAGAGATTACTGAACAACCAGAGAGGGATAGATGGGTTTTTACTTTAAAAGTTTCTACTCTGCAACGGGGCAAAACAGCACGCAGTACTGTATGCTGTCATTTGTGACATTTTCTATTTGTCATACCGACAAAAAAAAAAACAAAAGAACAACTTGTTTAGCCATTCCAAGAAAACATTCAGATCAAAATCTGAGCAATGGAGTTCATACAAGTCCTTGAATCCTACCTTAATAAGCAAATGGGCATGGTCTCTTTATAAGTCATTGGCAAAAAGACACCAAGAACCTGCTCTCTTAAACCACTAAGTATCAGAAAAGTGAGCAGGTTATGAAAGAACGTGACCTATGCAAAAAAAATGATACTATCTTTAAATTGATCTCAAGTCTGCCTCGTGCACCAGCAATTCCGTATTAAAAACCTGTTTAAAAAGTGCCTGTTTAAAAAGTGACACAGTGATTCTCACTTCCCACTGGGGCTGTGCACAGGAATTGCCATGGAATGGTAACATGATGGAGCAGTCACATCACCTTCAGTAGCACTGCCAGGAAAGAAAACATCTGGCACAATTTTTGTTTTTCCCATTTGGGTATGCTAATCCATGCAGCAAGCTGGCTGATCTGCTACAACAAACTCCAGTACAAAATCTGTCTAGCTGCATTAGTGTAACGGTGTAGCTAAGATCACCTGCCAAGAGCACCACACCACACCATGCAGCTTCACACCAGTGGAGAATCAGTCAGAGTAAGGGCAGAGGAACTAAAGTCTGTGTTTGCTGGTGCTGGAAAGTTGTTAGCATGCCTGGGATAACAAGTCTAACATTTTTAAAAAAATTATTTTATTTTTTTTTAATCCGTGGAGCATGTCTATCCTCATTTCTCCACACAGAATTTTCAAAGAAGGCAGGCTCAAAAATATGTGAGATATTTGATTCCATACCTATAACAACACTGTTTTTCAGTAAAGAGACATGAAACATTCTGGAAAGAGGAATATCAACACATATTTCAAGACATACCTATACTGAATATCTTCTATTTTCTTCCTTCTCTCTACCTTTGCCCCACCTTAGATGCATGACCTATATTTAGAATCATAGAAACACAAGGTTGGAAAGGAACTACATCATCTAGTCCAACCATCCTCCTATCACCAATACTACCCACTGATCTACTTAATCATATCTCCTAGCGCCTTGTCCAGGCGCTTCTTGAACACTGCAAGGGATGGTGACTCCACCACCTCCCTGGGTAGGCGGTTCCAATGCCTGACCACTCTTTGAGAAAAAAAGTTCTTCCTGATATCTAAACTAAATCTCCCCAGGTGCAACAAGTGGCTATTTCCTTGAGTCCTGTCATTACTTACCTGAGAGAAGAGGCTGACCCCCCTCATCAGAACCTCCCTTCAGAAAGTTGTAGAGAGCAATGAGGTCTCCCCTGAGCCCCCTCTTCTCCAGACTAAACAACCCCAGCTCCTTCAGCTGCTCCTCCTAGGACTTGTGTCCCAGGCCCTTCCCCAGTTTTGTTGCCCTTCTCTGGATATGCTTCAGGGCCTCGATGTCCTTCTCGTATTGAGGGGCCCAAAACTGAACACAGTACTTGAGGTGCGGCCTCACCAAAGCTGCGTACAGGGGACAACCACCTCCCTGCTCCTGCTGGCTGCACTACTTATACAACAGGCCAGGGTGCCATTGGCCTTCTTGGCCGCCTGGCCTTCTTGATTTAGATTGAGTGGGCAGCATATTTATGATTTTTTACTTTCCTTTCAATGATACCACCAAAATCATCTTTTCTCCCCAACAAATATGTACCAAAATTTAAATACAGTTGGCAATGCTTAGTTACACACCTGCTTAACAAGTACTTCAGAGCAACAGGTTTTTTGTTTTGTTATCACCGGCAGAGGTCTTACCTGTGTGACCCTCATTTTATCCTGGATGTTAAGTGAGCACAGCTGCCTCCTCCAACTGCTCTGGCCCCGGACAGCTTCTGCCTGGCTGCTCGTGCCTAGGCCCAGGCCTGAGGATGTGGGGTCTCTGACAGGCTGGGCAATGTGGCTGCAACTCTCCCCTTTGCAGGTTGAACTGGTAGCAAAGCTGAGCACATACCCCAGAGTCACACAGACTGGTCACTGACAAGGCTGCCTTCACCATAACTGTATTGGGTTTATGTGGCAAGGTTTTGGCAGAAGGGAACTGCAGGGGTGGCCTCAGTGAGAAAATGCCAGAAGATGTCCCATGTTAAATAAGGGCCAGTTTCAGCCAGCTCCACAGGGACCTGCCACTGCCCAGAGCTGAGCCAATAAGAGATGTTGTTTGTGCCTCTATGAGAGAGGATTTATGAAAGGGGGAGGAAAAAAAAAAAAGAAAAAAAAAAAGAGGGAGGCGGGGAGGGAGTGTGAATTAGCCCTGCAGACACCAAGGCCTGTGCTTGAGGGCAGGAGGTGCTTCAGGCCGGGAGCAGAAGTTCCCTGGCAGCCTGTGGAGAGGCCCCTGGTGGAGCAGGCTGTCCCCCTGCAGCCCATGGGTCCCACATGGAGCAGATCTCCATGCTGCAGCCCGTGGAAGAGCCCCTGGTGGAGCAGGTGGAGGTGGCCTGGAGGAGGCTGCGGCCTGTGGAGAGCGCCTGACAGGGCAGACTCTAGGCCGGAGCTGAAGGCCGTGGAGAGGAGCCCACACAGGAGCAGGGGGCCTGGGGGGGGCACTGCTGCCCATGGGGGTCTAGTGTTGGAGCAGTTTGCTCCTGATGGATGGACCCCGTGGTACAGGCCCAAATTTGGTCTCCTACTCCTAGCCTCTGGGCAACATCCTCCAAATACAGCCACTGGGACGCTCGCACACTCCAGTAGCTGGCACCACAGCCTGCAGGCCTACACCACAGCCCGCAGGCCTACACACCTACCCTGACTCCAGTAGCTGGCACCAGCTCACAGTCAGCAGCTGGCGTGCTGGGCTCAAAGTCTGTAGGACCCTTTCAGATCCAGAGCTCAATGGCCCTTCCAACCACCGACATGGGGCCAATCACCCCAGCAGCTGACACCACAGGCTGGGGTGCCCACTGCCACAGCCTGACCCCAGTAGCTGGCACCAGCCTTCACGTAGGCACATGCTGGTCTCATCAGGAGCTGGCACATAGTCCTTCAGCACGTATACACATGGGAGAGAGTACAAATACAGGAAGCTAAGAAAAGATTTACTGAGGAAATATAAGAAGATCAGACAGACTGTGGTGTTCGGCTGTTTGGCTCAGCCCTTCATGCATGCTGATCAACATTATTTGACATGACCAGTCCTTTTATACCATTTTCTTTCTATCCTCCTCTTTGATTTTTCTCTCTCTCCTCCTCTTTGATCGTCATGCTCCCCCTTAGCCCTGCACACCCCACATGGGTTTGCAGAGCTCTGCAATTTCTGTGCCCTGCTTGTCCAGGCCTTCTGGTTCACAACCTTATCAGCTGTCAAGTCCAGGCTGATCTTCCTGGAAGTTTGATAGCTCATCAGCTGGTGTAACTCAGAGGTTTATTTCTTGTCATTGTCTCCATTTTTGCCTTGCCAAGTCTGTGTCTTAGCATTTTGCTAATTATTCCTCTGTTATTTCATGTCATCCTGATCCGGAGATCCTAACTCAGACATCCTTGCTTGAACACAATCCAAGTCTTTCCTTATCTATTAGTACAACTGACCAAGTTTGGTTCCCACCACCACCTCCCTTTCTTACTATTTCTTGTTGCACTGGTAAAGGTCCTTGACCAGACGTACTTGAAGGAGTAGACATTCTTTATCTACATACCCTTACACTGAATATTAAGGCTGTGGCTAGGACAGGCAGTAGATGACTCCTCCATAATACTGTCAGACACATCAAGGACTACAAATAATTTCTCACGGTCTTTTAAATGAATTTTCTCATGATTTTTTGAAAGAACATTTGGGCTTGCTTATGTGGAGATGTTCAGGAAATACTCAATTAGCCGTGTGAAGCTGAGCATAAGTTAAAGCATATTCAAAATCTGAGTTGGATCATCTGCGAGATGCTGCAGCTTATGACCACTAATCCTCCACCAATCACTAAGTCATCCATAGGTGTCCTAAATAATTCCACTAGGAGCTATCTAGCTATGTTAAGAATCCTGTATTCCCTGTCTGGATTCTTCTAACTTCCATAAAACAAGAGATACAGTCTCATCAATTGCACTACTCAAGCCACAGATTATTATTATTTTTTTTAAAGAACAGTGGAAAGACTCATTGCACTCTCTTTTGTAAATGAAAGATTACTAAACAAAAGTCTCTACAATGCTACCACAAAAGTGTGTAACAAGACACTGTTTATTGTTACACTACTATATCTAGCCATAACCCACATCAAAACATATTCACATTTTCTCCAGTGAAGCTAAACTTCCAAATCGGGACAGAACAGCATTCGCATGTATAAAACAACTGTTTAACAAAAGAAAAATACATATCCAAAACCACTAAAACACCAAGTTTATTGGCCTGTATTTTATTGCTTTAAGGACACTTTTCTCTTTATGTTTTTCTCACAGCAAATCCAACAAGTGGGACTCAACAGGCTCCCGTGAAACACAATATTCATTTAATTATTTAATTCTTGGGGGGGGGGGGGGGGGGGAAGTCTAGTGTTTGCAGAGACAGAAAGAAACCCAATAGGCTGTTACAAAGTTTTCCACTGCTGTATGGTCTTATGAAACTGATTACCTAACAATAAATTTAGGCTTTACAGAGATAAACACGTGCCATAAAATGTAGAAGGAATCCCAGTTCTAGCAAAACACCACAAAGATTATAGATTTTTGGATTCAGAAAGAATTGTGGTGGCCTCAAGATTATTATTATTATTATTTTACTTTAGCTGTCAGTTTTCTTACAGCTTTTCCCATTGTTTTCTCATGTATTCTACATAATTTTCTGGTATTATTTTCACAAATTCTTGTGTCAAAACCTACGGTTCATATAAATATATTAAAAAATTATATATAAATAACCAAATTCTACTTCTCCAAAATGAATGGGATTCCTGGAAACACATGGTTCCTGGCAGGAGAAATGCACATTACGGTAGCAAGAGTTGTTGGACTAACCAGATTTAGAAAAAGTTAAAGAATCAACAGTCGGTGTTGTGTCTGCATATATGATATGGACAGCACCAGCAGACTGACCAGAGACAAAACATTTACAAGAAAACACCACCACCAACAAGCTAACAGTAAAAGAAGGTTAAAACAAAAACAAAAAAACACCCACATTTTTTCCAGGAGTTGCTTGGTTCTTTCCAGCATGATGGGAAATACCACAAAGGGTGGCTTATTTTATTTTTTAATTGTTATTTTTAAAACAGCGTGACTAAACTTTTCATAGTTCTTCACCAGACATGCAACAAAAATATTCTGTTCCATATTGGAATGGAAAAATGATTACTCCAACAGACACCTACAGTCCTATTAGACTGACCTCAGCAGTATGTAAGATTCACAATACATTTAAAAGAAAATTCAAAAACACTAACATGACTGGAAAGTGAGGCAGAATGAAACACAGACCTCACATAGATTGCATCATGGCAACAGGGTATCTTTGATAAGACAAATGGTAATCCAAATGAAATTAAATAGATCTAGTCTTTCTAGACTACAGTATTTAATATTGCAACACATTGTTAGTTGTTCCAGATTTTGTATACAAAAACAGATGAGAAAGAAAGTTTGGCTAAACAGGAGGCAGCTAGTAGTACCACTAAAGAAGGAAATGGGACTCCCTAAAAGGTTAGTTAAGGGGTACATTTATATGACATTAACACTTGAGTAAATTATTTGATGATTTAAAGCTGGGAACGCTGCAGCAAATATGCAAAGCCTAGATCCTATCAGATCTGATATCTTAACAATAGGTGCAATAGAAAAGGGATGAAGTGAAGTATAAGAAAATGTAAACTCATGCACTTACTGAAAAAAAGCAAGAACAATCTCATTAGCTAAAACCAGAAGAGGATTAGAATTGAGATTCAATAGGCAATCATAGAAAGAACAGGGACCATTGATGCCAGAAAAATGGTACGATAACTGATATGAATAATGGAAGGGACAACAGAGTTCCTCAGTATAGCAAATATCATGTCCTCAACAATAATATAAATATGCAGTGTTGGAAACTATGTTGTAACATTGAGCAGGCAGAGTCTGGATTGCTCATGTTAAGGAAGATGAATTCTAACACAGATAGACAAAGATTTTCAGACTGATAGAAAATCATTGTACTATCTTTCAAGGTGACAAAATTTTGCTCTTGCTATGAATTTATCAAGATTTATAATCCTTACTGGAGGGAGGGAGGGATTTGATCCTTTTAGGAGCACGTTTATTCTTAGTGGTTGAATGCAATTAAGGTTGCATTATCAAGTTCCACCGATGGTGGGACTCCACATGCCGTACATAACCAGAAGCATGCAGGAGCAGACATTTCTAAATGAGTTTCTAAACATGAGTTTCGAATTTTGAAATATGAGTTTTGAAGTCAGTAAGTCTGTGAATAGGAATAGGGAAGATGCAGATGAAGGTTTCTGGTTTGTTTGATCAGGAAAGGTCCTTCCATTCTTATCTCACTGCTGGAAAATGCATAGGTCTGTTACTCCCATGTTCCAGGTTCCTTCTCTAAGTGCTGAATTACAGATCTCCAGAGGAATTTTTATTCTTCTCAGCCTAAAACTTGTTTTAAGAAAACAGCTGTTACGCTATCAGAACTTCTGATGGTGATGATGGTCAGGATGAAACCTTGGAATTACATCTTACAAACAGTTCTTCAACATTCACAGAAATAATCTGCTGTACATTTGGATTGGTGGCAGAAATTGAGGTTAATATATTTATTTCCCTGTGTTGTTGTAAGAAACCGAGCTTGTTAGTCTAAACTTTTTTTTTTTTTTAAAAAAAAAACAAACAACTGATGTTTCAGCACATATATGACTAATGAAATAATAACAAGATATCTGCTTGTTCATCTGCTTGTGGTCAAAGTGACCACAACATATTTGGCCAATTAACTCAGAATGGCAAAGCATATAATGAAGCAAACATTTAATTTGGTATTTGGGAGGCTGAAGAAACATTAAGTCATTATGCTGAACATTGTTTGCCAGATTCCTTGTTATTATATATCACCCTTGTTATGAAGTCAATAAACTGCTCCTAACTTATACTAGCAAAAGATACAAACACATTATGAGAAATTAATATGTATAAATACAGAAGAGCAAACTGCTTTTTCAGTGGTAAACCATTCATATTTGTTCTCTCTGGTCCTTACTAAAATCTCTTCCCACTTTTTGTCTTACAGTGTTAATTGCCCATCCTCTTTATTTTTAGTCTTTTATTATTTTCATCTATGTTTACATGGAAAATCTGAAGATCTTCTTTCTTGGATAATGGGTGAAAACCAAACACCATTTTCATTATGAGGCAGAAACCTACAAAGCCATAAATGGCAATGCAGACAGATGAGCATATCCATTAAGAGAACAGCTATTCCCAAAGCTCTCAGTGTTGACTTAATTTTCCTCCCATCAAAATCACTAGAGGACAATGTCTTCCCAGGAACCATACTAAGACAGCCGCAAGTGCTTCCATTAGATAAACTTACTTTGAATGATAACACAGAGATGTCTATTTCTTTTTCCAATGCTTACCCTGTGGCAGTGGGGTGTTTTTTTTTTTTTCCCTGCCTTTTTTAAGGCTATTTTTGTTTATTTTTTTAAACAGCAACTGTACATCTCAAGAAGTATTTGCATTACTTAGAGTTCAATGGTTGACATCATCAGTGATGTTACCGTTTGTTCAGTCTCTAAAAAAATGCAGCTGCTGTTCTTGTGCCATGCTTGTTGACTTTTTTTCTGATAACAGTGGATGAACTGCATGGTAATTAGAAGAGAATTAGGATAGCCTTCTGTAGGAGTCGCAGGTATCACTTCAGCCTGTCCTACAAGTTTGCACAGTACATCTTTCTTAACAAATATTAGGTACTGCTACATACTATGCCTGTAATCATTAATAGGACTAAACAATATATATATTTTTTTCATTTGGTCAGTCATAAACTTTTCATCTAGAAAGCACGGCCATAGCCATAAATATGCTAATACTTCTTAACCTCTTCCCTTGGGAGGTATACCAGCACTACTAATGAATAGAAATTGTTTTGAAGCCAGATGACATCAATATGAAGGAATAAGTCAAATATTATTTCTGCATTGGATTGTATCATCATCATCAAGTACTTGGACTTTTTTTTTGTAGCAACTAGTTATATTAATATCAGTCACAAATGTAAAAAAAAAAAAAAAAAAGGGGGGTAACAATGATGTAGGCATCTCCCAGAGTGGTGCGTGCCCCATGGCATGGCTCAGTTGTAATGACTCATTTTACGACTGCTTCCAGTCACACAAGGTGTGAAAACTGTGACTACGTTCACTCATAATTTAAAAGTATTCCCTTTCCTCAGTCTAATCTTTTGACTACCATACTATTTGACTGCCCTATTGTTTGTAACAAGAAAGAACAGTTTATTTTAATACTGAATTACAGCCAGAAAACGTTTGCATAACCATCACTGAAGTGCCATTAATCAAGGCTCTTTCCATATTGGTGTAATTTTTCATGTTTAATATCTGGAGAATAAAGAGGAAAACTCAGTATCATTACAACTTGTAGTGACGTTCATAATATTTCAAAAGAGTTAAAGAAAAGAAAAACCCTTGATGTTAGGTATGTACCAAGCTAATGAAATTAACAGAAATGACACTATTTAGATACACACATAGCCTTGCCCTTAATTTTGATGTCATTGTTTTAGGTTTTTCATGCTTAGGATATGGTTCTAGAGTAGTAACAAAATAAATACTGTCATGTTTTACACTGTTTGCACAGTGTTTAAAACAGTGTGGGGCCTACTCTTGAAAGCTAGACAGCTCTGACATAGACTGAGAATTGCTAGTATTAACAAGACTAGGACACTAAAAAATAGTTTGTTAGAGAGCCTGACTATTTTCATCACTGCCAATTTCTTGGTACAGCAGTACATCTCCCATGAACGTCAGTGGGTAAAATTGAAACTCCATGTATAATACAGGTGATAAAGATACTGCCATTACATAATGGATTCACTTATATTTTAGGATTCATTCGATTCAGATGATAATGAGTGAAAGAACCTAAAACACTGCTGATTCAGATTTCAGTTATAGCACACTGGGTTTAAAAAATGTCATTTTTTAAAAACAATTATCATTAATTTATTTGAGGTACATGAGGATAAGGCAGGAGTTGATCCAGGGAGTAAGAGTCATCATAGGACATAAAATGGGGAGAGAAACAGAGTAAAAAAAAAGTGTTTACTAATGTATTTTGGTTTTACTCTGTTCCTATGTATTACACTACAGAAATTGTGAGTCGCAAAGAAAGAAGGCTGTAGGCAATATTACACAAACCCTCAAACACCTTCTATTACCTTTATCTCAGCTATGTTTCCTGAGTCAGAAGCCAGCATTTGTCATGTGAAGAAGAGACAAGAAAACTTCACACATAGCTTGCTGCATCTTTAATATGAACTCGGTACTAGTTCTTATCACATCTGTTTTCTGCAATTTAGACACATGGAATATTAGCAAAAAACATCATTTGTTCCCTCAAAATTTGGGAAACAGAAATTAGCTTCTGTCAGAGATTCCTCTGAAATGGTATTTCTGAATATAATCCAATTTCCCTTTTCTCCACTACACCATGTCTACAGAATTACACTCACACTCATTCTTAAAAACTCATCTTTGATCACAACTAAGTAACAACATGGAAAAAAATCAATCCCCTTTAAGATCTTCGAATATCAGCTGTAATCATGGTTTGGCAAAGCTTTACCTGGAAGAGAACTTTCAAAAAGCTGCCCCCCTTTCAGTTCAGTGAGTTCATAGCCCTGTTTATAAATAAAGGATTTGTGTCCCTTACTGTTGTTAAATGGATATCATACAAGACTCAGGAATACAACATTTTTAAAACAGTTCGGTGTTTATCGAAGATTCTGAAAACTGAAAGCAACGTTGTAGATTTAAAAAAGCAGATACAAACATAGAGCAATTTGAAAACCTAGAATGAGGTTCCTAACTCTAGGCTTGGGCTGCTGCTTTCTTAACTACCAGCCAAATTTTTGAGTACATTGGGAGATATTTCACAATCTGCGTGCTTGAAAATCATCCCAGCTGAGTCCAACCTTGCAAAGATTTCCCGCATACTGTTCTTATAACTGGCTTGGATGATGCATTAAGAACCCTCCTGATTTTGGCACTTCATATAAATTTTGTGCAAGACCCCTGAAATGGTGTTTAGGCACCAAAGCCACTAACTAGAAACGGAAGACAAGCATTTACCATGATGGGCAATGAAACGCATGAAAAAAATAAATAATAAATCAGAGCCCCAAATCTTCTGCCTACCTTGATTTATGCTAGTCACGTCAATCATCTTGCAGAGTATACACGAAGGAATTTTAGATAGCAAAGTGCCAGCGCTTTGCCTCACTCAGTACCAATAGTTTCGATCCCTTCAAATCATGGTGCCACAGAATTCAAGCCCTAACGCACACAAGGTAACTTTATTAAGGTGTAAAACACAGAGAGAAAGATACTATGGAGGTTTTGGGACAGCTGTAGTCTAGTCTACAGTTTATTTCAAAATTAGGGTTACATGACATGAAAAAAACCAAATGTTTGATGTGGTGTGAGTTTAAATAGTCTGTATAAATAGTCAGTCATTAACTAAGAGTGTATTTTGTGTGAGGGCAACATTCACATATAATTTAGATATTACTGAGCCATTAATGGAAGTGACCACATTAATAGTATCCTACAGCTTTTAGTGGATGTGCAAGAAAATGCCACATCAATAAAACCATGACGGAAGATTTAAAGAATTAGAAAATGTTTGCTTTAGAACAGGGATAAGAGAGAGGCTTAAGAACTTCTCATCACTAATAGCTTAAAAAGCAGCTGTATACTTCTGTTTTGCTTAAGCAGCTATGTACCAGCTTAAGCACAATTTTCTAAACAAAGAAAAACCTTTGGCTACTGATCCAGAACCTCATCTTAATACAAGATCATAACTATAGTAGTAGGTTCCTTTATTAAATAGGTTACAGTCCATATTCCACAATGTTTTGGGCTTCCAAAAAGTCTACGAGGTGTTTCTCAAACATCATCAATAGGGTGGACTAGAATACAATTATGCAATTCAGAGCAAAATGGTAGGCTAGAATATTAAAATGGGAACTGAAGCCTAAACAGGATTCACCGAGTTCATGCACGTTGAATTTTGATACTACTACTCCTGTGATTATAGGTGTTTCATAGATCAAGGTGCTGAGTCCTCAAAAACTATAATAATTTTGTTGCTACTTTAGAAACAAGATTCTTGCTTGGTTATCACCTGAAATTAAAATTCTGGCATGGAAAAGTAGCGGTGAAATGCTAGTACTTCTTAAACAGGCCTTGAGAAGAAGCTTTTGTTTACGTTACCAAAGGTAAGTGTCATTCTGCATTATCCACAAAGCACAGAGAATACTTTGCTGATAACCACAGCAAATAAAAAGAAAACCTTTCTTGTAAAAAGTTGCACAGTACGCCACTGTGAAGTCCTCACATATCAGAGTATCCCCGAACAGGACTACATAGCTTTCTGATGATCAAATTCAACACTGTAGTCCACTGAAAATTAAATGTAATCCATAATAAATATCATCTAAAATAATCTAAAACAAAAACAACAACAATCTCTTTACATAGATTTATCTAGTGGATTCCAAGGTGGCATGCAAAGTGTTAATAACTAATTAACAGCAATTTTCTTCTGTTCTCTATTCTTAAACAGGCAGGGAAGTGGTTGAGTCACCATCCCTGGAGGTCTTTAAAAGACGTTTAGATGCAGAGCTTAGGGATATGGTTTAGTGACAGACTTGTTAGTGTTTGGTCAGAGGTTGGACTTGGTGATCTTGGAGGTCTCTTCCAACCTAGATGATTCTGTGATCTGTAATCTTCTCGTGTTTATGCTATCTTCAAACCTCCTATATGTTCCTGTATTTTTACAGCATAAAATTTCCCTTTATGTAAAATATACTGAACAGTGCATAATTCCTTCTCTGTACAGTATATTTGGCTTTATGTCCTACTTCTATCAACCTCTATATTTGCACAGAGATATGATCCCATTTATTTAGTTCAGAATTTACCATATTCCATGCAATGAAATGGATTATTTTACTAAGTTGCCAGGGTACTCTTTTTTCTCTCATTGCTTAAGTGTTTGTTCCCCTTCTCTTTATGTTCTAGTCAAGTGTCTCTTGCATCCATTCTGAGATCCACATATAGATATATATTATGGGAGTGTAGGGAGTTCCATAGCAACAGTTTCATGTTTACCATTACCATCCAAAATCTCACTAAAAAGTTGATTAAAGGATATATATTTTTTGTATATTCACATAAACACACAGTTCTTTTCAATTCAGTATCACTGGTTTCTTTGGCTTTTTTTTTTTCTCCCAGAAAATGGAAGAGCAAAATAATTTTATTGAGCCATACTGATCCATCCAATTTCTCTAGAAGCATATATCATCCCATCAGTGACATTCACAAAGAAATGTCTCTGAAGCTAGACAGCTGAAGCTTCTTTAAAATATTTCTGTACGTCTCTGTTCAGTTAAAACATACATAATGGGTGCCATGATTAACCATATTAATATTAATATATGATGAAGAAAATGGATTAACGCTGTTTATGCCCACAACTTATAGAGCATGCCTAGGATGAAGCTATCAAATTTGTTCATTTTGGGAATTTTAGGTTAATTTGATGCTATAATACTTTAAAGTTCATAGTATTTCTGATTTTCAAAGCTTGCCTACTGTGCATAGACGACCTGCTCCACATAAATACTACTTGAACATAAGTGGAAGGTTACATTTATACATTTCACAAAATTGAACTATAATTTTTAATTTAAATCTTTATCACAGCTTAAATAGAATCAGATTCATTTTACTTGAGAGAAAAAGCTGCACAAGCAGCATTAATGTACTATAAAACTAACCAATGTAAAAAATATATATATTTTTTTCTCTGTGATCTTTGACGTCAGAAGTGAATTATGCTATTTAGATAGTTTTCTCAACTGTGAAGTAAGCAGGTATTAAGGGCAGATAGCAAAAACTGTAAAATCTGTACTGAATAAAGGTTAATATGTTTGGGGTTTATTAGCAAAGCCTTGTGAAACTTGTGAAAGATTTTTAGTGTGTTAATATCAAATACTGCAATACTAGTAAAACTCTTAGAAAAAAAAAGTTGAATTTTGTAGTGGGGTGGCTGGTATTTCTCTTATTGTGCTTCCTGACCTGCAGAAGAGGAAGAAACACTTCAGTAGTGAAAGTACAGATCAGAGCTGCATACAAGAGCAGACGGTGACAAAGATGGCATTGATGATGATGGTAGATTGGCACCTTGCAATACCTTACATTGTATCTGACCTTTCATTTTTTTGGAGTTGTAGGACAGACATTTTTCATATGTAAGAGATCTGTATCAAATCTTCATCAAGACGCCTTCATTTCTCATCTCTATGGGCCCAGTTCAGATGGATTTATTCAGGACAACTAGCACTTTATTTATGGTCCAGATGGTCCTACCAAAACCCATTTGCACAAGGACTCCGTACTACTTGATCACGAATAGGGTGATCCTTCACAAAAACAAACCAAACCAAAAAAAAACAACACAAAACGCACAAGAGCTGACCTTCTGGAAGGGCTCTATCTCTCTGCGGTTAGCATAACCCCATCAGTCTTCCTAATGGAACACTGTATATGATTGCTTTTAGGAAAAATAAATCACCGAAAAACAACAAAAACAAACAGTATTTGTACACGGATGCTCGCTTTCCGAATGGAATTCTTTTTCTGGCAGTTCTGAAGGCCATCTTGTGGCCATGGCATTTCACTGTTGTGCCTCAAAACTGTTTATTTTGACAAATGGACAAATTCTGATCTCACAGTTGTAGCAGTCAAAACTAATGCCAGGGAAGCCATCAGTGCAATTAGGGTTAAATGAGGTGAGCAGTCAAATTTTATGACACAAGCTCCTACTCAAACTGTACAGTTATTCAGATTATATTAAAAGTAAAAAATGGGATTTTCAAAGCATGAGGGATTCCCCCACCGGTCACAAATACCGGCTCTCGTGCAATACCACGTGGGAATTGCAGCTCTTACGCACCCACTGCAGGAGCCCAGCACTCAGGGTCATCATGATCCAGTTTAACGAAGCAGTGCTTAATGAAGCAGTTTTCAACAAACAGCGAAATCTCTGATGGAACAGCCTCATTTCAGAGAGAATTTGCAACAAAATGCTATCATAAGAGATCCGGTTCAGTTGTTTCAAGGAAATAAACTATCCTCCAAAGAAAGATTTGATCTAAATCTTCAAGGTAACTTTTCCTGTGTTTCTTGTACAGTCCCACAGGAGCCAATGGGAATTCACTAAGGGGAAAAAAATAATTTAAAAAAATGGGTCATGTTTTCTTATTTATGCAACTTAGAAGAAAAAGTGAAAAATACTAGAAAAATGGACTGATAAGTCATTAATAGGTGCATACCAGAACATTTCTAGAACAACAATGTAGCATAGTTGTCATCCTCCAGACTTCATGGCAAATGATTTTGCAGGATTTTAGGCACATATTGAGATGATTCTTTTAAGGTTGACACACAAATACACATTCGTAATCACCACAAGTATGTTGTTTGTTACTGTACTTTGGCACAGCTTTTTCCTTCTCTCTTTCCAGATTTACTTATAACTCACATCAAAACATTCGTTTAGTCACACTGTTTAGATTCTTTTAAGCACTCCTTTAGTTCCTAAATGGAATGGTGTGTTGTTGAAGGTCCATGTTAAATCACCTTCAGTGTCTCATTACACCAGGGGAGGTTTAGGTTGGATATTAGGAAGAACTTCTTTACCCAAAAGGTTGTTAGGCTTTGGAATGGGCTGCCCAGGGAAGTGGTTGAGTCACCGTCCCAGGAGGTCTTCAAAAGATGTTTAGGTGTAGAGCTTAGGGATATGGTTTAGTGGGGGACTTGGTAGTGTTAGGTCAGAGGTTGACTCAGTGATCTTGGAGGTCTCTTCCAACCTAGGTGATTCTGTGATTTTGGTTTATAAAAATTGATCTCAGTAGGAAAGGAAAGAAACTGCAGATTATCCATTGTGGTTTATGGTGTTCTTTTTGGTTTTGTTGTTTTCTTTGTTTTGTTTTTGAAACAGACATTGCACGTTCTGATGATGATTCCATTGACTTAAGAAAACTATGTTGTGAATTTTCTGACTAATGAACATTTCTAAAAGGATAACTCAGCGTTACACACACTGACCTAATTGCTTTAATAGAGCCTTAGCTTAACAGAAGCTCACTTGGTAATACAGCAACCGAGGGGTGATGTCCTTGGCTGATATTGCCATAGAAATAACAATGTAGTGACAAGGCATGGACTTCCTACAAGCCTGAACACTAGTGGCCAGACAACAGCATCCTTCTTTCAAGGCTTAGTCTTGCAAACAACTGGCAAATCTGGCAAGCCTGGGTCCTCCAGTGCTCTCTCCTGCTGCCAGGAGACTGCCCATATTTTGTCTGCATTCACCCTGCAGCTCCAAGCTCTGCCGCATGCTAAGACAGTTTCTATTTGCGTCCTTGAAAGTGAACCACAAGCCTTGGGAAGTCTCAGCATCTCCACAGAGGAGCATGTGAGAGGCGCCTCTGACGAAATCACATTGTGATACATTTATAAACACACCGAGACTGATTGAAAAAGTACGCTGGCTGGGTTGTAGAAACAAGGAAAAAAAAGTTCATTGTCACCTGGAAATGATTTGCAAGACAGCACTGCACTTAGTAACAAAACTAAGGTTATTTCCCAAACATGTAAACATTTCTCTGCAAACTGCTGAAGTCATAGGCTCCACTTTTCCATTTCCTTGGGGGCAGCCAAGAGAAAGCAAGCTGGTCACCATTACGGGACTGCAGACAGAAAGTGCTTTGCCTTGGCCACTGCCCTACTGAACAGGTAACCTATGCAGTGCCTTGGACAGGGACTGTCCTGGTTGCACAGTACTTCATCACAGAGAGATTCCTCCTCCACCCCCATCACTCAAGTTCTAGTAGTTTGCCAAACAGATTTTTTCCTGCTAGGTACAGTTTATAACACACCTAGATTTTACAGCAAAATTAAAGTGTCTAAGCAAGGTTGAAGGTGTCAATCAAAGGCAGAAAGCTGGGTTGTTCGTTTGTTTTTTAAGCAATCTGAAATATATTTCAGCAGCAGAAGGGTTAATATGCATATTTATAAGCTGTCAGCAGTATTTATAGATTTTCCTCAGACTAACTCATACCATATTGTAGGGGAATAACTTTATTGCAACTGCACTACGAAAAATCATTTCTACAGATTTCAACTCTTCTAATAGCGAAAGTTCTAATAGTGAAAGAGAGATGTCAATGTTTGGTTTACAGCTGGCCCCCTAATGCAGGAAAGGGTGGAAAATAGAAAAGCACAGCTTTTCCAAATGCTAAAGGTGTTGTGGCAGTGACCACTGGAACATTGGTGTCGCCTGGTACATCCCAGTGTGGGAAATCATGCATTTGTTACTATGAATTTCCCTTCAGATTTCACTTCTTTCTTGTTTTAATCACTTGCATTTAAGAGAAAGTAGACACAT
Organism: Stictonetta naevosa; assembly: GCA_011074415.1. NCBI lineage: Eukaryota > Metazoa > Chordata > Aves > Anseriformes > Anatidae > Stictonetta > Stictonetta naevosa. The sequence continues at coordinate 4,562,047 of CM021703.1, forward strand.
TAAGCAAGGCTGCTCAAACTCGCAAGCAAATGTTTATCAGCGCATTGCAAAGGCCCTTTGGGCAGACTCACCTGAGAGCAGCTCAGCAATACCCAACACACAAAAGCTGCGATTATGATGGAGGTTTGAGCATCACAAAGTCTTCAGCTCCAGAGACAGAGAACGATGCTTTGTAGGGATACTGGTATGGCTCTGGCAATCAAGGAGAAAAAGTAATCACAAGTGACTAGGAAGAAACAGTCCCTCCTACTCCAAAAGGAGCAACAAAAGGAGCCCAAATCCAGCCGTCACACAAATCAAGACCTTCTCCATTTCTCACTCTGCCCCCCAGCAAGTAGGCTGAGGGTAAGCAAGGGGTATGGGAGGGGACATGGCCAGAAGAGCTGGCCCAAACGGACCAAAGGGATATCCCATACCATGTAACACCATGCTCTCAATAACACATGGGATCCGTGTGAAGAGTCCACAGCAGCTGTTACTGGGAGACTGGCTAAGCATTGGTCTGCTGGTGGCAAGTGGTTGCCTTTGCATCATTTATTTTCTTTTTTTTTTTCCTCCTCCCTCCTTTTTCACTCCCCTTTGATTTACTGAATGTTTTTTATCTCGACCCAGGACTTTTTCTTGCTTTTGCCTCTCTCTCTCCCAGTCCTGACAGGGCAGGGTAGGGAGTGAGCAAATAGGCAAAAGTGGTGGGTTGATCCTTACCAGCAAGGAAGCACCCTATCTGCATTCAGAAAACAGGAGAATATACATATTTTTTAATCCAGAATTTCTTCTTAAGTGGACAGCAGTGATGCACAGCAAATGCTGAGGCCTGGCAGAAGGTAATCATGAACTCCACAGGCATCCTACAAATCTACGAACGCTTTCAGCAAACTTTGCTTGGACAGTGCTGTGACAAATGATTTGGGCTCACACAAGCTACCTTCAGGTTCCTGTTCCACTACATATTTCTTTTATGACTTCAAGCGTGTCACACAAGCAAAGGCCTATTGACTTAAATGAACCAGAGAAGCGGAAAAAAAAAATATGCCAGTAATTAACGTAGCTAGACTGGCAAGAGTCCCTGAAGACACAGTAATTTCCATTTTCATATGATTACTTCTATGGGGAAAACTCAAAGGAAGTTTTCCATCACCATAAACAGGGCACCTTTTCAATGTCATTGATGCCTTACTCTTTTTGGCTAAATATAGACTGTTCTGCTACGATTGCTCTACACACACTCATATGGGAGGCATCCTAACAGCTTTCAGAGCATCCCATTTGCTTCCGTGGACAGTTGGATTTATTCTGGTTATCCCATCCACCCCTATGGCATCCCTAAAAGTCCTCTGCAACCACACGACTTCAGTTACGTGAAGCACATTGCCTGACTTGAATTGCTGTCTGTAAGAAAGGGGTGGGGGGAAAAAGCTGTGAGCAGTAGTCTTGATCTCTGGACCGCAGCACGGTCTCCAAGGCCTATCTTGCTCTGCTCAAATTCCCTGGAAAGAGAGGGTTCCACCTCACGGCCACAGCCTTCCATGGCCTCCCTGTTTGGGAGACAGGCTAGCAAGATCAAAACGAGCCTGTTTTGGTAATATTTTTACACGCACTCTGTCAGATAAATTAAGCAGTAGACAAGGGCTCAGCTGGTTTCGCACAAACACTGAACAGAAGCGGAAAAGGACATGGTGTATTCCACTGCGCCAAATTACTTCCTAAATCAAGATTAAGAACTGAAGAGTATGAAAACTGAGGTTAGGAATGTTCTAAAGCTATGGACTATCGCTTCATTAATTTCTACATCTTTTGAACTGAAATAATCTGAGGAAAAGAAAAAGATGCATCCCCAGATCCCTTTCAACCTCAAAGTCCCTTGATGTTCCAGCTGCACATCTCTGCTGCAACATGTAGAGGAGCAGCACCATCTTTCCCCAGCACGCCCAAAGCAATTAGCTTATCTGAAAGAATATAAAGCAGGACAGTTTGGGGGAAGGAGAGGACTAGGGCCTGGGAGGTGATTGCCTCCTGCAATTGCATATCTGCCCTGTCCTTTCCTCTAATTCCCAGACCTGCTGAGCATCCTCTGAGGGCACGGTGGGACCTTCCTCCCCACCAATGCTGCTTTGCTACACTCATGGGGAGTCCCAGAAGGAAATCTAAAGCATTTTCACCTCCAGTTTCTCCTGAATATCAAGGGCAGGGCTGCAGAAGCTGGTGGGAGAACCGCACACATCTCCCTTGAAGAGCTCATTGAACCTCTGGCAAGCTACGAGCATCCCCGTCACAGCTAACCACTACTTCAGTAACTGCTACTTCAAGAAGCACAGCACAAAGACACAAGTGTGTGCCCTTGGCCATGCTGCTTTGTAGTGTTCTTATTAGTGCACCCAGGCTGCTCAATCACAGTGCTCTCAATTTTACAATTCCAGGTACAAATATTTTTCTGCAATGAGAACCATTTCATCTTAACTCTGATTAAGACTTCACATGCAAAAAGTATATATAATTTTTTTCTATTCAGTATAACTCCACCTTGCCCTGAACCTTTGTACTACAAAGGGGGGGGGGGGGGGGAACCAAACAAAACTAAGAACTGCACAGTTGTCCACCAAATCATGTGAGAACACGATCAGGTGTTTTCACTGACGTGTTTTCACTGAAATCAGTGGAACTACTTGTCAGGATACCTAAGCACAGAGAATTTCTCTCCTGGGTTAGGATCACATCCAGTCTTCAAAGGAAGACACCTTTTCTGCCTTTTGCCTGGAACCCTTCCATCTCTTAACACAGAGTAGCTTGAAGAGAAATCAACGTAAAAATACGTGTAAGCAAACAAAGGAAGACACAAATAGGGTTTATTTCTTTCCAGGAAGATCCTGAATAGTTTTGTTACCAGATATTTGGTGTCCTAGAAAGCAAAGAAGGAGGAGGAAGGGGGAGCATGGGAGGTGGGACTGTACTTAGGAACCTGAATCCCTGCTGTTTCTTGGAGTTTCTAGGCACTAACAGCATTCTTCTTGCTGAGCTCAACGATTTTTACTCAGGGTATTGTATGTTATCGCCTGAAGTAGAAGCTTCTGAATACAGTGCAGACTTTTAAATAATTTTTGCATTGCAGTTATTTTTTTGATGTGTTTGAAAGAATTAAATCAGGATAACAGGAAGCCTATGTAAAAACCATTTTGTCCTCCTCGGTGATTTTTACATGTGTTTCATCCACGTTTTCCTTCTATTTATACAAGTGCTGATGTAACATTTATTACAGCAAACATTTTTCCTTAGATAGCTGAAGGTTTTTTTTTTGCTGTTGTTTGGTTTTTCTTTTAAAGACAGAATTGGTCACTATATAAAACCAAAACTAATTCAGGTAAAACACTTGTTACAAAGAATTTTAAGGAGGTCATCCATGAGTCACGGAATATCACTTTGGAAGTGAAGAGTGGATTCGCCCACTTGTTGTGGGACATCGCAAACTCCCAGTCTAGAAAAATGGCAGGCAGATGCTGCAGTATTCTGTTAGCCCAAACTCAAAAACTATGGTATGATGAGCATTCAATTAGACACAACACTGAAAATCGAGACTAATTGAGAAAGCAGCAGAGACTACCCTCACCAAACATACCGATCTAGGCAAATCAAGTACTTCTACTTGCTATGCATTTTAATCGTGAGCTGTGAGTTAATAGAACATGGCCTTCCACTATAAGGACAGCCTCACATGCTCACAAAAATGAGATGTTTTCTGTGTATTTCTAAAATATACATGAATGGGGGTCTGCAGAGGTTTGACAATTAGGTTTTGAGGGAAGGTTTAGCTGAACATTCATCCAATCTAGTAATGACTTCAGAACACCCAGAGTAGCTTGTGTTGTAAGAACGCTTTCCAATAGTGCTGGTATGATTGGTCATTAACTTACACATTTCGAAGACGGCATGTGAAGGCTAGCAAAGATAGCCTGCAGTTGAACAGGGATTCCTCTGGTGGTCATAACTTCAAGACCATTTATAATTTCCTGGTAGATGCAATCTAGAGGTGAAATCAGGGGATAGGGGAAAGAAGGGGAAAACAGTTCATTTGTCGGTAAAACTGCTGATTTTGACAGATTGAGTTTCTCCTTTCTTGGTCAGGAAGCATTTAGTGAAAGCAAGATAAATAAGACTGAGGCATTCGCTACCTAAAAATAATATTTTTTGCCATATTCTGTCATCTTTGCTTACTTTGGGTAGGTTATTTTTCTTACTGTTTTAATTCCATAAATAAAAGAATTTCACAAGTGAGAGGCTATGAGGGAAGAATATGACTCCTCCTTCCATCTGAAGTCTCCTCATTTTTTAAATTGTTTTCTTTCACATCTACTTTGTTATTATTAAGTGGAAAAGGATTGTTTTTTGTTCCGCCCCCCGTGTTGATTATATGGCAGTTCAGACCTAGGAGATTCTACGTGATATAAGGAAGAGCAGATGGTTGGCCAGAGGTTGCTGGATTTAAGGACATTTTACTTGAAGTTGTATGGGATGATCAAAAAGATGAAAATAACACTAAGGGACAATGAAAATGACTGAAAGCAGTATTTATTCCAGTGACCACATATTTTCTATTTATGTTTTAAGACTACAGCTACCTTATTTTAAGTGATTCACTACAGCAACTAAGGTAATATAAACAGGGGCAAATAAAGCATTAGAAAGAGAAACCAATGGAGAAGTCGGTCACCTGGACAGGACTGCCACTACAAAACTAAAAATTGAAAGAGGCCTAACTTCATGTGAAAAATTTCAGAGAACTCTTGCATGAGTTGAAAGATAAGAGCAGTTTATCACAGAAATACTGACCATCTCCCATTTATTCATCGACTAACTTATTTCCATCTTTTTGGTATTTCCACGTAGCAGAATCTGCTCAAGAATGAACCTTAGTAAAATTGCTGGCGTTGCTGCTCTCCTCACAAAAACATGGCATCATCTTGAACCAGCAAAGTTTACTGCATTGTGAATAAAGTATTTTTTCCACATCTAAACACACTTGGATATTTTTCTTAAGAAGAAATATCATCAGAACAGCAATGCATAATTTGTTATTCTGCAAATATTCTATATTAAAAAACAAACATCTAATATTGGAAAGACACATCTGAATTTGGAGATGGGAAATGTAACTGTGGAGCAGTGAGAAGACTTCTGTCTCCGAGAGAAAATGCATATATTAAAGTAGTTAGATAATCAAGTATGTTATGTGGACCATTAATTCCTGTGAAATTAATGGAAATAGACACACTGTTCCCAGGACTATCCTTAGTAAAAGCCTGAAATAGTTTAGGTGGAAGTAAATACATAGAAAATTAAGTGCAGTTGGAACAACGAAACGCGCCCAAGCCATAACTCTGCTTACCCTGAAAAGCAGCCATACTGAACAACATTTATCAACGGTTTTAAATCCATTAGTAGTATAGACTAACAAGTTAATAAGTAACATTATTCAGTATATTTTCACTGTGATGAAACTGAGTCCAACCGAGTACATTCTGGTAAGAACAGACACTTGGCATCACCACTATTCTGACCATCCCAGACATTTATTCCGAGATGGTCAAAGTTTTGGCAGAAAAATACGAACTTTGGGAAGGAAAAAAAAGTTCAGCACTAAGCCTTCACTTGTTAAAAAGAAATAAATAAAAAAAATTGGCTTTAGAGAGATGTACTAAGACCAAGTTTCCTGAGCTGCTGATTCATCTTGGTGGAGCTCCATGCATGTGTTCTGAGTTCCAAAAACATCTTACCCGTGTATACAAGCCACGGCCAACGGCATTACTGAGTCCAAACTTATGCTGACAGCATCCAGAAGTGTTTTGCAAACCCGGAATACTGAAAAAGTAGTGCTGCAAAGTCAACGCAGACGATATGCCGTACCCACGGCACAAAGAGCAGTCCCTGCTTTGAAAACAAAAGGACCACTTGCTGTGCCACTTTGGGGCACCACAACCATCTTCTCCAATGAGGACTTGCTGACGATGCCTCCAAAAGCTTTTGGAAACCGGCGCCACGCCACAACCCTGGGACAAAGATAGACAGTGTGCTGCTTTCAAGCTATCTGAAAGTACCAGATGGTTTGGGGCAACCATCCCTGCTACACTTTCTAGAGCCAACCCAACATTATATCAATGTACGTGGAGGTGAACAGCTCGGCTAGGCCCAGCTCTAGGAGCTGGCAGGGTCTCCTCAAAGTTTCCTCTCCAAATTTCTCCAGAGTAACTGAGTATTTGCTGCTGCCAGGAGCCCAGCACTGGTACCTGCTTTTCAGCTGCTTTTTTAGTTTAGCAGGCTGGGAAGAAACCTCCCATATATGTGTGTGTGTATGTGTTTTATAGAACTGAATAAAACTCAAAGCGTGATAGACCTAAAAAACCTTCAAAACTGACAATAAAGAGCCAATAATAAAGAAAAAATACATACTGGAATTGTGCCACTTAAGGGTTTTGCAAATCTTCACTATACTGCTTAAAGCTACAGTAAGAAAAAGACTGAATTTTCATAACTGTACCTTGGTGGTGGAAATATCAGCCTTAGAAATTTCATGTATAGAAAAATACCACCCTATTTCCATCTTTACATAGTACACCTAGTTATATATTTAAGAGGCCGTTTAAGTCAGCTGAATACTGTGATGTTGTGAAGTCTGAATTAAAACTACATTTTGGCAATAGATGAGACAGCATTTCTGCAGTGAAAACAGTTAATCTGCAATGAAAGCAAACACTTTCAAGTAAGATAGATTATAAATAGACCATGATGTATGGGCCTTGCGTGAAATGTCACAGTTTTACTTGTTCAATAGGTCTTTTGACTGCAAAAAATTTGCAACTGGAAAACAAGTTTGTCTCATTCTTCGAAGCAAAAATCACTTATTCCATTATTCAGGCTGTGCGCTCTGGCCTGACCCAGCAGAACGTCCTTGCATCTGAATCACTGCACACATAAAAGGAGAGTTCCCGGTGTTTCTGCCTGCCCAGTTAGCTTCCATAGCTAATTCCTTCACTGAGAACAGTTTTATAGGGGAACTGAGGTGCCAGTCCTAAAAAAGCACGGAGCCAAAGGTTTAAGTAAGGACTTCATATACTATTGCTTCCTTAATTATCCTGGCACTAGGTTTTGAGTTTGGCACAAAGCGGGTGACGTTGTATTTAGGAAGGTATTCTCAATAGTAAGGAAGAATCATAAGATGCCTACTAAATATTTCTATTATTATCAGTGATTCACTTGGAATTTAACCATTTAATTGTTCAATTATTTTTAAAGCAGTCTCTTCAAATTCTCTCTTCTGACCTCTCAGCAATAACTTTATTCTAAAGAACGCTTCAGCCAAATTACTCCGTTTCCCAGGCACTAAACAACATTTCTTGCAGACTTAGATTTTATAACAACAAAAAAATATCTCTATCGAGTTATATGGTAACAGCCTGCCAGTCCAACCAAGAGCAGAGGGAGCTATGTTCAGAGAACTGCACTACAGCGTAGACCTGATTTACTTTTCCCAATTTAAATACAACACTCCTGGAAAAAAAAGTGATGTGTACTAATACAATGTTGCTGTATTTTGGCCTACTTTAGAAAAGCTAGCAAAAGGCAAGTTTGCAAAAGCAAACACACACAAAAAAGCCATACCCAAAACAAATGGCAGATTCTAGTAACTGTCAGAGTTCAGGAGACTTTCCCCTTGTCTTCCTCAATCTTTTATCAATCTCTTCCCAAAAATGTCACATCATTCCTTATATTCTGAGGATCTGACATTCAGTGAATGGGCCAGCACTACAGCACCTTCTTTATCTTTCAGTACAATTCTGACTTCTGTTCAGATAGAATTCAAGATTTATGCACACTAACTCCTAAGCATGCTGTTCTACTGAAATAAGGGGCCCCATTCATGTTTACTGTCAATATACATGCACAAATAGGTCTAAAAGAACTCCGTTTTTGAGTCTTATGCATTACAGAAATTCCCATTATACCGCATTTGTGGTTATAATTAGGATATTGCAGCAACCAAAATCACATCCATCTACTCTAAATGCCACCCTTCTAACAAGGGAAATACAAGAAGATAGCCACCCTGTTTAAGTGAATTTTGAACCTTACCTTATGAGAGCTGCATATAATAATTTTGCCACAGATTATCTTCGCATGTTTACAGCAGTATTGCTTTAGGCACATTAAGGCAGAATTGGCATTTTTACTCTATTTTTCTGGATGATATGTGCAATCTATGACTTGACTTTGGCACTCTTTTGTTTTTCATACAGCTAACCCAGCCAGAACGTTATGTGAACACAGTATTTAAATGTATTTCATTTAACTAAAAGAAACTATGCCTTTTTGTGCAAGCCTTTTTATTTTTTTTGGGCTGCATTATTATTCCCTATACCTAAGAATACTTCATTACTTGGATTGTCTACATATAACCTTCTGTCCCTTGGCTATTTGCCTTGCTTGGAAATACCTTGCTAAGACATCTGTGCTCGTGGCAGTTGCTTTAGCAACTTTATATGCAGGGATAAATTCACATTTTGTAACTTGTAAGTAGGAGAGGATAACAACCTTCTGTGTTTAGTTTTTTTCCCTCTCCTTTAAAGCAGACGACAATTAAATGTATTACCCTTTTAGCACTGCAACCAGGAGATAAAAGAAAAGAAGTTCTTAAAAAGATGTGAATGCAGAAATTGAAACATATTTTTTAATGTAAAATAAGCATATTTTTCATTCCTCAGTGTTTTCTGCACTGTGGAAGCTGGGAATCTTTCTTTGTAAAGCAGAACAGAGTAAGACATCTATATCTGTGTGATTTTTGGCTGTGGAGTAAGCACTAACAAGTCTAAAATAGTTTTTGTCATAGAGTTTATGATGAACTGGATATACCACATGCACCATAGTGCATTTTCTTGTGCTGAAAAAACGGGTACAGGCAGAGCTAGAGTCCCAGTGCTGCCACACACAACATGTCTCTGCCTTCCCGGGGCACAAGTGCACATCTGGGGCAAAATTTTGGCAAGATTCACCTAAAAATAGTGCCCTCCCTCCAGCCACATACTTTTTATAATTGTTGTTTGAAATGAGCGCAAATGATGGAGCATGCTTTTAGTTAATGGTATTGGAGAGCCAATTTCGCCTATAACAAAGAAAAAAGTTTCCCAATAAAAAGGAAAGAGCAAATCACAGGACACGCAAAGATGTTCACTAAACGTTACCAAACTGTAACGAACTACGTAGAAGAGACAGCGTGATACAGAAGAAATAAAATGCTGTATACTTACACATCACTCATTACTGCATATAATAAAGAACATAGGAAATTTATGTAAAAATACAGATTAATCTAATGCTGTTAGAAAGGTATAAATAATTTACAGAAAATAGAAAGTAAGCTAATACCATCTACTGATATCAAATTGCCCAAACTCCTAGTATGTTTAACACAAGAGAAGCTAGTTCATGCATCTAGACTGATTCATACATTGATCTACTCTCATCTGGCCTAGAAACAGAATTACCTCACTTCTCAAAGATTCAAGGCACAGCTGAGGTCAAGGACAATGCAGGGTTTGTGACCTGACTTGATGCAAGGTCATATAGGAGATGGACATTAGGTTTAGGCTCAGTTGAAACAGACACCCAGGAAATTTCAGGCACAGGAACAAGCCCTGAAATACACAGATGCACATAGCAGCAAGCCACAGAGCGTAAAGAGGATCACCTAAATACTGCCTGAAGGTTATATAAAATAAATTCAAATATTGTTGCTTAAAGTGGGACATGAACACTATTTAACACAGCCTGATGGCCAAAATCACCTGGGAGCTGCCCTCACACTCTGTTTTGTAACTTTGCTGGGAAGCAAATACGATATGCTCAAGGCAACAAAATGCTGCCATTCCACTAGCATCCTGGGTGACACAGCACCTTGAACTACCGGTAAAACTGGCTGTGATTCCTGCAGATTTACGTCACTGTCAGCGAATGATGCAAAGCGGAGTTTTCCTAGGAATGAACTGCCAGGTGAAGAGCTTCCAAACTCCGATAGGAATTGGTCATTTGGCTGACTTGTGAAAAGCTAGCCACAGGAACCTCCACTGAGAACGTTTTGCTGTGAATCTCTCGAAGGAATTTGTCTTGAACTCCATAAAATCCTATTTAAAATGCTCCTTTCAGGGATTTTCTTTTTCAGATTGAAGAAAAGATTGATATAATTTGTCTGATATTTTTAATACTCAAAAAGCAAACAAAAGTTTCTGCTGTCAGTTTGGCAGGGAACTCCAGCTGTAGTTTGTACATGAGGGCAATAAATATCACTGTACGGCCAAACACTGCTGTGACAGGGACAGAAAATAAAACCCTGGATGCAAATGCTTCCATAACTGGAAGTAATTTGCAGCATGCCCAGGCTGTTAACAAGTTGGTGCTATAGCAGACCTGATGGCAAGCCCATTACTGCATCACGGACCCTTGGTGGAGACCCCCACTGAAAGGCTTGGTGACGGTCGTCTAGTCGCATGTGCAGAAGTCCCACTTTGACGGATGCTTTGCATGCAAAGAGCAAACTGCCTAACGAAGACAAGTGGAGATACAGGTAAAGCCAAAACCAAATAACTTACGGCTGAAACATGAAAAATAAATTAAATTCTTCCCTGCAAACACAGCAGGCTATAGTGCAACAACACTACTTTCTCCCAAGAAACTCATATCAAAGATGCAAATAAAGTTACTCCCAGAACACCATGTCAGCCCAACAGCTGATGTGAGGAAAAGAGGACCCCACAGAGCACAAATTTCTAGAAATGTCCCATGTTTGCCTTCTATAATTTATAGGATTTTCTTGTCTAAAAATCAACTATGCCACTTTAGTCTCTCCAGTGATTTCCAAATCTGTGCTTCAAAGCATACTGAATTGTTGCCTTCATTTTTAAGTCAGTGTGAACAGACCAGGAGCAGGCAAGGTCTGGAGACAGAGAAAAAATTTAAGAAATAATCACTGAGACTTGCAATATAAGAAAGGTCTTAATACAGACTACATAGACAGTATTCCCACCACAACACACAGTTCAAGTGAGGCTCTTCGAGTTTAGGGCCACAGAGTAAAAGCAGGGTGTGAGCTGCTTCATGTTTCAGGGCTTCCAAACCCCCATCCTTCCCTCCTCACCCCAGCATTCCAAGTTTATCTGGAAAGCAGATATTTTTCAACATTTAGTGTCCCACGAATAAAAGGATCTTGATGCTGGAGTAAATACGTATACTGTAAGGAGATTTTGGCAAGCCTTCTATTGTCTGGGTCTTGTTAAACTCCTACTGACACTCATACTTGCATTGTACAAAGGAACAGAAAAGGTCAGGTGCATTCTTAAACACAAGTAATGCCAAAGTTTCTTTTGGATAAATTAACGACCAATAGTTTATGTGCATTAATAATTTGTTGAGTGTTTTCTCAGAATTCTTGGAATTAAGTGTCAGTTATATAAATTGAGGAAAAAAAACTTAGCGTGTATACAACAGAGGATTCAGACAAATGACTCAATGCTACAGAGGCATTCCTGAGACTCAGTACTCTGAGGATTTTAAGGACAAGATCATCTTGTTTCTTGAGTCTGGTTTTTGGCAGCAGAAGCCTACAAACTCAATTTTTTTTTCTTGAAAGTTAACTGTTTTTTAATGCTTAAATTTCTAGTATTAGTGCGAGGCTGCTCCAGAAATGTTTTAAAGCTTCCTTCTACTCTCCCGATTAAAACAACTTTGATCCAGTTTGTACACCTTTATTCTCATGCCAACCTTCACCACAGAAAGAGCCCTCTAGCAAACAGCTGGGAACAACAGCAGAGACCTTCTCAGTCATCATCATTGTAGCTGAAGCCCACCAGGGTCTTCTAGCAACTGATAACGTTTGTTTAATGCATAAAGCAAGATTGTAGGGAGTGCATAGTCAATAGCCTGTGTGCGTCAGGAAGAATTAAATGCACCTTTGGTTTCTTGGTGTTGTGTTAATCTAGACAACTTTAATACTCCAGAGCTAATACAGCTTCACCAGTGCAATTATCTTGTAGTGACACAAAATACCAATGACTTTGCAAAGAAGTTAGAAGCTAGTGCTTAGGCACATAGTGTTTTGTTTGTTTAAGATCTTCTTCCCGTGCACATTCCTTATGCTGAAGAAAAAAATAAAAACAACAACAGAACTTCATGCACACTAGCTGATTTTCTTATAAAAAAAACAGTAGGAGAGGTGTGGTAGTCCTAAAAGAGCACCTGCACTTTCTGTAAATATTAATTTCTTTATTTTTAAGAAAGACTTTAAAGCATTCTTGTTATATCTCCTTGTTCTATCTTGAGCTACAGAAGAACTATACTTTCTGTGAGATACACTAGTACCGCCTTCGTGCTTCCCAGGCAAATTCCACTTTTAGAGTCATTTAGGTTGGAAAAGACCCTTAAGACTATTTAGTCCAGCCAGCCACCTAACACTACCAAGTCTACCACTACACCACATCCTTAAGTGCTCCTTCCATAAACCCTTCAGGGATGGCGACTCCATCACCTCCCTGGGCAGCCTGTTTCATGAATAAATTCTTCCTGGTGTCTAATATAAACCTCCCCTCGAACAACTTGAGGCCACTGCCTCATATCCTATCACTTGTCACCTGAGAAAAGAGACCGGCAACCACCTCGCTACAACCTTCTCTCAGGTAGTTGTAGAGAGTGATGAGGTCTCCCCTCAGCTTCCTCTACTCCAGACTGAACAATCCCAGTTCCCTCAGCCACTCCTTACAAGTTTTATTTCTAGTCCCTTCACCAGCTTTGTTGCTCTTCTCTGAACCAGTCTTATATTACTGATTCCCCCTACAGTGTGTTCTAGACAAAAGGGCACACGTGGTAGATGATAAATGAAAGCAGTTGTTCCTTAAAGTCACATTAGAACAGCAGCAATTGAGCTTTGAAGTCAGGCATTGAGTTCTATAGATATTATCACAGGAGTTGCTCAAATTGATAAACTAGACTTTTAGAATACCAAGAAGGTACGTGGGAAATCCTCTTTTCATTTTAGTTCAGTGGAAATTTTCCTGACTTCAGCAAGTCCAGAGGCTTCGTCTTTAAACACGCATTTCATCTAAAGAGTCTGTATTGAATCATATCACCCTATAAAAGGGTTTGAAATGGTGGATACTCCCAAGCACAGGCACAGCACGCAAGGCATTCTTTTAAATCACCATGCCCGCTGTTCCGCTTCTCACATGTAGACCTCGCCTAACTAGGAGCATTTGCAAACTTCACGTGAACTGCTAAGGGGTCAAAATTAAACGTGTGGGAACACTTACTCAGAAGGTAACCAGCCTTTAACTTCTGTTAGGTGAAGGATGTTGAGCTGCAGCAAATTTAAGTCAGCATGTACTCTTGGTGATGGCCCATGTGTTTAGAAGTAATAGGAGGAAAAAAAAAAGAATTTATTTCAAAAAAAATAAAAAAACACCGTCTCTTGGGATTGTCCTCTTAGCTCTAATTCAGAACAGACTCTCAATTCAACAGATTACCCTTAGCATTCTAGTAGGACATTCATTTCTCGAAAATAAAAATGTGTCAAATCCGTTCGTGCAAAGAACAAGATTTGAAGATCTGGCTTTTTTTTTTTTTTTTTTGTCTCTGTGATGTTTTGAATCAATTGCTTTTCAGAACTGACATGCCAACAGAAAGTGTGTTTCTAAAGATTGCTATAGCTCTCCTTTTCCTATAAATATCACTACAAATTTAAGTCCTGAACAGAAGGGATACTTAAAACACAAAATATAGTATTTTGGTGGAACATTTCTTAAGCTTTGTTACAAATTCTAACATGGCTATGAACAGTAACTTCTCATTATGTACCTCAGGGTTTTTCCTGCATTTGGCAAAATTGTTTAGTTAGAGTTTTGTTGATGTTCTGACTCTGAGGCCAAAAGCAAATCTAAGCAGGGTTCAAACATTTTTCTGCTTCCCAAACTAGCACAAAAGTAAAACAAACAAAAAACACCCAAAAGTTTGTGCCTGTTTTCTCTCTACAAATTGATGCCTCGTGCTTCAAGTCTTGGAGGGAAGATGACAATGCTGTGGTGTTTTGGACATCTACCTGGTGGAAAGCCAAGGTCAGTAGAGGTTTTAAAGACTTGAGTCTTTAAAGACTTTTTAAAGAGAAGACAGGGATTTAGGATTCCATATGAACCAAACGATGCCTGGCAGTAACATCCTGCAATATATAGAATCATTTCCAGGTTATATTTAAGAACAATGCTTGCTGTTTGCATGCCTGACTGGTCTCTAAATGATGTGGGGTTCATTAAGGAATCTGCTATAGTTCTAGCTTATTGCCTATTTACCTCCTGATATTTAATTTCAAGTTCAGAGCTTGTTTAGAGGACAGGGGATTAAAAGAATGTTTTTCTGTGCTACAAAAATCATATCCACTTGTCTAAACAGATAGTATACAGAATTAGACCCGAAATTTTGGTAGCGACTGATCTACACATTCTCAGAACAACTTTGTTACAGCTTTCTGGAGCATGTTAATGGATGGCATCTTGGATGATAAGTCACAAGTTTCAGAGTGAAAAAAAGGGAAAAGGAAAGAGAGAACCACCAAAATAAAAATCAAGTCTCTGTAAGAGGCAGGTTTCAGTAAGCCCAAAGAACTGGCTTGCGAGCTTTCATACAACCTTCCAGGAGTCAGTCATGGGAAGACCATTTGAGGCTGGTCCTATGTTTCTTCCCTCCCTCCCATAAATTTCCACATAATTAAGAAAAAAATACATATATCAATAGCAAACAGGTGACTAAAAGCTAATCCTGGTGGTAAAAAGGTTCTATTTTGAGCTTAGCAGAGAGTTACCAGGTTAACGGGTACTTAATTACAACAGGTGTTTCAAAACAGCAACATCATGTATTTAGAAAATTAACTCTTGATACCTCAAAGCCATTAGGAACTACTACTGCGAACAGGTAGCAATTATCGAACACTGAAAACAGGCAAATGTGCTAAACATTTAACATACTACACGTAGGAGTTCAATCCTAGGAAAAGCAGGGGAATTGCATGATGACAAAAGGAACTTAGTAATAGCCAGTGGTGAAAATTCAGACTAGACAGTATTTCATAACAGTGAAGACAGAAAAGCCATGGAACAGGTTGCCTGAAAAGGTGACATAGTCTTCAACACCAGAAGATTTTATAAAAAGGCTAAGAGTACACAAACAACAAAAATCCTGTCCAGAACGACCTAGGTAAGCCTTGACTCAGGAAAATTAGGTGGTCTGTCAGGTGTCTTTCATTTCTTTTTCTGTGCTTCTGAGAGTTGTCCATTATGGACTACCTAATCACTCTTTAAAAGTTCGTTATGCTGGATGAGCCCATGAACCTATAATACCAAAAGTAATTCCGAATGAAAAGTGATCTCCCTATTAAATACATTTATCTACTAAAACAGAGCCAACAGAAATTTCACAAAATAGCCAAATCTCCCTGTATTAGAAGTATATACATGCCAACAAGCATGCAAGTTTTTGGTTTTTTTTCCCCTTTAAATGTATTTTTAAAAAGTCAAGTACAAGCAAACTGTAAGCAGATTCTAAAAGTACACCAGTAAGCAATTTACAAGTTGTATCCACCCAACATATGGACACACATCTACTCTAATTCCTTAGAGTTAGAGACTTCCGATCATAAATTGATTGGTCCTACAGGATATCAAGAGCTAAAAATTTTCACTGTTGGAAAAGGCCCACTTTGGAGAAAGACACCGAAAAAAATACTTCTTCACTAGAACCTGAGAAACAATTTCCTACTCTTGGACTCTCCATTTAGCCTGTTTTCCTAAATTGTGCTAAAAATATCACATTGACAACACTGAATGTGAAAACAGAATTAGGTGGTGGGATTTGGCTGCATTGAAACAGGAGAAATACCTATCACCAGAGGAGTTGAAATGTATTACAAAAGAGTGGGCAAGTCCCATAGCACTCCTGTGAAACAGACTTTTTTTTTTTTTTAAAAAAAAAAAAGTTGTGCAAGAAAAATGCTGCTTTGGGATTAACAGATGCTACAATCTATTCCATGTGTTTTTAAGAATGAAAACTATAAGAAAAATCACGCTGACTTTTTAACTTGAAAGTCCCTAGGCCTTTTGAAAAATCACTGAGTTATGGCTTCTAAATAAACCAGAGTCTGTTTAGAAACAGACATTTTGCTTTGATACCAGATGAGGCTTTCTTTGATATATTTTTAGGTTAACTCATATTTACTGGGTTTAGTTCTTTTATAATATGTCAAGACTTCATAATTTTACTATAAATGTCTGTGATGAGGACATAGGATTTTAAACGCTGTCCAAGAAAATGAATGAAATGCTGAACTTCTAACCAGATCTGATACATGATGTATAGCTCCAGATTGATGAGTATTAGACACTGAAACAAAGCTACTGTTTTGTGTTCCTCCCACCCCCAAGCAAAGATACTCTTAGTCCCAAAAGCAGATGAAACACAAAGTTCATTTCACACACCATTAAAAAAAAAAAATGAAAAGATGGATAAATCACTACATTTTGACCTAAAAAAAAAAAAAAAACAAAAAAAAAACAGGATTTTTCATGTCAACAGCAATGAACAGCATCAAGAAATTTTTAGTGCCAACTGGTGTCTGATAAAGCTACTTATCTGTATTTTCCTTCCTGCTATTACAGGATATCAGTCATTTCTAGCACTCTCATGGGGATGAGAAAGACTGATTAGATTTTGCAACTCAAGTTACACAAGCAGCCCAATGCAGTTGCAATCTTATGGGAGAGAGGTAAGGAAAGTCAGTACCTCAAGACTGCAACTCATTTAAAACTCCTGATGATTCAAACCACCAGCCTGGTATTTTATCTCTTTGCAGCAGAAAGTACTTCAGCCTGTAATATTAATCTCCCAGTGCTGCAACTTGCCCAAAGTAATGGCAGAATCAAATCCTTAAATTGGCATCATAAAAAAACTAAAACCAATCCCAGAGTACCTCAGTATTAGCATTATGCAATACCATTCTTTCCTTATCTTGGAAGAACAAAATATTTGAAATTACATCCAGTTTGAACTCCACTGTGTATACTTTGGAGGCATTAAGAACACATTAAGAATTCATTTTCCTATTGTCTTCAGAAAGAGAAAATATTTGTTCTATAATTCTCAACAGCAGAGCTCAATGTCACTACAGTGAGAATGAAAAAAACCGCTACGTTACACTTACAGTTGACAAAATGACAGAAGTAACACTTTTTTCTTCCAGTTAAAAAAAAAAAAAACAAAAAAAACACAACACAAAACAAGAACCAGGGAAGTGTTATGTAGACTACATCATTTATCACCCTATTCCCTCAGGAATCTAGCAAGGATTTGCTAACTTTTCATCCTTTTTTTTTTTTCTTTTTCCAAATTAAGGCAGTATTTTTTGTGCCCTACACTTGTACAAATAAATTAAGTATAATTTCCCCCCTTTGAGGAAATCTCCGTGTTTCACATTACCTCAGCATGATCTTAAATTAGAGTTACATTTCTAATTTCAAAGTTTAAAAGACCATGCACTAAGACCAATAAAGTATATAGAAGTCAATGCCCATTGCAAGTCTTGGAGTCTATATATATTGCAGAAAACTCAAATTCTTGATGTGCCTTTCTGAAGCAGGCATGCAAATGTTACTGATGATTTCTAAAACGAAAAAATAAAACAACTCTATTCCTTAACTAAGGCAGCAAATAAGTAGTAACATTTGTTTTAAATCATATTTTTCAGTATGTACAAGGTTCTATAACTCTCCAGCTGTGACTTTCTGAGCAACATCTTTTCTAGTTCTTTAAATCTCAGACTCATCTGACTTCACTTTAGGAATCACTCAGATTTACAACA
The DNA here is from genome assembly GCA_011074415.1 of Stictonetta naevosa. Lineage (NCBI taxonomy): Eukaryota > Metazoa > Chordata > Aves > Anseriformes > Anatidae > Stictonetta > Stictonetta naevosa. The sequence continues at coordinate 4,579,973 of CM021703.1, forward strand.
AAATGCATTCCAGATTAATTTAGTCCTTCCATTGTATTTTGATCTCTGATCTTCTACTGTTAATAAGGCGATTCACTGTGAAAAAAAAACAACTCAGTTCATGCCAGAACAAGTGAGTACCAACTACAGATTTTGAAAATGATGTATTCTTGCATATGACAGTTATTGCAGAATTGAAGTCAACTTTAACACCAGCTGCAATTTTCCTGTATTCTTAAATAATTGCGATAAATGTGTCTCTTATCTACACAGGGCATTAGCCTCCTCAAACTTATTAATGAAGCAACTTCCACTCCACCCCATACTGTTAACAATCAGTACAACAAACTTCGCATTTGTTGTTTCTGGCTTAAAACTTTATATGAAGAAAATAAACAAAAACCAGCCACACCATAAAGCTGCTTTTCTCTTATATATTTATATATATAAAAGAGAATTCTAAAAAACATTAGGAAATTAATAACTTAAGGGAAAAAGTCATCCATGATTGATCTCGATGTGTTCTTGTGAAGAAACAGAAGACCTGTTAATTCCCAGAGCTTGGAGCCTTAAGTGCAAAGTTCACCATTTTACTCTTGACTTCATTCTCTCAACTCTGATTCATGCTAATGAGTGTCCTGTCCTTATGCTCTGCAGATGAATAGTTGTCCCCTTGCCAAAATATTCCATGGGGGAATATTACATGCTACAACACCAACTTATACATACACACTCACAGTTCCTCTGACTTTTATGTAGCATTTTTGTGCACCGGCTCAAACGACTTCCATTTGAACATCAATATCGACACAAAAAGCTTTGGAGACTGCACTAAGTATTACAGGATTGCTCTATGGTCAGCAGTAGGAATTGTACATATGATTTAACAGCTACAGTTTCTTCTTTCTATATAGGTGGACATTGTGTAACCTGATTCAACACACAAACGTGGTTGTGCATACAGACAACTTCCTAATTCCAAAGGATGAAGATTTTAAGGGAAGAGTCTTAAAGAGCTATGAAGCTTACAGAATGCACATTATGCCAGAAACATCATCCTAATGGCTGAGGCATGCTGTTCATACACAGAGAAGTTGTGGAAAAGAATCTAAAATGCACAGAAAGCAGGCAACATTGCATCTACCAAGTGGTCGTGACACAGAAGTAAGTTAATTGCAATACTATTACATCAACAGGAATAACATTACCATAGTGCTCTGTGCTGGTGCGGTCTCACCTCGAGCACCGTGTGCAGTTTTGGGTGCCACAGCATAAGAAGGACTTAAAACTATTAGGGAGCCTCCAAAGGAAGGCTACAAATATGGTGAAGGGTCTGGAGGGCACGACTTATGAGGAGTGGCTGAGGTTCTTGTTTTTTTTTCAGCCCAGAGCAGAGCAGGCCGAGGGGAGGCCTCATGGTGGCCTGCAGCTCCCTCATGAGGGGAGCAGAGGGGCAGGCGCTGAGCTCTGCTCTCTGGGGACAGCGACAGGACCCGAGGGAACGGCACGGAGCTGGGACAGGGGAGGGTCAGGCTGGGGGTTAGGGAGAGGTTCTGCACCCAGAGTATGGTTAGCCACTGGGACAGGCTCCCGAGGAACAGGCCTACTGCTGTTCAAGAAACATTTAGAGCAGGCTGAGGGCAGGCCTCATGGCGGACTGCAGCTCCTTCATGAGGGGAGCGGAGGGGCAGGCGCTGAGCTCTGCTCTCTGGGGACAGCGACAGGACCCGAGGGGATGGCACAGAGCTGGGACAGGAGAGGGTCAGGCTGGGTGTTAGGAAAAGGTTCTCCACCCAGAGGGTGGTGGGGCACTGGGACAGGCTCCCCAGAAACAGGCCTGCTGGAGTTCAAGAAGCATTTAGACAATGCTCTGAGACTGTATGATTTTTAGGGATTTCTATGTGGAGCCAGGAGTTGGACTCGATGAGCCTTGGGTCCCTTCCAACTCAGGATATTCTGTGATTCTGTGATTTTGTTTTTACATGAAGACAAACAAACAAACAAAAAAAAACCCCACTCAACTACAGACAACTATGGAAGGGTGAATCCTCTGTTGCAAGGAAGTGACTCTTCATTCTAAGAGTACTGTAAATTCTACCTTATATTTATCTTCATAGAGCAAAATTCCTCTCAGCATCTCCCTTGGAACAAATTTCTATGCTAGTTTCAGGACAATTCCACCTTCATTTCAGCAAACAAAATCCCCACCCAGCCTCCTACAAAGCTGCAGCAAACATACAACAACCCTACTCTGTGCAGACGCAGTTTCGTAGTGCAGCTTCTCCAGCCACCTTCGTGTTTACTATAGCACAGGTAAACTTTAAATCAAGACCACAGCAAAAACAGATGGCATACTTATAAAAATCAATTCAAATAATAAAAATAAAAAGTACCTCTCAAAAACAGGGCCAAAGTAAACAAAGCTAGCCTTACTTCATGCTTCCTGACCCACAGCCCTCTCTTCCTGGGATCAAAGCCATCCTCTTAGCCCCAGTCCCTTCTTTTCTCTGGCAGTGGGCCCTGATAGCTTGATAGATCCCAGCTGCTTTGATCTCCTCTCCTTGTAACTCCTTCCTCTCCAGCAGGCGGGCACTCACACAGCTGGCAAACCTGGTTGCAGTGCCCTTCAGAGGAGAAATACATGTCAGAGCAAAAGAATGCAAGAAAACTCTGAAAACATTTCTGCTTAATTGGGCCCCTCTAAACCCTGACAGGTCAAAATCTCTGAGCAGTGTTTTACATAAATCTGGATAGAGAGAACACATTGGCTTCATCCAGCAGTCAGAAGTTTCTAGAGCAGCTATTTTCACTTCTTTTTCCCCAGCTCCTGCCCCCCTCCCTCCCCCAGCACTATTATAAATAACAGACATGATTTGACTATCCCACCCCTTAATTCACTGTCCCTCCTCTAGCAGTGAGACGAGAGACAGTGGTAAAAGGCAGGGGGAGGAGTTTCTGGTTTCTGATTTCCTGTGCTTGATGGTTTGAGATTCATCATGTTGAGGGCAACATAAGCAAAAAAATAAATAAAATTGAAAAAATAAAAAAGACTATAATTAAGAGTTGCTGTGGTACATGTCAGGCAGAGCATGATGCAAGTTATCTTCTAGCTGGTTTGGATACACCAGTGGATTATTTTTCTCAGTATGAATAAGTCTATACAACACTCAACATTTCCGGTTTCATTGCAGACCTATGTGCTTTACAGTCCTACTGACTATAATGGGGTTACACAGAGTTTAAAGACAGCAATTTGGGCACAAGCATGGTATTAATTACAACAGCTTTTGGCAGCTCTAGTGTTGCTGCTGCCTGACAAGAACTATTTGAGCCATCTTCATTATTACATAAATCACTGAGTAGGTATTTGATGCTGCAATATCTGTGCAGAAATATGTTAGCTTTTACTCTGTCCAATTTTTCTTCCATGCCATTTTTTCCTTTGAAATTTGGAAGAATAGAAACTATATTTCACAAATTCCTTGCCAAGCTGAAAGATCCAAGTGCTCCTGTTTTTATATTTTATTTTTTTAACATTAGATTTAATTTTCTTATGAAAACCTGGATTTAAAGCGATAAGTATACTGAATTCCTGGTAAACCATACGCTGTAGTGGAATTATTGCTATAAAAGATGTGTCTTATTACTTCTTAGACCCAGAATTCATGTCATGGGAACCAGATCCTCAGTGAGATTTTGAAATGCTTGGGATGCATGCAATGCCCATCAGTATCAAATACTTCCTATAGTCTGCTGTGAGGCTGGTATTATACTAGTGACCTCCTGTGACCATTCAGGGTAATGGAAGAAGAAGACCTACCTGGGCACAAAAGGTATATTTCTCCAAGGTTCCTTTGGTTAATTTAAGAGATCTTGGATGCCATGGGGAAAGTTTCCTCCTAGAAGCCTGCTTAGAATTATAGGGAAAAAAATAAAAGTACAATTGGTGAAAATTGAACTCACTTTGCACTTCAACACTGTCATCAATGATGGCATAAGAAACAGTGAATTCTAGTAATGTTGGTATTACCAGCATCTGTACATACACAAAAGATCATCAGTAACATTAACTGTACTCTTGGGATAGGACAGAGCAGTACATACGCTTCCATTTATACCAAGCGTTCATTTCTGGAGGCAGCTCCAGATTTAGCATAATTCTAATTTTAACTCAATATATGAACATTTTTGTTAATGAATAAGGAATCTGGTAGACCAGCTCTTATCTCTAGCAAAGTATAATGTAGATATGGATAATTCCATACTTTGAACCACAACAGGCTTAAAAGTTCACCTCTTTACTACAAAAGTATGAATTTAATTATATTTGGATTGTACTCATTTTCATTTGTAGTTTGTTGCTTCACTATTGTCATGTCCTGATTATATATTAGCTGTTATAGAAGATGGATTAAAAAGTACAATTATTTTCTTTTGTTCTTAGTAGACAATTTCGTAAGACTGTTTAAGTCCTCTGAAATGAAAATGCCTAATTTCACCCTCAAGCAGAGCAAATGGATTTTTTTTTTTTTTCCAACAGGGATTACAAAAACATTATTTGACACTCTTGGTCTATATACTGAGGGTCAAGGAATTTTCAGAGTAGTCAGATTTGTTGGGGCAGCCCTTATAATATTATGGTATTTTGAACTTCTGGTTTATAGCTTACTGCAGTAAGCATTGGTGTCATCTGAAAAGTGGTGCCTTGAACAGCAAGGTTTCATTTGAAAGTAAGGAAATCTGCATAACAACAGATGACTTCTTGCAGTAGGAATTCCCAGGAAAATAAATCATCTGTCATTGCAGAATATATATAAGAACAAGGAAAGGGTAAAAAGAAAGCCAAGCTACTATGCACACAATAAGCTAAAATGACCTTCCCACTTTGCCGACATTTGGCTCTGTGATTTAGAGGCCATGTAGCTCTTCCACAGCAGACCTTGAGCTACGACTGCTGTAGGAGCCCAACTGTCCTCCGGTTTGAGGGTCTTGCACACGTGGGTGTTTTCATTATACAGCCACTCCACAGAATTCAGAACTGCAATTTGAGAGGAAGAAAAGGTATAGCCTGAAGTATACAGAATCCCCTCTTCCTCCCCTGCCTCTTTTTTTTTTTTTTTTTTTTTTGTACGTGTCCCTGTAGCTACCCTGTGTCTCATTTACTCCATTGTGTTACACCAGCTGGCTTTCTTCCTTGGTGACAACAGGGAGTTTTAATCAGAACTGCCTGTTTTTTTACTGTTTTGTGGATTTCCCATTTTCTAAGAGCCTTGTAGTTGTTCTGCACATGAGAACAGGGAGTTACATAAAACTAAGCACAGGAAATATTAAATGTATTAAATCCTATTCTTTTCAGAGTTCTTCCTCTCACTAAGGACTCACAGATGAGAGGACTCTCAAGGGTGACATTTAACATTAAGCATTTCTGTGCAAATTGCTCGGTTACCTAGTCCTTCTCTCAGATCTGCTTCTGCATTTCCTCCTCACTGAATTACATATAACAGCAAACAGCTCATAAGTATATAATGTCTTTCAGCAAGGAATGATACTGGCTGCTGCCAATTCTCGGTGAAAAAACATTGGATTGGTTGTTGTAGTGTTTGGCTATTTGTTTTTTAAAGGAAAAATCACTTTTGTGTTTTAGTAATGTAAGTAATGAAAGTTTTTAATCATTTCAGTAATGAAATACACACAATTGACTTGGTTTTGTTTTTAAAACTTTTCTGTGGATTGTACATCAGTGTGAAATAACATAATAGCAGTTCACATTTTTATAATCTCATTACAGATGCAGTTTTCATAAACAATTACGAATGAAATCATGTTACCACTCTGGGAATCAGTTTGTATTTTCCATAAAACCACAATGACAACAGCGAACGCGGAACCTTCAGTCTGCAGCGACAGGGATGGACCCCAGCTAAGAGCCTGAACCAAGAGAAGCTGGTAATTAATCTGCTGTATAAACAAGTATGACTGATTTATGTGGGCTAACCTCTATATTATTATCAAATTAATGAATGTAATTTTTTTTTACCAATGAGAGAATAATAGATCCTTCACAGATTATGGGGACACTATTAGAGTAACTTCTTTTATATAAGACAATGCAAAACCTTTCCAAATATCAAATTACTGGAAAAGTGCACTGGGGCAAACCCTAGAGATGAAGTAATAGTGTAAGCTAGCCAAGGTTTCCCTTTCCTAGCCTGTTTTAAGTGATTTTTTTTTTGTCACAGATGTAACTAATGACACACGCTGTTGGAGTGAATGTGGAAAAAACTTCGCAAAAGAAATGTTATACTTCTATTTTCCTTGCCAGGCATAAATTGGTTCCATATACTGTTACCACGAACCCTGTGAATGCTCTGTTCTGTGCAGAAACATATTTTGCTGGTGTAGATAAACTGAGTTCTCATTTTTATTGCTTCTACTCAATATTAAAACTACTTTTTGGTGCTTGAACTTTTTATTAGAGGCACAGATTTTATATGACTAATATGACGGCTTAGCTTGTACCAGTATAAAAGCTTGAGAAAATCACTTCAGCTCCCTTGTTCTTTTGGTCTACCCAGTTTTGCTTTAGTTCAAAAAAGAAATGTGAGCTCTATGAACTGACTGCTGAATTTCAAGAACGTATCTCTAAGACACCAGTCATTTGAGGGTGTGGTGTATCCCTTCATCTGGAAGAAGGAATATGATATAATAAGGAATATAGAACATAGAGAAAGAAAAATGCAACAGAACAACCAAAGTTTCTCCCCTCTTGGCAAATCTCATAAGCACTTGCTTACATTGTTCAAGCAGTGTTCAGTATACATGCATGCATGTGCTCTGTTTTAAGAAAAAGAGCTTAATGAAATCAGGGTCACAGACTTATGTTTTTTTGTTGTTGTTGTTGTAGGTTTTTTTTTTTCTTTTTAATTTATGACACCAAATGGATCCAAGATGCCTCCTTGTTTTCCCTGTGTGCTCAGAAGGTACTGCAAAACTTTGCGTCTCCCTTTTTCTTTGCCTCCAGGTCCCCTGTAATTGATTCTGACCAAGTGTTAGCAGTTACGTCCAACTCCCAGAAATTTTTCCTGAACTACGGTTATTCCTGGTGATTCATATGTCTGAGAATCTTAGTGAAAAATAAACTATTGGAACTTTTAAAATAATTAACTTGGCTCTTCTAAAGCACAGCATCTTTTGAAGAGATTGCAAAGAGGGGAGAAATGTAAGAGCCGTGGTGGGCTGATCTGTGTGCTTGTGGAGTCCTGGCATTCGGAAGGCATTCGTCTTTATCTGCTTACGCTGGGGCCAGATGCAGAAAGCCAAGGGCAACTTACCTCCCAGATGCAATGACTAACGATGTGTAAACTTATCAAAGAGATCTCCTCTTTTCCAATAAAACTGAGTCCAACAACATTTTTACTTCAGGACAGTGAAGGGGAAAGTGAAAAAAACTAACAACGTGGATACACAGAAGGCTTGCACTCTTATCTAAACTGGTTGGTTCCTTTCCAATACATTTTTTTATATAATTTTCCTTTGCCCTCTTTCATGTGAATACAGGTATTCAGTCTTGTGTGCATAGGGAGAGATGTAGGCTTTAAGATGAGTGATAATCAATAAAGATTGAAAACTTAAAAGACCTGCTGCTAAGCTTGCTGCTGACCTGCTCCAGGATGTTAGCAAGATGGTAAATCTGTTTCTAGTTCCTTGTATTCACCTGGAAAATTAAGGAGTAAGACATAATTAGTGTTTGTAAAGTACTCACAAAAAAATATAATTATTTCCCCATTAAGGCCCTGTCTCACTTGTTTGACTCTGTAAGCCCACCAGTACCCCCATGCATCCTCCTAGCTAAAGTGTTTATTTGTTAACATTTCTGGAAGACTTACCTTGTTGCTTTACTGACCACTCTTGGTCCTTTGCTTTCTCTGAGGTTTGGTATTCTCCATGCTATATTGTGTACTGGATAGTAAAAGTTGAAAATAAAGGTGGGAAGTCTTAGCTAGAACCTACATTATTCCTTCAGATGTTCTACTGATTGGAATACTCAGAGGGGAAAAAAAAGGAACCTGCACTTTAGTCATGAACGCAACAAATTCATTGAAGAGAAAAGAAACTTGGATTGCAAGATGTGAAGGGGAAATGCTGCTAGCATGAAGGTTTCAACTCCCTGCAAGCTGGTTTACATTCCTTAGGGAAAGCGCTGACACCTAATTCAGAGATTGTTAATTTGAGTTGCTAGCTCTCAAATTTCAGAAGAAGTCAGGTTTGGTAACAACAGATAAAACAGAGTTGCAGCGAGTTCTTTACTGAGAATAACTCCTTTTATCTCTTAGTACAAATGTTGTTCTCTTTCACAACCTGCAGAGCTGAATGTGCAGATTTGCTGTGTATAGAAGCTGGTGCAGCAGCCAAGTGCTTTCTTAACAGTAATCTTCAGCTCCTACTCTTCCTGTAGCACTGAACACTGAGGGGAACAGTTTCCTTGGTTGCTACTATCACTGAAATTGCATCTCCTTCCCTAGATTGCATTATCTAGCCTAGTTCTGATTCTCCAGCAGCTTTGAGTAAATCTGTTCTCAGATCTCATTCACTGCAGTATTTACAGAAATATGTATTGGTTGAATGCAAACAAAATATGGATTCATGAGTTTTGTCTTTTAGTAGTCACTTGGAGAATATCCGTGTGCATGTGTGCATTCAGAGAGACAAATCCATGCTAAACAGGCTAACATTCACATCTCTGCTTCCTTTGCCTCAATGCTCCCGAGCCTTCGTTTGGCTGTGGTTGGGCACATGAACTCTCTGCACATGCCCTGAACTCAGTCACTTCTCCTCTCTATCTTTCTGAGTCAGTTTTCTTCTGCCCTGTTGACCACCAGGCTCTCTCCCTTGGGGTCATGATGTCCTAGCAATTAGACGTGATGTCTTCACTTCTCCACGAGGGAAATTCTATCACTCCAAGTCCTTGTCCTGGGGAGAATGAAACTTCTTTTCTTCTTCTTCGTCTTGTCTGAGGCACAGCTCATTCACAGTTAGGGACTGACTCACTCAGGGATGTGCCTGCAGCTCCCCTGCTCCTCCGCCAAAAGGGCATGCAAACACCAAGAGGCAGCAGACACGTTCACTTGTGTTCAGGGAATCTTCCATGTTGTTTCTGTTTTGTTTCCATCTTAACAGAAAAGTGAATTACAAACAGTAATAACTAAACTAAATCCTCTTCTCTCGCCAATGCAGTGAGTCACCAAGACTTTCCATAAAAATAAGATGAATAAGCATATTCTTTAGGCTTTGATAGTTGACTGTGCTCACTTCTCGCAAAAAGGGAGTTTTGACACCACTTCCAGACCTACAGTCTTCTGCTCCTAGTAAAACACGGGGGTTATTACCATGAAGCTTTTTGCCTGTGGATGATAAAGAAGTTATGCACTTTTCAACCAAAACTGAATATTGTACATCTTGGCCTTATGAGTCAACACAGCCTTTTAACTAAGCTGCTCTGTAAGCAAGATAGCATCTGCAAGATGAAAATGAGAAACAGCTGTGTCACAGAGCTTTGCAAAATAAAACTTGTTTACACATTGTATGGATACACACTTGGTGATCCAGAGACATTTCAAAAATTACACCAACCTCTTAAAAAGGCTACCAGCTCTTTCATTAATTTCTATGTTGGTTTAAAACAAAATGTGGTGCATGGTTCAATTGATCTGTCAATGGGATAGACACAGCATGCAGTGAAAGCCTGCATTACAGTAGAAATCCAGAAGTCCTCTCTCTGGCAAGACTTTACAGGGGTTTCAGTGTATTATTTCATATCACTGGCAAAAATGACAAGTGGAAATGTTAAGTTTCTTTAAAGGAGGTTTTGTAACTGTAGAACTTAATGTATCTCTGCTTCTTATAATACAGCTATTTCCACAACCTGTGAGATGATCGTGCTTAGTAATGCAATTCAAGCACTTCAGATGAATGCACTCTGTATTCTGAACTATCTGAACAAAGGAAGGGAACCCATCAGTTTAAGAATTTAAATCATATATAGCAAGTTTCTAAACTTTACATCAACACTCTGGAAATTAACAAGGAATCAGTGAAATTATGGTCCAAGCAAAAAGCGTGCTCTTCACTACCAAGAGCAGTGAGCAAAGAACTCTTTGTATATGGTACAACTTTTGCATTTCATTGTTGAGACACTGCTTACTTTCAGTTTCAGACAGCATGTGAAGTTGTTAATGGAGGCATGATATTAGCTGCTGTTGTTTCTGGATGCTCACTCACTATTACCTCCCCACACACTTGCTAGTTTGGTCCTATTTATTGCTATGCATTGTCTGCAGTCTCTGATCCAGCTTTCTGTCCTTGTGATTTTTGTAATCCAGACTATTTAGACTGGGAGTAGAATGTAAAAGATATAATATTAAATAGTTTGCAAAATAATTAAGTCTGCTATGTAAACCATAGGACTACAGTACGCCTATAATAAGCGTACAGAAATTCATTTTGATCTATCATGCTTAGCACAGAGGTAAGTGGGCATGTAATTAGCTCATTTATTTCATGTTTCTTCATCTAGTAAAATTCTGTAATCTTTTTTTAGAAAGCAATCCATTTATTTCAGCACAATTTAATTTAAACCTGATGTATAATTTAATGCACCGGTGATTCTGTGAAGATACAAATTCCTCCTACCCTGGCACCTCAGCCACCCTATTACCTGCCCCATTTCAGCAGGTGGGAAGCAGCCACCTGACATACTGCTCTCAAGGTCAGACTGGGCAAAACCCTACGATGTCTAACTTTTTGCTGGTGAGAGGATGCATTAGTTGATTTAAAAGAATCACTGTGCTTCATTCTGGAAATGTCTGTTTAAACAGAAACAAATGGGAGCTTTCCATGAACGTCAGCGCGTTTCAGCTTAGATCCTGCAACGACACCAAAATATATTTTCATTTGTTAGCTGTCATCCACGCAGGCTGGTGCAGCAGTGTTCATGGGCTTGAGGACAACCCAGACCTGGCTTCTTTAAAGATTGGCTTCTTTTGCCAGAAGGTTGTTATAAAGGTTTGATTGTACCTTCCAGCCTCGTGTCCATGTGTAAAAGCAGCAGGAAACACAGTCTGTTTTGCTGGTCCTTCTGAGTGGTGACTACAGGCACATCAGTGAAGAGAGAAGGCCATGAGGTCCATATACCTGCATAAAAGATGACATTTTATGGGTTGGGACTAGGTCCCTGTGCATCAGTAACAGATGTGGCCAGATTTATGATGGAGGGTGTGTTAAAATTACAAGAGGGTTGAATACATTACTACCTTGTTCCAATAACTGAGAAACAGCAAAGGAATTGTGTTCAAGTCACATTTTTCTCCTGGTGTTTCTCATGAAATGATATGAATTATAAACTCTCCATTATGAAGTTGGTGGGTTTATCATCACCTCCACTGAAGCTCAAAATTACAAGCTAAACCCATGAATATTAACCTTTTCTACCTGAGAGCCATGCACTTAACTATTTTTTCCTCTTCCGTAAACCAGATGCTCCTTTTTGTGTCAGGAAATGTATTTCTACACCATATCCTATTTGCAGATATATTTAGGCCAAAGGCCATTTCATTGCTTTGAATATGAAAGTTTTCTTTGGAATTGAGTAAATTAGATTGCAAATTGATGAAATTTCTATATTTTGCTTCATATATACATTTGTCATACAGCTTAAAGCAAAAAATACTTATTTTATAAGCTGACCAAAGAGATTGCAATCACGTGAAAAACAGTGATGTTTTCCACAAAGTAAATAGAATACAAAATAAAAACTCTTTAGAGAAACATGCATTGGACATTTGCTTTTCCTGCATTGTTTCTCTAAATTTAAATTCCAAACTGTAGAATACCTCCTAGCCTCCAAAGTAGCCTGCACAAAATGTAGCGTCAGTTCCTATTTTCATGCTTTTTTTTTTTTTTTTTTTTTTTAATTTATACCCACAAATGGACTCAGTTGTTTCTCCAAAACTAATTTACAACTACTCATTCAGGAGGCTTAACCCTCGAAATAGCTTTCTGTAGCCCTCTTCTTCCTTACTTTATTGTTGTATGTAATTGTCAGCTGTAGGCAACAGAATGACCAAATTTATGCATAATTTCATAGTAAGAAAGTATAACAGATAATTCTTTCACGTGCCTAATAGGCACGGTCATGCTTCTCTCCACTCTCCTTCTCTACCTGATTATGCACTGTCGAAAACCTAATCCAGAGCTGTTGGATCCCCAACTCAATTTAACAGAAATGACGCAAAATATCCACACAAACGATGCACAAAAATTGTTGTAGTTTCCCACATTGTATTTCAGGGATGCAACAGCTTTTGTGCAGCATTAAATAATAATGATTTTGAAAAGTGTTAGCGTTATGTTTTAAAAAAGTCCTCATGGCTGAATGATCTTTAGGTTCCTTCTAGTTAGCTGAAGTTTTTGTCGATGCTAAATATGTCATAAATCAGGTTTTGCCTCATTTTAGGTGAGGCAGAAAGTATTTGCTTCAACAGATGAAACCAAAAGACACCAACAAACTGTTTCTGATTTGTAACAAGGAAGAAGGGCTTTACGAAAATTAGCTTCGAGATGTACTTGATAATTTGTAAAATCTACTAGTTTTAACATGATGTCAGCAATTTTTGACAAAACTGCTATTGGAGGGCTGTCATGACATTTTTTTGACATATTAACTCAGCATATTGTGATGTATTCTGAATAAAGAATATTTTCATTTGGCTTTACTGACAAGCTGAGCAAGAATGATAATGAAAACGTGAATTTTCCTTTTTTCCTTTTTTTTTTTAGTTGAAATGGAAAATGATATGTAAATTAAAACTTTCAATAGATGTTCTTTGAAATGCTAATAGTTTTATCTTTGTCTTCTCAAAAGCTGAAAAGCTGATAGTTTAGTTTAACATTATACTTAGACTAACTCCAAATATAATAAATTTTGAATTTAGGACAGGATAGCTAAATGGCTCTTAAAACAATTTTATATCAATGTCTTAAATATGAAAAAGCAAATAAAATCTGATTGGCTTATTGTAGGCCAATGTTATATACGCTTCAGTGACATTTCACAAACCTCTCGGGACCTATCGTTTTTAAACTGGTACTTTAAATACCACTAATCATCAAACATGACTTAATTACATTTTTTTAAATACCTGAGGGCTTTAAGCTTCACCTTTTTAGTTATGCCAAGATGAAATAATAAAAACTTGCTTCTATTGAAATGTAATGTTAATATGCACAGAGGTTTTTAATGTCTATATTGACATTAGGCTTACCTGATCATTTTGTTGAACAAATCATACAGCAAGTCTAGCTGCTAAAATTGCAGTGCTTGATTTGATTTTCTTGAAGTCCAGTCTTAGGCAATAAACCAAGAAGAAATTAAAAGCAAAAGAGAACTTTAAATGCTAAATGATCCCTGAACTTACTATTAAGAGGATGGCTACTCTACAGAAACAGAAAATGAACTGAGCAAAGAAAACACAAGTTCTGTATACACAGCTGCCTCTCTAAAATCCAGAAAAATCTCTGTTTTAATATTGTAAGTATTATTTATGGAGAAAGATAACTAATTGAAAAACCTTGTAATGAGAGCAATTAGCTGCTATAGCAACAGGACTAAAATAATTTATTTTAGTGATGGAAATTCTTTAAAAATCCACCAGTGATGATTAATCTATGTTTGATTTTCCTGATACTCATTAATTAAAAATATTTCCTTTCCAGTCTGCCAATAGTCATGTATACCATGCTTATTAATTTGGTGAATATGTCATATTGGAATAAAAATAAAGTTGAAATAACAGTGGAAAAAAAATATCTATGTTGCTTGGGAAGGTTTTGACTGGACAGTATAGCGAGACCATCTTCTCAGTGAGTTGGTTCTACCAACCTGTTTTGAAATCAATTTTTACACTTCTTCATCTTTCTGGAAACACTGTGATATTGTTATAATTTTTGTAATTTCAACTATCCATGACCCTTCTTCTGCTTACTGTAAGAATCACACATAGACCTTATAATATTTTTCACCTCAAGGTGTTGAAAGTTATATATGGCTTGTCCAATTTTTGAGACAACAGATCTATAAATGCCTGTTCTGATCTGCTTTGCACTGGTGGCAACTTTCAGGATGATGATGCATTGGTACAGAAATGCAATTAAATGCCTGGGGCTGAACAGCACAAGCATTGTGCCATGAGATGGTTTGGGCGCAGAATATAATGCATGGAAATGGGGGAATAGTATCTGAGAAAAACCAGCCAGTACCAATCATGCAGAATACAGCGTGAATGCAGAATTACCTGTGTAGGTTCCCAAACATGGCTTTTCTCAAGAATGGTGATGCCAAAGCTGAAAACTGCTGCTTTTCAGCAGAGCTAATTCGCTTGCAAGGAGCATCACAAACATGCATCGTGACCATTTCTGTTAATCTTCATCTCGGAGGTCTCTGACTATCTTTCTCTTGTGAGGAGAGGCCATGGATGCATAGCACACAGAGCCCATGGAATTAGGGTGTTGGGAGAGAAAAAGAAAAAGCAGTAGCTAAAGTTAGTATTAAAAGGTTCTCACGTCCACCTGATTCACATTTCACAACTGCAATATAACTTAATAAATCACATTGCCTGGGCCACATTTCAGCCTGTGCTGGTGGATCACAGTGCCACTCCAAACATCTGCACTGGGGTAATGCTAATGCTGTGCTGCTGGCATGCTCCTCTAGCCTTCGTCTTTGGCTCCATCCTCAGCTGGCGTGCTGGAGCCGGTGTGCTCCGGAGAGCAGCCGGCAGCTGTCTGACAGAGATCCTATTCCAAGGCAATTTTCTTTCAACAGGAAGAGGCTTTGAGAATACCTTATGCATCTTCAACCTTTTACTTGGCATAAAGATACTGGAAGAGACGGTGATATTACTCAGCCACCCTAATAGTACTATTTCCCTTAATACTGTACTAAAGGGTAATGTTTTAGCACTGACTTGGAAGGGTGAGTGATGTATATTGAACTGCCAGTGCTATTTCTGCTGCAGTTTTCTCTCTAAATCTCCTTTCCAGGTGTTGCCTCTTGCCATAAATTGACAGATCTGAAGAGATTATAGCACGGCGTGCAGAGACCAAAGGATATCCTAGATGCCATTTAACTATGTATAACTATGAAATTCATTACTGGCAAGTGAAATTTTTTATTTATTTCTGCTGCAATTATGGTTATATGCAGAACAATAATCAAGAAAGGACATAATATAAATCACAGATTACTTGAACAGCTCCTCTAGCAGTTTTCTATTTTCTCTTCCACATCAAGAGGAAATATTGCAGAGTAAATACATTATCAAGAGGCTTAAAAACAATCAGTCAATTATATGGCTAGACTGGAGGGCAAAGGAATGGGTATACCCACACCACAAAATGCAACATTATACAGAGACCCCCAGTTAGAGGCAACCAAGCCAATGGGACATTTAATTACTTCACTAAAATATTTTGCCTTATAGAGTGTATTTACAGGTACAGCGTGCTTTTAAAAATAGACTAGTTATCGTTCTAAGCTTTAGAAAAAAAAAGCCTGCAGTGATTGGCTGAGCTCTTCCCTCTCCTCCACAACTTTAATTCCTGTGTTTTCCTGTTGCAGTGCCCAAGAGCATTCCCTTACCCCTTAAGCTGCTATTTCATAGAGATACTATCCTTGGTAAATCAAACAGATTACAAAAATAATATATACATCATTTGCATGTCCTTAACAGGATCTGTTTACTCTTACTTAAGAAGCAACAAAAGCATGGGCACATTTGTATAAAATGAAATGTATATATATATATCAAAGTTCTTTCTAGAGTGAATAACACTGACTTACCTCTTATGTATTCCTATGAGGGAATTATTAAAGATTGGACTTTAGCATAGCTAGCCACAGTAATGTATCCACCTCTCCATTGTTTTTCTCAAATGCTCCTGTTCTGGTGTGCTTCTACTGAAAACAGAATAAAGCATTTCCTCTGAATTCTGGACTTCCTAAGTACGTTTCTCCAGGTACTTAAACATCAGAAAGTGCAGCAACTGCATAACTTGTACCAAGCAGCAGCAAGTCAACTGAACATCCCTATTTCATTTTGACTAGGTGACTCTATCCAATCTGTCTGAAACAAGTCCTTAACGTCACACTGAAAATGAAGCCAGTAATTTCCATGTATATCTGAGGCCTTTGATACAAAGTGTATTAATTAGTCTGATTAAATAATAATTAACTTGTTACTTTTTTAATCTAAGGTGTGTGAAAAAGGTCTATGAAAAAGATGTGCCTTATTCTAGTTTAATGTTAATATTAGCTATGTTGCAAAAAAAGACATTTTATTAGCTATTTGCTGTCTTCAGACAATGCACATGTGAAGAATCCCTCTGCATATCCCATGAACGAGGGTTGAGTTACAGAAGCATTTCAGTGTGGCTTTTCAGACATTTTTTTATTTTTTTTTTCCCTCCTTGCCACCGCTGTGGGGCTCGTTCAAGGAAGTAAAAGCAAAACTCTGCTATGCAGCTGGCCTTGCACCTGCTCCCTTCCTATAGCATTTCCTTCTAAGAGAGGCAACGTTACAAGTGCCTGGCTTTGGCATCAAGTCCGGGAGGAAAAGTCCAGATACAGCTCTTCTGGAAATCTCTTCAGGGCAGACTGAACAAGCGGGGCTAAAAAATGTTATGAAAGATGTTTTTCCCATCTTAAGAGAATGAACAAAGCATCTTACTCCCAAATATTGCGTTTGGAGGCTGAAACTCGAATTATTGTTGAATGGGGTGTAGTGGGAGTAGCAATATTTAGTCCTTCAGCCTATTTTGGGATAATGATCTCTGAAAAGAATAGGCTGAGAGCTTTGACTCGATGCTATAGGTTGCCAAGGAGCACCCTTCCATGCCAGTAGGCTGTGATGGATTTTGCATTACATTCACAGCACTGCTGAGACAGACACCATGCTGCTGGCCAGGACAGGGATTTCTGCACATATCGCTTGAGAAATTCATCAAGTTGCAAAATGCCTCCAAGCATGCCAGCATTATAAAGTATTCAATTTTCCTGCCTCGTTGGCTCCCCCTTCCCTTCCTGAAATCCTTTTTAATCTCCAGGAACAGGAACATATGCATCCCGTATGTATCTGAATTTCCAGCTGCTCCTAACGTGCTTTCTGTGCAGCAGTCCTGGAAGCAAAGACATCCTGGAGACAGAGACCCAACACCGTTCCTGCCCATTCTCAGATCTTCTTTCCACTTTGTTCCCCATAAACAAACAAAATAATAGATACTAATTTTCAGGAAAGATGACCCCTTTTGCAGGCAGAACTACAGATAAAAATGCTTTGGCCACAGCAGAGAGAAATGAGTGCGCCATAAGGTGCTGTGGGCTATCCACATTCCCCCCTGTTCCATGTTACCTCCTTTTACTTTTGTCACCAGCTGCTTCTTATAGGCAGGTACCCTCTGCGGGAGCAGCCTCTTTCCAGCGCTGTGGGGATGCTGAGCAACCCAGGAGCCGTCACCTGTAACCAAAACACACCTCACCCTGAAGAGCCAAGCTTTATCCTGGTGTAGAGGACACACTGCTGTGAGTAGTAGCATTTGCTTTCCAAGAACAGAAGAAACTTCAAAGGCCATGGGAACATCCCACACAAGACTGCGGTAGATAGTTGTTGTTTTGGGACTGCTTTTACGACACACTGTAAAAGGAAATAGCACCAGTGAGAAATGCTACGCTTAGATGTGGCGCACCAAAGAGCAATCTATGACCTCTGTGAAAAATTAAACTGCTTTTTTGGTGAATAGTGTGATCTTCACATCAGCAGCGGGTCGTTTGATAGAGCATCTTATGGTGCCTGTATAGCTCTTGCTGCCTTGTTGCCTTTCCAGTTTTCCCACTTCTTTCATAAAGGAAGGGAAAGATATAGCAAAGAGGAGCAGCTCTCTTTCTGCCCATCCTGTCAATTCAAGACATGCCATTTTACTGGGTGATAGGAAGTATCATTTCAAAGCCCTCTATTGGGAGAATTTATGAAGATAGTTTCAAGATGATAGAAAGGCATTTGGTTATTTAGACCAGATGAAATTTAAAAAAAATTGCTCAACTGTAGCTGCATGCTTCATGCCAGTTTTTCTTACCCACGTGGTAATAAGAAGGAGAAAATAATTGCCAGTCATCATCCATCATATGCTTAGGGTAGTTTAGTACTCGTTTCTGTGTAACTTCAGAGCTGCTCTGGATGCATGATTGTTCTGACAGGCATGTGGCTTGCTCTTTTTGTCGGTGGAGTTACTAGAAATAACTTTCCCGTTTTCCACCTGGGCAAAGTTTACCATGGACGTAAACAAAACTTATGCAAGGACCTTTTTAGTGCTTTGCTGGATCCAGCAAGCCAAAAGGTTATTGGTGAGAAACGGGGAAGTTGGAAGAGCATTATTTACAAGAAAAGCCCCCTTGGAGGTCAGTGGCGTGAATAAAAAAAAAAGACAAAACTTGCTGGGTGGGATCTGGGCCCAAGTCAGTAGTGTCACATTGTATTTCATTTCAGTGATTACTGAAAGCAGGGCAACATGGACTGAGTCAGTGTCTACAGGACAGCTTAATTCACTTTTGAGCCCTCTGAAAAGCCCTAACTTGACTTGCATCCATTTACTTGCTTAATTTTTGGAGATTGGGCCAGAGCTCCAATTGAGATCTTGGAACACCACATCATGCTGCTGGGATATAATAAATAAAATAATGAGGATGCAAGTCCTGAGCAAAAAACATTTCTCATCACACTCTGTATATGCAAAACAAACAAACAAAAAACCCAAACCGATCAAACAAAACAACAAAGCAACAACAAAAAAATAATAAAAAAACAAACAAACAAAAAACAGCATGGCTCACAATACATGGAAAGAAACCGAGCAGAATTTGATTTCAGTGTGAGTACAAGAGAAATCCTGTGTCTCTGCAAGTTTGAAGTGATAGTGACAGAAAATGGTTAAATATGAAAGATTGCTGTGAGTAATACAGAATTATATAGTTGTTGTTTTTTCCACACCAAAAAAGGAATAGCATGAAAAGTTGCATGCTGTAGAACATTGGCTATAAATCTCTCACATGCAGGTGCATAAAGAAAAAAAGAAATGCTAAGAGAGTCAGATAGGAGGTATTAATTCTTCTGGGAGGAGACAGTGTTAGCTAGTTCTTTTTAATGCTGACCACTTCAGTGAGCTCATAGTAACTATACTCACTGTGAAATAACACTAGATGGGCCTCAGGAAAGCAGCATGACAAATTTAACACGTTAGAAAATGAGCTTAGGAAATTTGTAACACAAACTTGCTGGCAAATCCTGAAAATCCATCAGCCACTCCATGACAAAAAAAAAAAAAATGAAAAAGAAAAGGAAAAAAAATAAAAAGATAAAAAAAGATGTAAAGTCTCCTTGATGACTTGCAGCTTTGGGCCTGGTAACAAAGGATTGTGTTCTGAAAGATACATGAATCTTCAAGAGATGTCTCAGAGGTATTTTCAAGTCATGCAACTAACTAACCTCCCTTAATTTTATAGGTGATAGGCATTTACTATTACTAAATTCATTTATTGGATTTTGATTGTCTCCATAGCCCATAACATTGTTAATCCCTTCCAAACCAAAATCATTTCATTTTCATTTCCCTCAAGGCCCTGGAGTCCTTTTTAAAGGAAACATCTTTTTCTTTTTTGGCTTCTCTACAGATATCTATTATGTTAGGGCAGAGGTTTTATTGGAGACATTAGAGATGGAAAGGACTTACTTAGTCATTTAGGACTTATTTAGTCATAGACACAGTCCTGCAGTCCAGTCCATTTTTAAGTGGGTTCTTACTGTATTTTCCCATGGCATTGTCTTCTGGCACTTATATTAGGGAAGTTTCCCCATGAGATTTACATGGTGTCCCTTTTCTCCTTTTTATCCTTTTGCCCTTTGACATTGACTGTTTGACCCTTACTCCCTTCTGCATGCACTAAGCTTTGAAAAATGCTATTTTACATATTCCACTTCACTTTTGTTTTTCCTGATAGAAGTTTTAGCAGTGTAGTATGTATCCTGTGTGGACAGACCTTAAAGGGAAGACTGAGGCTTTTGGTATTGCATATAAGAACTTACTCTTCAGATGAAACACAAGTAAATTCAGAGGGAATCACTCTGAGGTTTCCAAGATTTTTCTCTTTATTGAGGAGGGAATGCAAAAAGCCATCGAATCCATAAAATTTGGGTATTATAATCTTGCAATTATACAATGGTCTGGAATTAGTGGTGTGGAAAGAGGATCATTAGCTGATAGTTTGCAAATTGTTGCTGACTGGTGACTGTTTTCCACAATGTGGGCTACAACTGGAACATCACCCTGACCGAGTCATCATGATAGCACTGAAATGCTAGTTTTGAGCATTACGATCTTTCACAATAGATAGATCAATGCTAATTTAACATTTGTCTCCACATGAGTGATTAAGAACTTTTAAAGATAGCTACTTACTGGTGAAGAGCATGCAGGTCTCTTTTCTCTTGGTTGCATATTTTGGCAACTCCCAAAGCCTTTATTGATGGATCTGAGAAGGAAAGTCCAACAATAATCAGTGCAGAACTGAAGTCACAGTGAACAATAACCTATTGCCCCAGTCAAGCAAACTGTTTGTCTTTTATTCTCTATGGTTTTAGAAAAGGGCTATATTTAAAGTGCGATTTGATTTTATCATGACAGGCTATCATGATTTTAAACTGTATTTCAGGCACTGAATAAATGGCCTATGAAGACAGCTTAACTGATTCACTGACTTTCTCTTAGATGTTCTATTCTTTTAACTATTTTCTAATTTGTTAACATGCTTGCCAATACAAACCTCCTTATTCCTTTGGCAGTAAGTACAAATGGTAACCAAACTAGAGACAGCAGTTCCTACCTTTCAGCTTGTTGGTGACCCTGCATAAGATTTGGATTTCAGGGTTAAGTGAGGGTAAGATAACCCTTAACTCAAGAGCTTTAGTTTTGTATTTATCAGTTAATTCTTTTCCATTAGGTTTTCAAACACGGTATGTGCTCAACTTGTTCTTCCTTTTGCACGTATGTTTTAAAAATTGCAGCCATATTTTCCTTCCAAATGATATAATTACTTCAGGATGTCTTCCCTTCTTTCTTGTTATTTTTGCTGGAAACAGTGAAAATATACTTAAACTGCTCCTTGGCAGCCCTATATATCATACCGACCCAATTTATAGCATCTGCCTTGCAACAGTGTGTACCATCATTTGCCAAATGTTCTGTAACTGCAAAATAATAAGAAAATAATAGTGGATTGTTCCTACCCTTTTATGCTCTCTATTCTGTCTCCCACATGTCCCACGGAGCCTACATAATGCAATGTTTTTTTGGATAGATTGTTGAGTCAGCGTGGAGAAACAGAGTCAGACCCGCACTGGAAGTATTCATTGAGCAATGCTCATGGCTTCCCAGGCCAAGGCGCCGGCATCAGCCATCAAACATACAGTACTAGATCTGTTATTAAAGAAAGCTGTTGGAGATTAGTGATCAGCTAGCAAAGTTTAATAGCAGAACAAATATCCTTCTGCAGACACGGAAAACAAAAGAGCAAGAGAAAACAATTGTATAAAATGGTACCTGAGTACTCTGAGTTATGTTTCGCTTTGAGATAGGTGTATGTCAATTTCCTCTGATTTTGGCACACTGCAGTTAACACATAGTTTTTTGTTGGGACTCCTAAACCTCTATGTGTGATCAGCAAGGATCTGATTCAATTTGGTATACTCAGATTACTATATAGATGGCAATTACACATCCTCCTTCTAAAGCCTTACTGTGCATTCTGGAACATTAAGATAATAAATGGGTTAAAGATTCACTGAACTGTGTAATTGTTCTTTTCTCTCTCTCTTTTTTTTTTTTTTTGTTTTAGCTTCAGCTCTGCAAGACTAATGCTAAACAAATTAGTATGTTTCTTTCTAACAGCTGTAGATAGTACACTTCGTTTGCTTCCTCCTCTGTTGCTCTTACACCTTCCCACAGAGAGGTCGACGAGCTTTTATTCTGAGATCTGCAGAACAGAATTGAAGAATTACATTGGTTTCTGAAAGCTGACTTCTTCACCTTCTCTGCTTTTAGATTTGTTTTGTAGTGTTTTTTCTAGTGTAGCTTCCTTCTCAGTGAGTTCTATGACTTTTCCAGCACAAAATGTGTTCGCCAGATTCTCAAGAATTTCTTTATTTCCCTAGACATTCTGCAGCACAGCTATTTTTGCTGGGGCATGTTAAAAATAATGTTCTATATATCCTCAAATAAGAGTGATCTAGTTGATGCCTCAAATTATTTCTTTGGTGGGGATCTCTTATCCTTATTTTGAATCATACTCTCATTGCACAATTTATGAGAAGCAACTCTCTGGAAGAAATAGTGTGATGTGAAAACCGTAATAGATAGGAAAAATTCAATAGCAGAAAAATTCATTTCTAATTGGCAAGTTATGGGAGTAGGCAGTGCTTTTGACACCTTAACTTTTTGTTCATTATGTATCTATTTTTTAGAGAGACAAGTTGCAATAGGCCAAGCAAGGCGTGATGAAAACCCTGTAATGAATCTGCTAGTAGGGAAAGTCTTCAGTCCCAGCTTCTTGCACATGTCCCACTGGTAGCCAAATCATCAGGTGCAATTACTGAGGCTGAAGCTGGCCAGCGGCTGCCTCTCTCATCATGATGGGGAGAGCCATCGCTGGTGGGTTGTGGATGCATTGTTGGCTGACCTTTCTCTCTGCTCTGCCAGATCTTGTTTTCTTTTTCAAGTGGTGTCACTGTGCAACAAGAGAGATAAAAAGGGTTTCATGCTCTTTGGGGGTTTGAACCCCCTCTACCTTAGCAATCCATTCAACTGGTGCCTCCTGCATCTGATCCTTTGGGCACTATTATTGGGATGCATCGCACCTTCACCACCACTGAGCAAGTGTCTTGTACAGATGGAATGGCTTCAGGCATAGTGTTTGAACATGGCTTTGCATACACCCTAAATAAAATCTATTTTCTTTTTAAAGGGGTCTACATATACCATATTATACAATTGTATAAGCTTGAGTGTTAGACCCTCAATTTTCAAAGGTAATAACTGCTACATCTAATTTCTTACTGTTTTTATTTAATAGTAAAGATTTTGCCTTATCACAGTTGCACTGCACACCTTTAGCAACTTAAACAGTCAACTAGGACATAAAATGCTTGAATAATTGTAATTATTTTGGTATTCTAAGTTAGCTGAGTCATAGCAGGTGTTGAGAGGTCACACCAGTAGGGCCATTAAGTCAAAGTTAAATCATCAGATTTCCCCGAATACACAGAAAACAACATAACATGTTAAGTCATGGATCTGGGCCTAAATAAATGTACTTGCCTTCTTCTGATGTGCATGAGTTGGATCTGCAGCTGACTAGATTGCCAGAGAAGCCTAGATGTAGTGGGAGAAGTTGGCATCCTGTAGCTCTCCCACCCACACTACCTTTCATCTCAGCCCTAAAATTGTCCTTTCAGAAAAGCCTAGCACCTCACAGAATCAGGAATCATGAAGTGAGGAAGAACACATATCATCTATTTTCCTATCTGAATATTTTTCACTGTTCTTCATATTTTTAAGTTCCCAGCACTGCACAGAATCAACAGCTTTTGTGGGTTTTGCTTTGACTCCTCACCCTTTGGGGAATGTGAGAATAAGCAGGTCAACCAAGAATAGGTGAAAGGAGATAAATAAAAATTTCCTCCCCACAAAGATACTTTGGTCATGCATATTCGAAGATGCAGCATCTGATAATAAGTGAGGAAATGGATTTGTAATTATGAAATTAAGTACTAAGATTCTGAAGTATTTTGAAATCAGTGTTAAGCTATTAATGCAGTCAAGCATTTGAAGCCATATATTGGTAAAACAACAACAGCAACAAAAAAAACACCCAAAAAGAAAACAACCCTATAACAGATGACTGAAGCCACATGAAGCCACACTTTGAAGTAAGGCCTTTAAATTCACTCCTTGTTAAGTGAAACATAATATAACTACTTGTGGGCCTGGATAAACACAAACTGTTCCATACATTCTCAAAAACAGTGAAAATAAAAAAGCTACTTTCCATAACATAATTTTAAAATTTCAATTAAGCAGAAAATTACCGATTTAGTACTTGAAAAACTTTCTAATTAGTAGTCCCATGGAAATGCTCTGCACTAAAACTACAGAAATAATATAACAGTTTTGAAAAATAATGAAATGCACACACTGACATGAATATATCCTATGGCATACAGTAGATATTGTGAAAATAAATAGTAAAAATTACTATGAACGTTGAGTCATGTTCTGCAATAGTTTTCCTTTGGAAGTAATGAGCATCCATACCTGTCAGTGCCTTTGCCTTCAAGGGTCCCACTTCACAATTACTTTTGCTGTACTCCTGTGAGGTTTGAGAAACTGTAGGAAAACCCTGGCTAATGTATATCCTTTCCTTCGAAGTTGTACTGAAATTGCATTTGGAGTCTGTATCAGTGGTCAAGCTTTTAGACACTATAAAAGCAACATGGAAAAAAACAAACAAAAAAAAAACAAAAAAAAACATGGATTTTTTATACATTACTCTGAATACCTCAATAAGCTGTGAGGGTTTGTTTACAAAGTTGCTCAGGAGCTTCCCTTTCCATTGACTTCAGTTGATGGCTCTTTGGGTCTTTAGTTGACAAAAGGAAGGGCTATGGAAAAGAGAATATATACAGTATTTCAAGAGCAATACTACCAAATTTTTACTCTGTTTAGATCCATTCAGAATAGGTGTTTCAGTTTATTTCTAAACATTCATTTAGAAAGACAACTAAATTTGCATAATAGAAACAAAGAAAATCATTAGCCTTTCAGAATTTTCAAAGCAGCTGAGCCAGTTCAGGGTCCAACATCTACTGAAATTTATTGGGATTTAATTCCCTTAAATTTTACAGAAAATACCAGCTTTGTAAGCAGCTATTGGAAAAATTGAAGTCATTACTATTAGCCATGCCATCATCTTAACACATAATTAAAAAAAAAAAAAAATCAAATTTCTCAGAAAAGAAGGAGGAGCTCTGCATATGGGGAGCTTCCATGTTTGGGAGTAAGTAAGGCAAGGAAAAAGAAGTCAGGTCTTCAGGAAGATGACGGTATTTCAGCATCATATAAAATGGGCTTTACATCCAAGTGAAATACAGAAAATTCTAAAAGGTTTGATTTGGGGGGGAATGAGCCTGTCATAGGACCTATTTTGTAATAGTCACATACATAAATTTTTGCAACATTGCACTTAATTATCAACCACACTGATACTTAATGGCAGAAATATTATGAAGGCGAATATTTCCACTGGTGTCAAAATGAACATTATTCATGCATATGTCTCAATATTTTGTCATTTATTTCTGCATTTCACCTGTACAACTTTTATTTTTAATATAACAATCAAAAGGACAAAATATTTTATTCCAGATGAAACAGAATAAAACTATATTAAATAAATTGAAACATTTTTTCCCCCATTCTTCAAGTTTTTCTGAACTCTGAGGCTATCAGATACTTAGGAATCTCCTGGACACCCTTAGAGTTGGAAAACTCATATTAGAAGTGAACCTTAGGGAGTGATTATTTTTTCTGAAATAAAAAGCCACAATTAGTCAACGTTCCATGAACATTCTGAGGACATACAAAGGTGATCACAATCAGAAATACCACCTTGGAAATAGTAAGGAAACATGAAATATTTAAGCATTTACAGGAGCTGGAGGTTTTTGTTTGTTTGTTTCTGGCAGACAGACCTTATTCAAAAATGTGAGGCAAACTGGTTTGGATTCCCTACTCTGTTTCATGAATTATCACTGCATAATAAATATAAGGTTTGGCCTTCTTGGATAAACATGATGGTTTACCCAGCACCCAGTGCTGGAATTACCTGGAAAATGTTTTAAACAAGTGAGAAAGAGGCCCCAAATTATGCTACTACTTACTCAAAGACATTAATGAATTCTTTTAAACTGGGTGTTTTAGTAGGTACTCTTTGGCTGCTATTGAAAATAAGCGTGCAGTTAAGTCATATTTTACTGTCAGATATGTGGATTAAATAAATATCTACAGTAAGGGAATGGTGAGATGTTTGGCAATATTTATAACCTATATATACAGCCCCGATCCCTCAGACCTCGTTCAACAGAGATGCTGAACTTAACACTTCTAATCATGTGCTTCATAGGAATTGTAGGCTTTGTACATGGAATCATTTCAGATATTTAAATTTCACACCTACAAGAAAGCCTTCTTCTTCCCAGACTTACTTTGAATCAGCTAGAATCTTCTCTAGAGGAGCTTTTTTTTGAGAAATATAGTTCATGTGGTGGTTACTGAGTCATGAATTCACAGCAAGCATAAGCTGGGTTTTCTATCAACTGGAAAAGCAGAGATTTTGGGGGGCTAGCCTCATCCTACCCATTTCAGAAAAGACAGACAAAAACCATTCAAATACTAAGGCAGATTTTTGAGGCAGATAGCAAACTGCATCTATTTTCAGTAATGGGTTTGAAAGGCTTCACCCATACTTCGTTTCAACGCAGCCTACTGTCAACACCAAGAAAGAGCTGGAATCGAAGATATCATCTGCATGACTTCTCTCTCCTGAGAGCTCCCGTACTGAAGAATGCATAGTATCTGGCTTTCTCTGCTCCTGGATGCCTGGCTGTCTCAGAATCTGTTTTGATAAAGACAATTTGGGCACACCATTGTTTGTTTTTTTTTTTCCCAAAAAGGATTTTAGACTGCAGGACAAGTGCAGAGAGTTCAGCGATCACTGCTGCAGGTCTGTTTGTGATAACGGGGCATTTTTCAGATCACTTTTAGGATAATTTTTAGACTGTGGAAGACTGCCCTGGGCATGTTCCTGTGGGAACAAATGGTCTGTTTATTGGTGCAAATTTAACTCATTAAACAAGATATGTCTGTTTATTGTGAGAAGGCTTATGGTGAGAACTCTTCTGCTGCAGCCTTTTATTATGCTTTTGTCTCTATTCCAGTAATAGGAAGAGGTTATATATTCAGGCTTCTTTCTCAAAGTTACTTCCTGAGCAAGCAATCCCTCTCACGTGAAAGCAAGAGATTGCTCCACTACCCATCCAGCACAGTAACTTTAACACATCCACGCAGAAATGTAGTGCCAATGATCTACCTTTTGTCCCAGGTTAACACTACATAGTATGAATTTGCTGCTATTGCATTATTTTAATAGATTGCATCTACTCTTAATAACCCATGATTTAACTCTGAAAACTGTAATTCTAAAAATCAGAAGTAATTATTTTATTCTGCAGATTTTTTTCCCAGAATTCTGAAACCGACCAGAGAAGACTGCTTATGTTTAGATTAAAGACTAAAACTGTTGCTTTATAAGGGCAAGAATCACATACCCAAGCCCATCAATATTTCTAGGCAAAAAGCTAAGTGCTTTCTTCTAGATCCACAGGTATTATAAAAGTTGTCTATATGCATAAAATGGTGAATTTTGCTAGCCCGGACTGACACAAATATGCTTGGCTCCCTCAGTACCAGTCCTAAATCTCCATTTTCAGAAGGAATTCTACCAGCATTGGCCCATTGTCTAATGTTAGTTTCTATCATCCCTTTTGCTGTGGCTGAACCCCTGCTACGGAGCCCCTAGATATCCAAGACCAGTGTGAATCACAGAAACTTCCTCCTGCATGAAGTCCCTGTGCTGGCTGGCTCGTGCGTAACACTGATTCATAAGCCCTTCCAGGCTACATGCCAGCATGAACTCTAGTCTTCACTTGAGCTCAAGACCTCTGGACAGCGTGACCAAAGAGAAAATCCAAGGAGCTATGACTAAGCCTCCAGTAGGAACATTTTTTCACCCATGCCTAACCCCACATCATTAGCCCTTACTGTGTGTCAACGCACATCCATTACTGCTTTAAAACTCGTTAGGTACAACACAATGCTGATAAATTGAAACTTAATTCCTGGTTCCCTCATCAAGCAAAAGCCTGAATCCTGGTTTTTATCCTGTATTTATCCATAAATCAGCTACCAAGGCTATGAGACCCAACTCAAGAACTGGCTCATACCCAGCCGCAGTGGCTCTCCAAGTCTTTTTCAATGCTAGTCAGGTCCTTGCTGTCCTGAGTCTTTAACTGCAGCATTAAACATGATCTGGAGAGACTGGACCTAGTCAAGAGGTCTTTGCCTGATTTATCCATGTGGAAAGCTTTTCTCCCCTGTGGAGTTATGGTTCTACAGCCCTCAACAAACCTGAACCCTAATTTCAACCCAGCAATAAACTGATTTTCCTCTAATCCAAAATTCTTGGCAACTAAAATAACCTAATTAGGGTGTTTCTGTTGGCACTAGATCTTTTTCTGTGAGGGTGAAACATATTACAGTTGTATGTAGTTCAAGTTCCTTAAACACCGCCAGCTAAAACACAGATTTGAACCTATCTGAGCATCCTCTTGGGCAATGGATCTAGTTTTAGGTCCAACACTGCCAAAACCAGGCAAGCGGTTTCATATGGATCTGCTTATTGGCTGTTGTCTGCATTAAACTTAGCCCTAACACTAATATTAGCCTTAATTTTAATCACAGGCCAGCAACTGTTGCCACTGCAGACACAATAAACTTATTACATAAAGCCTCATCAGTTGAAACGCTGGCCTTGATACAATCTCTAGTCCTAAAATGGATCTTTTACTAGTTTTCCTCAGGACCTGAGTTAGAACCAGATCTATAATGGTCTATTTCTGAATTATTTTTACAATAATCCTGGTTTATCACCTCCTATCATCTGAATCCAAAACCTCAGCAAAATCTCCCCTGCATTCATTGAATGAATGTTCAACATGCATGTTCTTGCATTCATTCTTGGTGATTCATTAATGCAGCTGAATAAATTAACTCAAACCAAGAGAATTATTTGTTTTGAAGAATCTGCCTTTTAGACTCAAAATCATAAAAAAAAACCTAAGCAGAGGGTTTGCATTTATCTTACCAGTTTCCCCTATCCCAGCAAGGTGCCACCTCTGAATGACAGGGGTTGTCCACTTGGAGTAATGCTCTGTCTGTGCATCTCAGCTTGCTGAAGCTTCACCATCAGTCAGCTGACAGTAGCCTCATTACTCCTGCTGGTTAAGCCAGCGCTAGGAAATGTAAAGGGTTTGCCTTTGAGCCTTTGGCACTGCAGGCGTACAGAGAACGAAAAACACCAGCTGGTCAGAGGCAGCCAGGTAACTACTTGGCAATTCCCCTTGCTTGGTAATTTGGTGGAAGCTTTCTGACTTCACGTGATTTCTCACTGGGATTTTTGGCTAGTGTCGGACATACCAGCGGAGAGACATACGGCAGTATTTTTATTTTTTTTTTTTTAATATAAATACAGTTTACTCAT
Source organism: Stictonetta naevosa (assembly GCA_011074415.1). Taxonomy (NCBI): domain Eukaryota; kingdom Metazoa; phylum Chordata; class Aves; order Anseriformes; family Anatidae; genus Stictonetta; species Stictonetta naevosa. Next base: position 4,609,482 of record CM021703.1, read on the forward strand.
TCTCTATACAAAGTAAAAACCAAAGGTGAAAATAGGTGAGTCATTAAACAGAAGAACTGCAATATAATTATTACTGCTAAAAGTAAATATCCTACTGGCTACTGCTCACACGAAAAGACAGTGCTCTTCCAAATTATAATAAGTGTCACAACTGTTTGAACTCTCTCATGAGTGTCCTGAATATTGCCAAGATCAGTACCCAAAGCCAAACCTTCAGATAGATATCAGATGCCAGGTGCTTGGTGTCTCTGGACTAATACAGTCCAACAATATTCACTCAGACAGGGCTGCCTTTCTGTTCATGGTTTCCACTCACGAAGGTCATATTTTAACTTGCTTTAGTCAATATACATGTGAGCTGCTCTTAATAAATGAATATCATCTGGAATATTCCCACCATAAAGCTCAGTTACCTCAGTTTCTCCTTTCTACTGAAAACAAAACTTAATGGGATAGGACAATACCTACAGGTTTCCTATTAAGCCAAACTCCAACCAATGATTTTTATAAAATGGTCAGTCCACAATAACTGTTGTGACATATCCCTTAGAAAAAGGGCAGACCGTCTCTCTGTTGCATTGGAATCAGCTACATACCATGAAATGGTACCCGGCAGAAATCAGTGAACCTGCTCTACCCTGAAAATAGGACATGGCAAGTTAGAAGATAGATGTCCAAATCAAAAAGCAAGGTTTGAACACAGCTCTGCCAAGACAACCCAAAGAGACTTTTATGCTGTTAATTACTGCTCTTGTTCCCAGAGTTTCTGCCTCCTGCCAGCTACAAGTGAAGGAGTGGGAGGGAAAGGCATGGGGCTGCCCATGGGTCTCAAAGCCCATCAGCATCACTGAGGAACTTCCACTCTTCATTTAATGCTGGGAAAGAGCATGATGTCTGAGCTCACTGCAAGCACTGTCTGAGCTTCCTCTCTTCATAGTTCACATTGCTGGAAGTATCAAAGGTGTACATATGTTGGTGTGCAGTGCACACTGGAGATTTGTTTTATTTCATTTTAATTTTAATTTGTTGCTACTGATTAAAAACATTTTTCTCTGTCTTTCCTAGAAGAAAGCCTGGCATGAGCAACCTACTCAAAAAAGTCATGTTTTGGCTTTGCACTAAAAAAGCCTTCGCTAACTGCATCGAACTCTGATGTCTGAGGCACAAATCATTCCATGTTACTACTCTGGCTTTTAGTTAGGAATGGTATATATGACAAACATTTCAAATGATTAATATATAGCCTAACTCATCAGCTTCTATCTCAATTTTTCCTTGTTATATGAAATGATAGAATTATTGCTATTTTCCATGAGAAGAATTTAGCCTAAATCAACATGCACTAAATTATCAGTCAACATTTTCCTTCTTCCTGAGGCTTTCTAACATCATCTTCAACCTGCCAAATCCTGCTACAAACCTCAGCAGAACACGATTTTCATTCTTTGAAGCACTCTGTAAACCACTCCTTTGAGGTCCACTATGTAGCCAGAGGGATGAGTTTCTTTATCAAAACATATCTTGCCTTGAAACTTCAGGATAATCGTAGTTTTTCCCATTACTCATCTGCAAAAACAACACTGAGCTCAGCAGGTCTGTGGGAAACTGGGACGAAGGCTGAGATGGGAATATTTCAGTTGAAAATTTTCTCTCAAAATGAAGAGTCAGTTGTCACAAACTTAAAGATATATCAGTTCATTAATTCAGTATGATACCTCATGCCTTTAAAATCACAAAGGAACAGATATTCTTTATCTGAGAAATTGTTGTTGTTGTTTTTCTTCAAAATATCCTTCCAGGACAGCACAGGCTCCCAGGAAATATCAGTTTCCCCTAGTTCTTGTGGAAGTCCTCAGGCTATATTTGCTCTAGTCAAGTAATTAGGCATGAGAATGTGTTTAGGCCCTGAGGCCAAGTGGCCTGGCATGGCCCACCTCTATGGTAGACAACAGCTGTTGGCCTCCAAAACAAGAGTTTCTAGGGGTCTGCCAACAGGGAATGGTCACTACAACAATTTAGCAGCCAAAGCACCAAAACGTGCCCAGGAATTGCTTGGGTACAGTATTATTTAGAGAGGGTTGAATTTGTGCCAGGTAAACTTCTGTTTACTAGCACAGACACTCACACTCCACACAGCAACGTTCCCAGGAACACATGGATTTACTAATATAGACAACAGCATTTCAAGGGGCCAACGGATTACAGATTTACTGGGTGTGATTTATGATCCATATTTAATGTCCTTCTTCCCTTAATGGTGTCCTGGAATCTCTGTGGGAGCAATAAAACAGAGCTGTTCTGTCTTTGTGTGATGTGGAAAGGAGGGAATAAATGTGGGTGCTTGGGTTGTTTAATTACTTGCTAATTTGCAAGAAGCATGTTGCAGATAAGACACACAATGGGAACATTAGAAAATTGCAAAATAAAAACCAACCCATGATTGATAGTAGATTCTAAACAGAACAAAATCTAAATAATGTATTTCAGAAGGTTCCCTTATCCCACTGAATTCCAGTAAATTACTCAGGCTTTCCTGCGTGTTTTGGCAGTGGGAAAAAATACAAAAGTGTCTCTTAATTCTGGAAACACAATGAGTACGTATGTCCTTTGCAACACGTTATTTCAGGTCTGCTGTTCAACTCTTCACATAATTGATGTAATTCTGACATCCTGCCACTTTGTGACAAGACTGTAACTTACCACAGGAAAACTTGTTTGTTGAATTGGACTTTGCAAAGTATAACACAAGCAAAGTGCTGCACAGCATCTTTCAGGGCTTGTCTTGTTTTCTGTTCAAATGTAGAAAACCTTCAAAAAAATGCTTTGGCAAATATCTCCTTTGTGCAATCCTCAGTATCTTCTGAAAGTCAAGAAAATCTGCTAGTATGAATAAAGACATATCCATATATAGGGTTTGTGCCCGAGTACGGGATGTATGGGAAACATCTTGAGGAAGAGAGAGGATTTGCATAGTGGGCTGTCACACTCTATAACAGCAACAACAAAGTATTTTCTACCTGCAGCCTGGTGTGTTCAAATGCTCTGCTAAATGTAATCATCGGAACAACTGACTAATTTTGGAAAAACACAGGCTGTAAACGATCTGGCTGCCTTTCAAATGTATATAATTGTTTCAGAATGAGCAAAAAGCACGATGAGGCCATGTGAGGCCAGCAAGAGGAGAGGAGGGAAAGTCTGGATTAGAGACTTCCTGTATGAAAAACATCTGCACTGGAGCAGGAGATGCTGCACATTCGCTGTAGTTTGGATTAAATACTTCCTGATATGACATGGCCCATCCAGCACGCATTGCTCACCTAGCCTGCCCAGGTATGCTGCTTTGGTGGTTTAGCAATGCGAGAGCACGCTCAGAAACACACTCCCTTTTCCAAAGGAAGTGACCTGATTCAATATAGCACATTCAAACCAAACTTCTGGAAAAAAAAAAAAAAAAAAAGTGTTTTGTCATCAGTTTGAATGTCGGGTTCCTCCCCCAAATAAAATATTGTATATTATGCACTTTATATTTCATTCAGAATGGCTGAATGCGTGAAGCATGAAGGCCTGTGTTTTCAGAAAACTGTAAGAAACTGAAAAGGAGTTATTTTGGCTACTTACTGCATCCTATCAGTTCTACTGATGTGCTGGGGAGAACTTTTAAGAAAATCTTGCATAAGTATCTCACAACCAAAGTGAGTCAGCTCATCTAATTAAAAAGAAACAACAACAAAGGCACAAGAACAGAAAAAAGCGACATACAAACCCAACATTTTTTTTTCAAATTTCTCTTAAGAAACTGTTATAAAAGATGATGGCCCTTATGTTTTTCACTTCACAGACAACAGACTTCTTTAGTGGTGCAAATGCTATTTACTGAGCCTGCTTGGGAGGATCAAGTGATTATACATTATACCTCATCCTTTTGACATCCTCCAGGGACCTCTCCTAAAGACGCCTTTAGAATTTAACTCCATCAAAATAATTCTCACCAACACACTCTCCCTCTTTCACCCCAGCACCTCCTCCTCCTCTATTGCATTCACAGGCTACCGGAGTAACAGAAACAGAAGGTAGCTTGTTCAAAGCTTTGCAGCACATAATTTCCAAAAGGCTATTCTCCACTTACATAATTATCAACACGACAGACAAGACACTCCTAGTGTTTAGGAATTACGTTAGGAAAAACATGACTCAGAAGGCTTATGGTAATAAAGTTAACAGGAACAGAGTCATAGTAGGAAATACAGAATATCAAGAGAAGCTCCTTCTGTGTTTTACCACAGTGAAATTACAGATCTGTATAGTACTGGAGTTTATTGTCCCAAAAAGATTCATAAAAGAATCACAACAATCTTGCAATAAGTGGAGAATCTACCTTACAAGATGCTAATGGAGATCAAGTGGGTTGGCTTGTCAAAAATGTTCTGATCACGATCTGTAAGAAAGAAAGTAGCAAAGCATTCTTAATTTATCAGTTATGCGCAAAATGAGATGCACTAAGTTTCTGTTCAAGTATTAAAAAAGTCAAAATGTAATAAGAACTAGCTATCAGGGTTTTTTTCTTTTTTTTTTTTTTTTTTTTTTTTTTATGCAATGACTCTCATTGCATGTTCAGGTCCTTGGAGACTTTCCAGCAAGACTCGACAGCTCAGAGATCTGCTGAAGCTCTAGCACAAAACATGGACCTGATACAAAGCTCACTCAGAACAAATTGCAAGCCAGAATTATCCCATTATTCACTTGTGATCCGACTCTACGTAGACAGTGAATCTCATGTCAGCAGTGGGAGGCAATCTGTCTGACAGATGGACCAGCTGAGCCTGAAGGAACACTGTACGTGTATGAAAGGATAAGATCACGCCATAGAGAAAGGGACAGGTAGTGGTCATTCCTGCTCTGCTAACTTTCTGAGATAGTAAGAGATGTGGTAAAGTGCAGATGCTTATTGCCAGGAGTGATGATCCAGTGGCAAGAGGAAACTGAAGAAAGGATGTAAACAAGACACAATCCCAAAGCCACAAGGTAACAAGGGAAGGATAGCTGGTTTGTCATATGCATGCAAGGCATCGGAGAGCCTCTCCACTCAATTTCCCCTTGCACTCAAGTGAGGCAGAAGCCTGTTCTCAGCCAGCTTCTTCTGGCCTCGCTTGACCCTAGAAGAGAAGACAATGAGAAGGAGACTAGCTAGACATAGCTTGCCAGTGGGTGCAGTCGCTGAGAAATTCCGTGTCAGACTCAATGCCTTGACTGTCTGCCAGCGTGCCTGAACACTGGTTCAGACACATATTGCTGAGTGACTTCAGTGTGTTAGGAAATAAGCTTGATGCAGTGAGCGGTGCTATAGCTCCCTATATCCGATATAACTTGTATAAAAAAAAATACGCTTCTACAAACACCACTGGATTCTTTATACCTGAGATAAACTATTTATGTAAGGTTTATTGTTCTGGGATAATGTAGGTACTAAAAGCTACATTATTCTCTTTGATTTTATTATATTTGATATTTACATATTATGCAAATTCATTAGTAACATGAAAATTAAATATAAAATTAATTTTTACTGTAGATCTTTATTTCCATTTGCCATTTTGGGATCATCATTCCACAAAACTGATACGTGTCCTCTCAGGCTGGAAGCAATTTTGTTTGTATGGCATGAACTGTTCTGAATCATAAAATCCTATGAGGAAACCTCAATTTCTGCTATAATTATTTCCACTTTAAAAAACAGGTCATTTCCAATATATAAACATCCATGCTGACATCGGTATTGCCTTGTAGGATGAAATAATACCTTCTGTGTTTGGTAAGAAAAAACAGTCCAATTTAAAATAAAGGACAGATCATCATGTTCCCCAAACACTGGATTACTGGAGACCAAACTGAAATCCCCAGAAGAATTTTCTTTGCATTTGAATTCAAATTTATCTCCTTAGGAAGACACAGTAACAACGAATGGAAGCACAACATCACATGCAATTTTACATTAGTAAGAATCAATGCACATTAGTTTTTAACAGGGATCTTAAAAGCTTTCCTTATGTGCTTTAGCACATTCCTTTTACAAATGTAGGGACTTTTGATTGCTGTCCCTGTGCAGAAATTATGACTCTTGTCCTGAAAAAAGAACAGGAGCAGACATAACAGCACCAGAGAACTGCTTGCCAATTCAGAGATTTTTCTTTGCTCCGCAGCTCTTCCACAGGCAGGGAGCGTAACTGTACGATTAGATTTCTCCTCCTGGCAACCAAAAAGGAGCAGAAATGTTGCAACCAAAAAGGAGCAGAAAATTCTTTGCTACCTGCGTACTGTGACATGCCACATGCACCACCCAGGTGTTATTGATTCCTCTTGATCACCTCTTCCCCTGGGGTGAAAAGCACGATCCTGGAGAAACTCTGTAATTATTTAAACAGACCGATAAAATTGGAATAGGCCATCACATATGATATATAGTTGTTTCTTACAGTGTCTGAGTTTAATGGCGGTTGGATGAGAGTTGAACCTTCTGGAGACTAAGAAATGACATTATTTCCTTAATTGGGAAGAGGAAAGCTGAAGAAATAAGGCTGGATACATTTTTATAAAAGCATTTAATTTACCTTAACTAACTTGTAAAGAGATACAAACATTCTTGGTTTCTTTGATAAAAGAGGATAGCCAGCCTATTTATTGAAGCTTCTTTCTTTACTGGACTCTCTTCATTTCTACTACAGATGTTTTCCTGACTATTTTTCAAAGAAACTCTTTTTTCTGCAGCCCACTCTGTTTTGAATGGAAAGCTGAAGTGGAATTGTCAGTGGTCAGCAGACAGCAGCAGGAGGAAGACCTCTGCTTGCTCATAATCCATCTGTAAATCAGCCCTATTCATTACAGTTGCGGCTTGGGAGTGTGGAGAACGGGACTGAAAACTACACAGATGCAGAGTTAAAACACAACATTGTGCAAGCTGGTTTCAGTTCTTAAAGAAGCAAAGTCCCAGAAACCCGAGATGATAAGATCATTAGGATGATAAGATTTCTGAAGAGATTTTTTTTTTAGGATTTATCCTACTTAATCAGTCATTAAAATGCACTGTTATCTTGGCCAACCTGGCTACCTGAAAAAAAATACAGGTCTTTAAAATGAGGCATAGAAAGTAATGAATGGCTGGGTACCCCAAAAATGTTCTGTAGCAGAAGTGTTCTGACCATGCTGGTAGAGTGCATAAATCATTAGCAAGAGGCCGTTGGGCTATCAATCAGTCTATATATGACTGGATCACTTAAAGTTGTCCTTAGATAAAAGCAGAGAATAAATTTTGAGAGACAAAGGACACAGCCAGTGCTTTCCATCTAATGCAACTTGGGAAAGTGATCTCAGCCTTACAGTAAAAGTTTTAATGAAGCAAAGCAATGGGCTTTCCCTGTGCTAAGAAGAGCAGACATGATGAGTAAGAGAAAGCAAATGCAACAAATCAGCAAGATGTCAAAATAAACTTTGGGATGGAGAAAGAATGTGACAGAGAACAAGTTAATTTGAGTGAAGATATCTGGTGCATTTTCATTCTTGGCAGTGGGCAGCTCAAGCTAAAAGCATCCTTGACTCAACAGTAACTGATCAGCAGCAAGCCTCTGTCTGGGGCATACCAGCAGCACAGCCTGGCCAAAGCACGCATCCCACCTGAGGCAGAGCACGAGGCTCACAGCTTCTGGGGATTCGAGCTAGCAAATCCAACACCACTGCACTGTGAGTGTCCCAGCTCAGCTCAGAAACCGCACAGCTGAAGTCACACAGTGCTGTGCCCAAGCTCTGCCATTTGGCTACCTGAGAACTAAGCTGTACTTTGTCCTCCTGCACTTCATTTGCTGCATTCTCACTGAAGCCATATTCTAAGCCTATGAAGACCTCTGAAAACCCTCATGGCAAACATGCAAGGCTTTTAGGGACCTGGACAGGTCTCTATTGTTTTTTCTACAGAAGCAACAGACTTGAGTGTATGCATTACAGTGAGCATCTCCACTACACAGTAGCCTAGCAGTGCCTGGGTAGCACTGCCCAGCCTGAAAGCCTTCATAGTTGTGTAGCAGTTTCAGTAGTTCTGAAAGCAGAACTTTTTCTTTTCTTCAGAAAACATTTCTTATTTATTTTCAGATAACCTCTAGAATAGCTAACACACCTGTGCAGCAGGGGATGTCAGTGTCCACATCCTCTGTAGACCATTGCAAGGAAAGATACCATTAAGTTCAAAGCAAGGCCCTACTTGCAGCACAAGGAGTTACTCTGCGTGTACTGAGGGCTTTTCATGCTGATATGGATGGTTGGATCGTCGTAGTTATTTAATGAGATAAAGATGAGTTGGAACTGAAAGTGTCTGGAGGGATTTCTGGTTTCCAGGAAGTGTCAGCTCTATTCACTCTTTAAAATTAAAAAAAGAAAAATTGTGCTCATGATCCCTATTAGGATCTGCCTTACTCAAGATGTGCCAGTATTTTTTTTTTTTTAATAGCACTCCACCTCTTCAGTTTGAATTAATTGAGTCTCCACAGTGGTGCTTCACAGTCACTTTTCACTTTAGCTAGTCTACGCACAGTTTGAATGTTGGAGAGAAGACAGGTGTATTGCCTGGGTCTGGGAGATATTCCAAACTGTAGGAGCTAAGAGGGCATGCAGCCAGAGCGGCTGCTAAGCATCACCAGGAGACCTCTCTTCACTGGAAATGCAGAGGCACATCATGGCTGCCCATGCCCCAGGGTATAATCCACCCAGATTGTAATCCATCCACACTTTATGGGTGTGGATGGGCACAAGCCACCTTCCTTGGAACTCAGGCATCTTATAGCTGCCACCTCTGTGGCAATGCTGTGGAGAAGATGCTGCCTACACTCTGTGACCATCCCCAACTGGTTTGTTGTTGTTAACAAAGGATGCACTGCACATTCCTCTTAATAACTGATCAGCATATTACAGCTATAAAGTACAGGTCCTAGTGTCCATGTTTCACATTAACTAAATACGATTAATTGTTAAATGCAAGTTCTCTGTACAATAAAGAAGGCATGGCTGCCATTTGTCTCTAACACTAGAACTCATTATATTTCTTGTTTGAGTTAAAGCAGTGATTCTTGAGAACCAGACTCCCACTTCAGCAGAGTAGAAATAGCATGGGAGCTTGCAGACCTTCTGTGAGACATATACTATTCTTGATTCTTTTCACAGAATCACAGAATCACAGAATAGTCTAGGTTGGAAGAGACCTCCAAGACGACCGAGTCCAACCTCTGACCTAATGCTAACAAGTCCTCCTTTTCTTGGTACTGAGCTATACATAAAATGTTCCTTAAGGTAAATGCTGGTTGAACTAGCACGGATGGACTAACCACATTTCCATTTTTTACAGCTCTGTTGGTTTGCTAGCTATCTAGAATTTACATTGATCAGATTGTATGAGATGTGCAACAAGTGCTTAAAGAATTTATTTCTGTGATCGAATTTGTTGTTACTGGCTCAGGGACTGAAGTTGAAAACAATTATAGGAAACATTCACTAGTCTACCGCTCAAACAATACCAGAAGGTCTTTCAGAATAGGATTTATTTCTAAATTTATACATATCATACCTTCTTTTCTCATATGCTTCTTTCAATGAAGAAAGTGTCTATGAATTAATAATGCATTAATAACTTGTTTTTAAATACACAAAATATATTTTTAGTTATACTTCACTGATTCATGCCAAGACATTTACGGTTTAATAAACAAATACAAAACAAACCAACCACTGCCTTCACAAAGTTAAAAGTAAACATAATCAGAACTCCATGCAATTAAAGATAATGTTGCAGTGTTTTAAATATGCTTGTGCAGACCTGACATAGCTGAATGATGCTGTCACCAGTTGCATGTTCACCACATTTCTTTTTGTATTTTTATTTTGTTAGCCTGATAGTTTTTCCCTTGGGAAAGTTTGTTTTATTATACTAATCAGTGGCTAGTTGCCTTAGTCAAATAGAGATATGAGGAGCGTAGTTCTCACGTTTTTCTTTTTGCAGGGAGGGAAACAACCAAGCAGACAAAAGTATGAAGTATGTTTTCATTTTTTCTGCACCAATTTCTGCTAGTTTCATTTTGTTTATATGTATGCATAAGGCAAGAGATAAGAGAATTATAGGCCCAGACCTTGCAGCTCTTGACTACGGCAGTTGTTGGAAAATACATTTCAAAAAAGAGCAAAGAGTTGCAAGATAATTTGATCCTTCAAAAGAAATTCTAGAATGAGGAAATAAATGAAGGACTGACTAGGGGAAAAAAAAGGCATACTTTATTTCTATGATAATAGAAATGAATGTTATAAATATTATGATAATTATGACATTTATGAATATTATGATCTTTCCGTGCATCATTCCAAAAGCTCTATACTAGGGATGACAAAAAAATATGTGCCACATCACTTGAGGTATGTTCAGAGCTAGTAATTAATTCAACTAAAAAAGAAGTGCTCTTTGACATTACTTTTAAAGAGTTCTGGGAAATGCACCATTCGGCCATGGGCCACTTTACTGAATTAAATTAATTTAAAATGTATATCTTCAGATATTTTTTTTTCTAAATTCAGAAGGGGAAGTGATGTATGTAATATCCAGATGTTTTCATGTAATTAACTGAGGTAGTACTCACTGAAAGGTTCTTGCAAGGATTCCTTGTGGGCATGGAAACCTACCTGATTGTCCTTTGATGGAGGCAGCCTGGTTAATATGCAGAAAGAGACATTTTCAGTGAAGCTCAGACACAAGGAAGGCAGCAGATGTCCATACCTGAAATTTATTTTACCATTTATATTACATTTAAAATTGTAACTGATTAATGTGGTAATTAATTTTCTGTTTTTATTTTTTATTTTTAAGCAGGTACTACTCTTTTAAAATAAGGTGTTGGCAGAACATAGAAAAAGCCTGCTTCACCCTTATTGCTTGCTTTTTACTCAGTAATCAATCTTTTAATTATTTATTTTTAAACATTTTATTACCTCTTAAAAAGCTGGACTAAGGAACCCCTCTCAAACTTTTCTTTCATCAATCATTTACTTATATTAGAACTCACACTGCCCAAGATTGAACATACTCTGCAATCTCAATTAGCAGCTCCTCAGCATGTATCTGCAATGGCCCTACAGCAACACCTTTACAAAACCTCCTGTAGGTTATGTGTTGGATCTCTTTCTGTCTAGTCTATAGGTCCATGAAACATCCACCTTGCCTTTAATTGTAGGTTCACTTTTCTACCAGTCAAATAAGGCAGCTTCCAGGCTGCTGGGGCTTAAGTAGTTGGGTCTCTCATGCGTGAGTAATTCACTTGCTAAAAGGAATTCAGACTGAAAAGTACATTTTTTCCTTGTTTGCCTAACCAAAGTGTCCTCATTAATTGGAAGCTCCTGTGCTATATATAGCCTGTGAAGGTACTAAACTACATGCATGGTCTTGTATCAAAAACAAAATTCGAAAAATAAAAAATCTCTATCTTGTCTATTTATAGCCTCTTGAATGGTTTTGATTGGTTATGCCGTGGCTGCATGACTACATTCATTCTCTTTTACACCAACAACTGCATGATAATTGGGCCATTTATTCCCTGTGTACCGATATGATTTACTGTGTAACCATATAGGTACACAGGGGAAGGATTCATGTATTGTAGTACTTATATTCAAATTATTTTTTTCTTATTCAAAATATAGATGCATCTCAACATATTAGGCAGAGCTAAGTGTTTTTTTGCCAGCTCTCTGTTTTCTATTAAGCTTGCCAGAATGAAGACAATCAAATAAATGAAAACAGTCACACTAAAACACATCAAATATTTCTTTTCCTGTGTGGAGGGCTATCACACTATCAGAAGCTCAGATCAACACAAAGCAAGAGGTGCTTGTCCTAGCCAGAAAGGTCCTCGGGGCTTGGAAGCACATGCAGGGATGTGAAGGCCAAAGGGGAGCTTATCAGATGAACTGTTCTTATTGTCCAAGAACTATTATTTATCTCGCAAAATGGTGAGATAAATAAAATTGTCCATAAAAGGTAAAACTGAAGGCTATCATTAAGAGACAACAGAAGAGAAGGAGAAGAAATGAAGGAGGCCATGTGCCATGAGCTCTCTTTTGGTACCAGAAGTGTTCCAAATTGTTAAACAATGTGGCTAAAAAAAATTAATAGGATAGCTTTATTTTTTCTGTAGATATAACTGATCTCTGAGATTAATCTCTGGTCTCTGAGATCTCTGCTCATTTGAGGAGGACACTATAGATTGGAAAGCCCAATTATCTACTGCTAGGGAGCTCTGTGAAATAAGTTTTTACTGTGTTAGCAGAATAAATGATGGAACAACTATTCCCTTATCTGTCAAAAGTTCATAGGGGAAAAATAGATCTCACAAGCCAGAGCAAACAGACTGAAGTTGTTAATTCCTTAATGTGTGCATAGTTCACAAAATTAACACCAGTATAGAGCTGTAAACAAACAGTAGACCTGGCACTGTTGGCTATTGTATCTTACTGTCTCACTCTTATTAGCAAATAATTGTATTTTAATTAAATTCACATTCATTAGCAACTGGGTGATGTCTTCAGATACTAAAATTGCAATGAAACTTTATTTAGAGAGGAAACTGTGTGAATGATCTAACCAACTGCACATAAAAATAACCTTTTAGCCCCTCAAATGCTCTGGAAACATCCAGTTATGTTCCACACTGATTGCAGCATTACAGATTACAGTGTGATACAGATAACACCATCACAGAGTTACAGCAGGGAGCAGAATGAAGCAATCCACTCTTTCTAGGCAAGCAAACAGCACAATGTGCTCGGTGAAATGGCTAGCAGCGGCTGGGATGGGTGCTCCCATGGCGTGTGGCCATATCCCTTGGAACCAGCCCCTGGAGCTCACTGGCGGGAGCTGCCACGTGTTTCACCTCTAGCACTGCCACAAGCATGCTGTGCCAGAGGCACGGGGTAGTAGGCAGCACATTACACAACAAAAAATCCTAAACAGATCAGCAACTACCACAACCCACAGCATCCATCATGTCTAATTAGTGCAGGTGAACAGGAAAGTCTCCCACCCCAAGCACCTGTCTGCCATCTGCCCGTTGCTCCTGTCCTTGTGTCCAGTGGACCATTTAGGCATTGCTCCCAGCACAGAACTGTTTGCCAGGAACTTTTACACCCACCTGCATGAGGTTTTGTTGACTGATTTAAACCAAGAAGCTCAGGATGATGAAACTGGCCTTCCAGGTGAATAACTCACCCTGGGGACACAGCGAGAGGCTCCCAGCTTCAGGACCAATTCAGTAATCTGTTTGAAGCAACAGATTACTGATCTGCTGTCATCTTCTTGGCCACTGGATCCCTAGTATAAAACACAGCTGTTATGAAAGAGTCAAGCATCACGTGGCATTTCGCTGTCCTGTACAAGTCCCTGAGCAAAACATTGCCCATGTGAATAGTGGATTACCTTTCCAGTGAGCAGCCTTGTCTTGCAAGATGATGAAGAGCTCAGATGAAACACCACTTTACCAAAGAGGCTCTGGAATAGGATTCACAACAGTTTATTGCTGATAAATGTTGCTGGCAGCAAATCAGTACCCTATGGCCATAACTGAAAAGTAGCATACACAAACAAACTCGGGGGCAGTGCAAGGATCAGCCTATCCCATGGGACCTCAGAGACAGGAGAGATGACACCTGAAGCTAAATTGGCCTTTTAAAGAATTGATTCAAGCAGAAAAACATGCATGTTTCACAGGTGAAATCGTGCCATCTAACCACTAAAAAGGGGATCTCCAAACACAGAGAACTTAAATGTGCCATCAGACTAGAGGGCACTGCTGCAATCCCGAAAATTCAGGTGCCCAATTAAGTGACAAAGTGAATAAACCCAAGTCACCTCCGTGGGGACCAGGAGCAGACATCTAGCATTAGCTGGTCCAAGCTCCATTTCTTATGCTGGTCAAAGCCAACATCTGCTTGGAGCTTCCAATGCGCACCTTGACAGAAATGAGTTTTTATACCCCCCCCCTTTTTTTTTTTTTTAATCCACAAAGTGCTATCTCTCTGTCACATGCAACGGAGTTAGAAGTAGCATAAGCAAAATTTCCTATAAATATGCCAGCTATTGTTCTTTTCCTGTATTATTATTCATTTGGGTTGGTACAAATTATCAGGGGAAGTAGATGATTTTATTACACATTATTTATTACATATTCAGCATTCAGCACTATGCTTACTGATGCAGTTAGCTAAGCCCATGTTCACCAATTCCAGGAAAGAAAACTCCCTGGGGTCAGCTTGTAATTCTGGCTATAAAAACATTGCCTTTCCAGATTCCCTTTTTTCCTAAAAGCTTTGGACTAGAGATAAGCCATGGAAGATTTCCTGAAAGCTGGGTCATTGCAGGCCACAGAAGGGTCCACACACAGATCCATCTTTCATGGCAAGTAGATATTTCTTTCTCTTTTCAAGTTGTTTGGATTTTGCTGCTCATCTATGACCATTCAGTCACAGACTGGAACTCTCCCATTCAGAATGGGAGGAAAAGATGACTTGTGCTCTCACTGTGGTGCTTGAGCAGGTCCCACAAGTGCCCTCGACAAACCCATTAGCATTTGCTGTGTCTCATTCTCCTTAATCTCTTCTCTGAGTGGAAAAGCGTGTGTGGGGTGGCCCGTAAATGCATTTGTATGCATCACTGCTTTGCGATGTGATTTAATCACAAGTAATGCACAGGATTAATGAAACATTAATTTTCATGACCAAAAGCAAACAAATCCTGATATCCTACTCTACCACATGACAGGAGCAATGACTGGGTTATCCGTTTTACATCTTTATGGTCTGTCATTCACATTTCTTTGTTTGCCGTTTTAACAAAACAACAAGCATGTCATGAACATGTGGATTTTTTCACCACCAGAAGATGCAGGTTTTTTCATCACTGGTGAAATCCCAGATACATAAGTGAAGTTGGCTAAAGGAGATCCTGATTTAGAGGCTTGAGCGAGGAGCCAAAACTCCTCTCAGCTCTAGGGCAGGATTTAAACAAAAGAAGGATGTAATTAGCTTGTACTGCACCAAGCTACTTAGAGTCTGTAAACAACAATAATTATGTCCCAGGTGGCAGGGCAAGTAAAAGAATAAAGCTGAATTATTCAGCTGAATTACTGTAAAATACAATTAAAATAGCGCATTTTATATCTATCAAATTTCATGCATTTCCTTAAAATACCAATTAAGTAAAGGATAAAAATGAGCACAGATGGAAAGAAAAAAAGATGTGATTCTCTGTGCTTCAGGATTTTCTCTTAAAAGGGATCTGTACATATCCTCAGCTTCCAACAGAATTGTTTTCTAGAAGGCTGTCTGCAGCAAATTGTGGCCCTTAACATCATGTTAGTGGTAGCTGCAATATATGCAGGACTCTGGCAATGAAGAACAGTTTCTGCCTATCAGGAGATGTTGCCTTTGGTGCCAGCAACCTCAGTTAGCATAAACTTGTCTTTCCCATCGCCAGGTCTGGCTTCCCACGCACCGAGGAGAAAGATGGGGTTTATTGGTCGAAATGTTTGCCCATTTTCCATAGGAGCTGACCCTCTTCCACAAGGCTGGAATGTTGAGGGAGGAACTCCATCAAGAGAAACTTCTTGGATGTTTATGCGTATCTACTCATAACAAGGCTCAGTTGCCAGAAAAGTGTTTTATATTTACTTCATTTGCCAGTTTTCTATAAAACCCCAAAAGAGCTGGAATTAAACGATCCGCACTCGGTACAAGCTGTTAATTTATTCAAGCACTGTTGGATATTGAGGCAGAAAATCATAGCTTTGTTTGATAATGAAGTCTTTCACAAAATAGACACCATATTTTTACTGAGCTGTGGTTGATAGAAATAATTACTATTTTGAATGTATTCAACCTCATTAAAATACTGCTTCCCTTTATCAACCTTTTTGCTTTTATCAGTCCTAGAGGTAGCCAGGAAAATCTTTTCCTCAAAGACCTCATGTAGTTTAATAAAGTTAATTGAAATGTAATTAAAACTACAGGCTGAGGGTGGTGAAACTTCTGTGCTTGGCACAAGGATCTAATCCGCAGTTCCTTCTTGGTCACTCATTTCTGACCTAGTTAAGAGAAACGGACGTTTTAAAATCCTTTACTCACATGAGTAGCATATATGCAAGTGAATAGTCCTTTTGCTTATGCTGGTCTTCAATGGAAAATCCTCAAAACTCAGAGGATGTGTTTCCAAACTAACTCGTCAGCCAAAAATATTTGCCTCGATCCTCCAAAAGATGTTGACGTGATTTGTGCCAGTAATACAGATTTAGACTAAGCAGGAGACAAAAAAGTGGCAACAGTTCCCAACATGGAATACTATAAATGAAGGCAATAAATGCTAACATATTTTACAAATAGGAACATGTATGTTTAAAAACATTTCTGTTCCGTTAACAGAGGAAGGAAATAAACTAAGCTGAAGAACTGGTTTGGCTTATAAAATGAAAAAAAAAAACAAAACATAGGAAAGGAAATCAGCTTTCAAACAAAACATAATGCCAGGCTGTCAGTAAGGTCCTGAAGAGCTGAAAAAGCTTTCTGAATTACAGACTGGTAGTGATAGACGTGCCTTTCAAAACACGTACACCAGGCACCAGGTCTATAAACTTGCAAATCTGTGTATGCTCTAGAGATGACCATGTCAGCTAAGGTTAAATAAAAGCATTCAAAACATATGTCCCATGAGTACTTTCCAGAAAGAAGTATAGTTGAGGAGAAAAAAAGAAAAAATATATAATACAGACAGACTGACTGTGAAACAAAATGAAGGATGCTTATCACAAATTCTTGATTTTTTTTTTTCCTGTAAAAACCTATAGGACTATAAATTATAAACACACAATTTCTAATACTCTTATCTGGCTATTTTTGGTAAACAATAGACTAAACACCTACTGAAATAATTGAATATATTTGTGGTTAGCTTTCTTTGTGCACATTAAAAATTGTCTAGAGAATTTCTAGATCTGCAACTGTGTCCAGAACAGTGGCAATATGCTGTTTAAACTTTCCACCAGCAAACAGCAGCAAACAAGCAAGCTGCAGTACAAATAATCACATTACTCGAATAGTGTGAATTTGAAAATATTTTCTTTCCTTCATTTTTGCCAAATGAGAGCTGGTGACTCCCCCTTCAAAGCTGCCTGATCCTCATTTGAACATAATTAATTAACAATTTAAATAGACAGAACCAGGTGGCATTTAGCTTTGTGAGTTGAAAATGCGTGCTTTCTTTATTGAAGTGAAAAAAAATAGGTAGGTACTGACTTACCAACAACTCTGGCACACAGCTGTCGCTTTACTCCTCATGTCTCTTCTCTGAACCCAGGACAAAGGCGAACCTCTCCCCACCTGCTGAGACTTGCAGACCACAGCAACAAGGCTCGCTACCCGCTCGCATCAGGATCAGAATCGGGTAGGTTGGGAGTTCCCTGGAGGCCGTACAGCCCCGTCAGGTGCTCAAGGCATGGCTGACTTCAGGGCTAGGTCAGGTTCCTCAGGACCTTGTCTAAAGCAGCACCAAACACCTTGAAGGATGGGCAGACCAGGCTACCTGGGCTACCTGGTATAGCGCTGAACCACTTCATCTCTGAAGTTCTATCCAGCAACATTTCCCTACCTGCTGTCACTAGAAGTGTGCCTCACCCTTTGGCTTTGCATGCCTGGGAAGGGTCTGGCTCTGCTCTGCCTGCAATGTGCACCCCCCAGGGAGCTGAAAGCAGCAATTAGCTGCCCTCTGCCTTCTGCTGTCCATGCTGAACAAGCCCAATGCCCCCAGCCCCTCCATACACAACTGGGTCCAATCCGAACCACCTTGGTGGACCTCTGCTGGACTCCCTAGTGACTGTCAGGAAACCTCTTGGCCTGGGATGGCTGAAACAGGACACACTGCTCCAGATGTGGCTCCACAAGTGCCACACAGACAGGAATAATCACTTTCATCAACCTGCTGGCTATCCCTGTACTCCAAATATCGCAAGTTTATTTTAGGGTCTCTTTACTGTCTGGGAGTCCAGCTTCTACTCTTTCAGGCTTTCTTTTGGAAAGACACTTCCAGTGCTTTGAAAAAGAAGATGCTGTCTGTCTGCATCCTGCCTTTGGACTCCTGCAGATTTTCTTCTTCCTCCAGCCTGACTTTTAGCCTGTCCTTTCTGGAGCCACTCCTCAGCTACACTGGTTAATAGCTTTCATCTATCTGACAGGGTCCCAGTTCCATCACATACTGTGTATTGGTGCTGTGTCACCCAGAAAATATAAATTGTGCTTACTTTATGGCCACAAGGCACATCTTTGTGCTAAAGCATGGAAGATCTTAGTTCAAAATCCAGACATATTTTAGGGGTTTCCTGTATAAAAACACAATTTTTCAAAGTTACTGCACAAAATGTTGTGAGGTCACAAATATTGCCATGGAAAAGACTTCTCCAAGTTCTGTTTAATACTTTCAGACAGTCACTGAGTCAGTATACTTATCCTGGTAGCAAACCAGAGAAGTTCCCTTAGTCTGATACCTCTGCTTTCTTGTCAGTAAGGAGGACCTCAGGAAAGATTGACAGAATATACATACTATGCTTATACGTGGTGACGTTGCTTCAGAAAAGTCTTGCAACAGAAACAAATGAAATGTATTCATATACTTCAGCCTTCAGTGGGCTTATTGTACATAAATACTTATCTCAGCTGTGTAGTAGCTGCTGAGAAATGCAACCTTTTCATTGCTCATCCTTAGCGTTGATACTGAGACCCCCACAAAGATCTTCCCTTCTCCACCAGAAAAAGATTTTATTAGCTAACGCATGCTGCTTCTACATGCATAAGCAGAGCTACACCAAGGCAATTGTGGCTTTCTTGCTACCGTTAATGTAGCAGAAGCACTGCCTATATATTTACCTCTGAGCTACAGACAGAAAGCCTAGCCCAGTACCTGGTGAAACTTCATGTTGTCATGCATGGAGAAGAAATGCTAATCAAGGCTTTGTACATCTTTCCTTCACCAGCTTTCATGGTTATTCTGACATAAAGCTGGCATGGTAATGCGCTGCTGATGGTATCTTGAGCCGCTGGTGTTCTGGGTTACTTACAAACCAGGCATGCTTATTTATAACTGTGCTGCCGGGGCAAACTTGTGCAGACAATTCAGCTGCCCTTCTCCATAAACTTCGATATATTAAAGCTATTTTTGGCCGTCAGCTATACCTGAAAGCCATGATCTAACTTGTAAACTGTGAGTAATCTCCTCCATTCGACCTGCTTTGATACTGTGCCAAAACATAGATTCCCCTCCCCCCCTTTTATTTTACTCGTCTTCATTCACAGACATAAATGTGTTATCATGTGGGTCCATGCAAATTCCACACTTGAAGTAGAAGCTGCATTTTCATACTGAGGTATTTCAGAACTGCTTCCTTTGTTCATGTTTAACTTTTTATTATTATTTTATTTTTCTAAAAGCAGCCCTCAAGCAAGAGGGACCCAGGCAATTTTCTTTTTTGGTATTTAAGCCCCAAGAGGTGACATGACTCACGCTCCAGCAGATGATTTCCATCAGAGGTCGGCAGGAACCGTGTTTAGGAAGGGTCCCAAACAGATGCTCTGCACAGACTGTTTCTGCTGGCCTGTCACGTCTTTGCCTGGAAGGGTGCTCAGGGCTACACTAGTCTGAAATGAAAAAATGGGCAGAGAGAAGCGAGCTAGGAGAATATATCAAAGCCCCAGAAAACTACTTCTTAAATTAAACATTGTCAGATCTTGCACATTTCGTAGGTTGGCTTGGAAGAGTCATCTGGCTGCTTGTTAGAATCAAAACTCCAGAGATATGAAGCCTGTCATAAGAAAACTGGAGAACACAGAAACATTTCTTCATTGCATTAGTCAGACTAAGAGTGCTGTACTGCAAATTTTACTGTCTTTAATGCCAGGTTTGGTTTTGGCTCAGTTTGAAACAATATCCACTGATTACATATTTGTGGGCTGATTATATACATATCAAGATGTTTTCAAAATGTTTTTTACTTGACCTTTACTATAAAATGAAACAAAAAAAAAAAGTCAGAACTGTACCTCAAGCTGCACGTTTTGGAACAAGAACAGCAGTAAGGCAGAAGTCACTGCAAGCTGAAGTTGCTCCTAGAGTACCATTTCTATTATTATTTTTTAAAAAAATAGTATACTTTTGGCCTTGTTTGAACTTGCAACATTAACATAAGAAGCATTTTATAACAGTTTTAAGATGAGTGTAGGATGCTTCAGTAATAGAATAAAGAAATCTAACAATGAAAATACGTATAATGTGAATTTGCATTTCTCTAATGTACTTAACATTACACTATAGTCTGAGCTCACTAATTAAGTTTCAATAAGTCACTAAAAATATGCTACATAATATAAATACCTATTGAAAATAAATAATAGAGTCAATAAGAAATTAGCTTTTACACTTGCATCTGCTAATCTTCAATTTTTCCCCTATTTTAAATTAAGTTTGTAACTTGAAATGTGAATTGATTTTTGTTTTAAGCAAATCCTTCTATTTTTCCTTGATTTCCTTTACTAGGTTATGTTTTTATGTAATAATTGATTGTTCCTACTTTAACCATCAGAAAGCAAAAAAACCCCTGCGGTATCTAAATACAAGGCCATGAAGTCAATAGAAAAAAAGCGTCATGAGTGTTGAATGATCAGTCCCATTCTTGCAGACATTTGACAGCCTTATATTTCATTGATTTTGAGCAAGATGACCTATAAAATTTGTTATAGGTAAGTTTGTTTGTTTCAGAAAGTCGAGAACTGATTTAAGCCTGACTGATTTGAAGGCAGTTACTTGCTGCATTTGATTTTGACTGCACTTCCCCCATCGGCCTCACAAAACAAATGAGAAACTTTCTCATGTCTAATGACCTTACATAAGGCCATTCTGCAGTTAGGGGCTCTCTGCATGACACCACCATCATAATTCAGTTTATTTGGCAAATCTGGTTTGGACAAGCCCTGCTGACCTCGCCCTTTTTATGTAAAGCAACCACTTTCTTCTCAGAGCTAAAGTGGGAAGATAGGCCAGGACGGTCCAGACAACCTCTGTGCTATCGGGCATGCAATTAATTATGCTTCATCCTTTATCTCCTATGTGATATGTTCATTAAGATGAAACATGCATTGCTTAATGAGACGTTTGACTCTATTATGGTTTCCTAACTGTTCAGGGAAATTTATATTTCTAAGTGTAAAGCACAGCCAAACTGACAGTGATAGACAGCTTGGCTTTAGCCACTTTTTTCCAAGATTTAGTCCAACAGCATCTTATTGAATCCAGCTGCAAATTTCAGATCTTACAGATGGTCACCACAATTCTCCGAGACTAGAAAGCCAAGATGTTGGTGCCAGCTTATGTAATGACCCTTAAGCAAAGTACTGACAACAAAATCCATGTGTCTTCTCTGCAAACTTTTTTTCAAAAGTAGGCATGGTTGCAAAGGGGACCTTGACCGTGTGATGTTCACCAAGGGGTCAGCACTACCAGAGATGAACATGAGGATATATGCTTTGGTTCTCCGAGTGGAAAGCAACAAAGCCAGATTGTTAATGATGGCTTTCTCATGATAAATGGGAAAGAAGGCAGGCTGACAATTTTTGCTAGCTTTGTTTCTCTCCGGGGCATATTGACTTTCTCATGGCAAAAAATGATATTTTTTTGCATGTGAAAAAATAAACACTGCTTTTACTTTGTGTGGGCTGTTCTGCAGTGAAAGAAAAAAATCGAGCTGCAGTCAGTAAAATGGGATTTTATTTATTTATTTATTCTTATTTTTACTCCTTGTGCCTGTCCAGCTCCTATGTCTGTGAAACACACTCATGTTTGAAGGAAGACATAAGCTAGCATATAATTATTCGTAACAAGCAGCACAAGGGGATGTTTTTTCCAAGGCTTCTGGTTTTCACTCACTACAGTTTAGAATCCATCTTCTTGGATTTAAAGAATCGTGTGCAACTAATAACAAGCTCTAAAAATTACATAAAGATAGCTTTGTCCCTGTCACTTAAATGCTTGCCTAAGCCTAGTAGCCCCCTTCTTAGTCAGCAACAATCTTACCATGCAGTCAGCTGCTGGTTTTGAAGTCATTAAGGGACAGCTGTGGACTGAAATAGAACAGTGGGAAATGCATAAACCCCTGTTACAAAAAGCAGATCCTGTTCTTATAGAACAGTAAGCGTTGCTGAGCATTTAAAAGGGATGAAAGGTAACACGCCTAAATTAAAGGGACAGAACTGCCTCCTGACAAAATACAACAATATAATTTTGTCAGATACTTCTCTGAGGCACCAGCACCTCCCTGAGAAGGAGGAGGAAACTGCATGACATTTTGAAGTCTGGATGACCCAGGAGGCAGTTACATTAATGGCACAGCCCTCTCCTTCAGCCCTGCATAACACTTTATCTAGATTTTGGCTAAGCAAATTGCAGGAGTGTAGAGTTTATTTCAACAAGAAAAATTATATTCCCCTTTTTTCTCTCAGTTGCAGAGACTGCTTGTTACAAAGTTCTGAGAACTAAATCTCTAAAATGCTCTGTATTCGTTAAGCATATGAGCTTGAAATATAGTTACTAAATAAAATTTGAATTATTTTTAAAAGTTATACTGTATTTAAATAGGTAGCTATCAAAATGAAAAGAATAAAAACAGCACTGTCCCTCTTCTTAATACTACTGTGTCTGATAATTAGAAAGTACATGATTAAATATTCATATTTATACAGATTCATGTGTTGGTAACAGGGAACAGGATGTAGCAGTGCTAAGTTCTAGATACATAGCTAGACCCTGTTCAAAATTCAGTCGAATAAAACAGCACTATGGCAATTTAAATCAGCTTCAAATCTGGCCTGTGTCTGTGTTGTTTTCCATTTGGACGGAGGGATGTGCAACACATCAAGTGGCCATATCCATAATAAATAAGTAAAATGAAAATATATATATATATCTAGCCAGAGTTATTTAGGCAGAGAAATCATTAAGCTGTTTGATTTTGCACTCTGTCCATGAACTTTACACACCATTAGGGATGAATGCATAATTTTTCTTCCCAGAAAGAAAATAAGAAAATTGGCCTAGCCAATATATCCCCCTCCTCCTTTGTCCTATTTTAAAGCGTTTGCAGAATTAAAAAGTCACCACTGGAGAGACAAAGAATTCTGTGCCACTGCCACGGTTTAAAGCGAAGGCACTGGGGAGATAACCAGCCCCTGAAGTGGAGAGGTTTTGGAAGAGGAGAGGGAAGGGAGGTGGGAACAAGACCGTGTGGGAAAAGGGTAACCCATGGAAGGGGACAGGGAGCTGAGAGCACTAAAGTACATGAAGCAAGGGAAGGAGGTTAGGAGAAGCAACACACTTTGTGGATAACAAAAATTAGATCTCAGAAGAAACATATTCAGTTTGAGATACAGCACAATTACTCTTCACCACTGCTTCCCCTTGGACTGAAACTTCGATAAAGCAGAAAAAAAACTCCTGAACCTCAGTTTCTTGTGTTTTATTCTGCCTGATCTGTTTCTCTCACTGCAATCCCTGGGAATCCTACAGAAATTTTTAATAGTGCTAGCACAGTGACTCAATACTAAACAAAATACCCATATTATTCTGCCACCTCATTTTTGGTAGGCATTTAATTATTTCAACACCCTTTCCTTACCAGCCTGCTAGACTGAAGTTAAAAAAAAACAACTTAGAGGATACTCCATAGAGCCCCAAATTCTTCAGGTATTCACTAAACTATTGCCAGCTGCCAAACACCCATTTAAAATATATCATATCTAGCAATAATGGACTTAATTAAATGATATCTCACAAATTTATTCTTACTGCCTGAAATTAGGACAAATTGCTCTCACACTATTTTTTTTTTTTCTTTCCCTAGCCTAAACTTATCTGTACTTATTCCAGGGAGCTGATTTTTCTGTTACTCACATGGTCTCCTTTGAGATTTTTTTTATTTTTATTTTATATAATCTTTGGCACGAGCAAAAGCCTTAATAATTTCCTTGATGTTTTCTGTTTATTTGAGGCCATCGTCAACCATCTATTATTTTGCCCAATCCTTAAATGACCTTTAGATGTCAATTAAAACATTTTTCTTAGGATTATTACTATTAATAACAAAAATTCTACCAAGGATTGCTGCAGACTAATATTGTCCTCTAATGGCCATGTTATGCTAGCAAAGTCAATCCACTTCACTGTGTCTTATGCTTCACAGGAGGTCCAGTAATTGCTGCTCATACCCTGTTGGAGCTTAGGCAGGTTTCTGTTTTTTGTATACAGTTCCTCACTCTTCGCACCAGTGCCTTTTTGCCATACAACTGGAACAGTGTTTCATCAGTCATCAGAGATCCTATATGTTCACATTCATCTTGAAATTTTCACAATTGTTGCTAAGGTTATTTTCAGGTACTTCTATTTTCAACTGCTTTATTTTGAGTTTGATCTGTCTCATAAGTTACCTTGTTCCATATATTATGTTAATAAAATTGAGGTTTTTTGTTTTGTTTTTTGCATGTTTTCTTTAAACATGAGTGCAGAAAAATCTGGCCTGACTTGGGATCCTGTCATCCTTCCTACACTAATTGTGCTCTTGTGACCTTATCTGCCAAGACACTGAATGCTCTTCTGGCACTTACAAAGCAGTGTGTGCTTTCCTACAGAGGCTGACCACTGTTCTGCTTTGTATGTGCTGTGACAAATGTGACAGCACAATATACTTTTTGTTATGCACTTGAATTTCTTTCACTGAAATGGTTTTGATTCTCTGTCATCTCGTGGATCTGAGAAGATAATCTGCTTTCTACACCTTCCATCTGAACATGACCAACCAGCCAACCTCTAATTATTTTATCAGGGGGTTGTTCTGGTCCTGCAGTAGTGTCTGACAAAATTTTGTCCTGGATCACAATCTCTGCCTTTTATTACATTTTCAGCACCTTCTTTCCATGTGGTGTTCAGAATTCCCTGACTGTATTTCATAATTTTCCTCTTCTTCCTGGAAACAGTTGAGCTGAGAATTACTTCAGGGATCTTTGAATCAGAAATCAAAAATAAAGCCAATTTCTGATAGTATCCTTTCTCATTGGCCCACACAGCGCTTAAAAGGATGTCTCAAAACTGTTCAGTCAGTCTGCCACATTTCCAGAAATGTCAGTCTTCAGTGCAATTTTTCTCTATTTTCCTGCAGGATATTTTGTTTTATTCTTTGTGTCAACACTCATGTTGAGCCAAGTAGTCTGACCAAGTTCACATTTTAGAGCCTGTTGATGTTCCAGTTGTAACTGATCATCATGACTTAATTCTTGCACAACACACAAACCCCTGATATCAACATACTTAGGACACAATCTCTGAAAGTACAGTTATTCAAAAGGAACAATGGCCTCTGAATAGAGGCCATTGACTGAGTAAGGAAGTCCAACTTGTGGAAGAAGATCATTGGATTTCATAAGGCATTATCTTAATGATTTTCATGAACAAAATTTAAGAGATAAGAGAACTCTGGAGAAAAATATATATATATTTAAATGGAACCACGAGAACCAGAAAAGAGAAACCTTGATTCAGAAAATGATGATTTTCTCTATAGCTCTATAAAACCTTTTCACATATTTAATCTCTAAATGAAGATCTCAGTAATGACTAAATCTGCAGATACCTATAATATAGAGATTTTCTAGAACTGACTCCCTGTGAGAACTTTCTGGACTGATACTGAGACAAATAATAAGGTTCAACAGAAATGATACGAGACCACAACATTTAATTTAGAAAGCCCTAGAAGACTGCATTGCTGCATATTTTTGCCAATATATTTAAACACACAGCTATGCAGAATTTAACTTAAAAGACACTACCCAATAAAATAACATAACAAACAGAATAGCTTTCTAGAATCAAGGAAACAAAAAAGTCCTTGGAATAAACATATTTAATGTCTCTTATTTAGCATTTTATTCACCAACACTAATTACAGCACTTTTAAGTTTTGTCTGCTTTCAACTCAAGACAACAAACTATGTATTTTGTTACCTACTTTTACATTCTTTATTTATTTGTACTATTTAGATATTGCTCAATGTTTTTGGTTCACATTTCTCCCACTGGCCATCACAGAGCTACTCACATGCAATATTGCATTCATGTGAACTTTAAGATGAATCAGTAGGCCATCAAGTCACATTACTTACAGTTTGCAGACAAAGCATAGTCACGTAGCAGAGACCTTTTAAATATAATGGTTCATGAGAATGGACTGGGTTAGCAAAATGACTGCTACATGGAAATGGAAAAGATGTGTCAAGTCATATACTGATTCTTTTCATCTTCTAAAAAGAAATACCAGTTGCACTGCTTCACCTGTATTTTTAGTCTTGAATTGGCTTCATAAAGAAGAAAGCTTTACATTTCTACTAAGTGAGGATGCTAAGGAGTACAGAGTAAGACCAGTGATAAGTATAACCAGTGATGCCTGGCACAAAGTCTAAGAGGCTGGGAAGAAAAAGGATATTCATAATAGGTTTAGAGGAGGCTCAAGGGAAAATTAGGAGGAACATGCTTTGGGATGGACCCTTTGGGTAGTACATGCTAATTCAATCTATATGACAAATGACACCTAGGAAACAAAAGAATATTTGAATCTTAGCACTTGTGCAAAATTATTATGCAATGGCTACATGAGCCACTGGTAGAAATACTGGTTTAATAGACATATTGATATAAAATGGTATAAGAAGTTCATTAAGGCTGTGAGATTCACAATACAGAGGGAATACAGATTTCCTTGATGTCTTTGAATAATGAGCAACTGAGAAAAGAAATTGGGAACTGTCATGTTGGCTTTTTTCTTCTACAGATCTCCACAACAGGAAATCCCTGGTTAAATCTCCTCACAAAGAAATTAGAGGGTATATATCCCTGAGGGTTGGAATGACAGTCCAAGCAGAATGGTGTTGCTAGCTAAGAAGTGAATCAAATGGCAGTTCCAGTGTTTTAAGGGAAAAGGACTCCACTGAACTTCGCTGTTTTTCAAGCCTGAACACTGTTAAGTAGGACACTTCAGTAATTTGATTTGTGGCATAAATTTACATCCTTGCCTTGTGATGGAAGAAAAATCATTACTTTTTCCACAATAGATAAGGAGAAAACTCAGCACTTACTACCATGGTCCCTGCTAAGACTGGCCTACAGTATGTCTCAGAAAACTCCTTATTGCAGGTACCTATATTTTTTTGGAGTTTTCATTTAAGTTCAAAATCAATCCAAGTCTCCAGCATTATCTACTCTCATCTGTACACTTTACACAGAAACAAATATACTTTTTTTTTTTTTTTTTTTTTTTTTCTTCCCAATGAGGAAGCATGTGTTTTATACAGGAGAGCTTGCATCATCTCCAGCAGTTTTATGGGAGGCTACAGATCCCAAATGCTAAAAAGTGACCCTCAAAAGCTTTTGTACAAGTCCAAGGACAGTTCTTTTTGTTCAGGCACAGTGAGATGGCCAAAAAGCGTAATTGCAAGGATTTCGTCAGAAGGCTTGGCAATGGATGTGCACTTGTAGACAGTACTGGAGGATGGGGGGCTGAGGTTAAATGTGCTGCAGAGAGTGCTGAAAGAAAAGACTGAGCACAATGGAGTCTTTGAGTTAGCAAAGTTAAGTTCAGGGATAAGCTCAGGACTGATAGAGTTCAAGTGGCTCAAAGTACCCAGAAGCTCTGTTCCTTCTTGGCAGACTTGTGAATTGCCCTTCTGTCTCCCCACTGCCACTATCTGAACTTAGAGCAAGCTGCCTCAGAGCTGGTATTTTCCTCTGAACTTCTGTGGAATTTGGGTTCTGAATTCCCCATAGGTCCTGAGGAAAAAAAGCCTTAACAATGTTCAGAAATCAGTTTGCATGTAAGCGGGGATATCTAAGAGAAGTTACAGCTACACCCGTCATCTTTCAATGCAGTTTCTATAATATTTGATTTTCAGACAACCCAGGTTTTTAACATGACTCTTGCAAATAGAAAATTTTCAAAATAAACCCCATAATGTCAATCATCAAGAAGAAAAGCATGTAGTTAAATTTTCTATGAACAGACGGAAACATTAGAGGAGCCCAAATAATTTAATAATCTCTGGCAATATTAATTTTAGATCTGAAACACCTTGAGGACAGAAAAGTTGAATTTTACTGAGGGACATAAATTAAACCAAAACCAACAAGCATCCCAAATAAAACAGTCTAATAAACACACCAGTAAGGTTTTTTGTTTGTTTGTTTGTAATTCATGCTGTAATTTGGTTCAGTGTCACCTTGACATAGATTGCTGTTACATCTAAGAAAGCCATACAAAGAGAGCCATCTGCATGTGATAGAAACTACATCTACCGTTCCGTGGTCAGCATTTCACCAGGCAATCATTCTGAAAGGCTGTTACGAATCATTGCAGGCTCCTGCCATGTTATGTTCCTATAAACATGTGGCCCATGTAATTGTTTAAAATTATAGCTGTGTGATATGCTTTATTAAAGAGAAGGACAGCAATGGGATTAGATGAGTGATACAGCCAAAGTAATAAACAGAAACAGCTGAGATGAAGATCCCTGTGCTGTTTAGGGTTTAGATAGCATTACTCCTGCCACTTCTTTCTGTGCTATCATTCATAACTGGACAGTTTGCTACTGAGCCTGACATGGGCTTTCAGTGTGAGAATATCGGTGATTCACTTACCCATATTCATATTAAACAGATGTTATACCCGCACTTTAAAGTGGTAAAACAAAGTGGCCTATATAACTTCAGCGTCTTGGTAGCTGAAAGAACCACAGAAATATACTGGGCTCTTATAGAATATATTTCTTTTCAGTCTATAGTAAGATAATGCCAGATAAATTTATTTTTAATAAATAATAATAATAAAAAACCACCCACATTATAATATAATAAAATATTTTATAATTACATTTTTTTTCTCTAAAGCTCCATGAGCTGTTGTCTTTAAAAAGCTTAACATTTCTTGCTTTATAACAACGTGGTTTAAATTAACTTGTTTACAGCTCTAGCAAGAGGCATAGGTGAGTGGCAACACTGCTTTTTCCTGAGCTCTGTCCTAGCTGCCATCTTTGACTCTCTTCTTTAATCTCAACACTCCTGTCTTCCCTCTGTATAAAGCAATGAAGCTAGGCCAGTGACAAAAATTCATCTAAGATTTTGGTAACTAAAGTGAAGCAGATGGTTGTCAAGGTTTTCCTAGCAGAGTAGTCTAAGATTTGCAGACTGCATATTCAGACTTGCATCAAAACCACAGAGCACGTTGGAGCTTTGCTTGGGTTTGAGATTTCCCAGAAACAACGGAAACGTGATATCACTTCAGATCAGGAACAAAACAAAAGTCATTTTTCATTGCACAGTTCAGCTTGTGGTTGCGTCATATGAAAGAAGGTCAGGTTACTAGTGGCAGCAGTAAAAGCTCTGTTCACAGATAAGTTGAGATATAATGAGATGCAAAAAATGCTCACTGATATCTGACCTAAAAACCTTGCAGCATTAATGAAAGTAACTTTAACTAAAGTTTTCTAGGGCATGTGCTACCAACAACAGCTAAAACATCAACTCGGAGAACAAAACAATTCGGCTCAACAGAGAAGCAACAGGAACGCTTCCATTGCGTTAATACTTTGGGCTCTTCCCGTACCCCAAAGTGCTGGCTGTATATTCATCTACATAAATTCATTATTTTCTTCTAAATGCAATATTTATGAAGAACAATATAATTTATTAAACAATATTTTTGACTTATTTTTGCTTATGAACTAAATGGAACTTTGTATTTCCACTTCAATACGTTAGCACAAAATTATTAAACACATAAGGACTTTATAATCTCTTCATTTTGATAATAAATTGAAGGCAGGAAAATAGG
Source organism: Stictonetta naevosa (assembly GCA_011074415.1). Classification (NCBI taxonomy): domain Eukaryota; kingdom Metazoa; phylum Chordata; class Aves; order Anseriformes; family Anatidae; genus Stictonetta; species Stictonetta naevosa. Next base: position 4,639,508 of record CM021703.1, read on the forward strand.
CTTAAGGCTGCATCAAGGATTATGGAATATCCCTCCTCAGAGGCATGGGACATTTCTTCAAAGACCAGCAGCCAGCCCTCTGTCCCTGCTGTGTCATTGTAGCTTAACCTATGAACTAGCAACGGTTTTATCCAGGACAGGGTGGACAACCATATAACTACTCAAAACTTTGTATACTAGAGATGCAGTAATAACAGAATATCTCTTACTATACCCTGCTTTACTTTCTCATTAGGAACAAAATGCTGAACTTTGCAATTTATTTATTTATTTATTTATTTTTTATCTAAGGATATTAATGTATTTTATACTTTTTATACTTAACTGTACTTTTGATCTATCTGCACAGGGAAATGTAAAGGCTAAGAAGACTTCTGCAGCCATCAGTTATTTTAAATGCTTAGTGTAAACAAACAAACAGCTAATGAACACAGCTAAACTATGACTCACAGTACTGTGTTTTCTAAAAAACTGGTATAGGTCTCTCTCCACTCTACAAATACAGAGGGAAAGGTTTTTCTGTTCATTCAATATTTCATTAAATATGCATCGATACTTGAACATACTTTAAAAGGTTTGCACAATCTACCACATCTGGTGCAGCATACCTGATATTTTTTCTCCTTCCTTATTTCTTCCAGGTCTTTTAGAAAATGATGAAGTTTTCTGTGTGACTGAGAGAAGTTATATTTCTAAAAAAATTAACCCTTTGTATGGTGGCTTTGAATGATGATGTTCTGTTTGTGTTTGAAGAATGAATAATGCATTAATCATGTTATTCAAATTTTCATCCCACTTTCCGAACTTTTTTGCACCTCAAGGCTTGCTGTATAATCTTGTCCTTTGAGTGGTATCTCTGTGTGAATGAGAAAGAAGGACCTTAGTTAAGGAGGTCTGTGAGGAGAAAATGCGCACAAAATGAGCTTCTTCAGAAGATGGTTCTGGCACATTTCAAAGTCAGTCATTGAAAGCCAAGCTGGGTGAAAGTCTTCAACAAAGAAAATGACCTTGAATTAGGGAGAATCAGCAGACAGTGGGAAGAACAGACACCTGAGGAACACAGCCACTTGTTTACTGCATCCTATTGCATTATCACAACATAGGTTGTGATATGTGATGCTAAAAAATTGTTTAATAAAAAACCTAGTATTAGGATGTATACATCTGAAAATACAGGTATAAAGAGAGAACACCTCCTGCATATCATCAGAGCTGTCTTTGCTTAAATTGTGAAATGTATTGATTTCACTTTTAAGAAAATCCTTCAAAATACGATGCTTGTTTTGACAAAACCACCCTTATCTTTCTAGCATGTTGCAATTTGTTTTGCTTTCTACCTAAGAGTGTCTTACCCTTTTTAGACTAACAGCATATGTCACATATACCCAGCATCATTAGACATCAAACTGTGGCAAAATACCATTTTGGTTAAGCAAGAACTTTACATTCTTTATCAATTTCTTGCAAATTCGCATTTATTATTCACAGAAAAAGCTGGAGGAAATAAAAAATATTCTTATTTTCTCCTACTTGTTTTAGATCCCCAAAGCAAAGCTAATATAAATTATATATCATAAAAATTGAGATCCATTAGGACACGTAGGCTTGTAGATTCCAGTAAAAATCTGTGTGGACAATATTATTTCACAAGATTCATAGCAGCATTAATCTGGAAGTGATGAAGACCACAGCTCTTAGTCCTAATTCATCTGCTTACTTGCAGTGCTATTCTGGGATCTTCCAGGTTCCAGGAGTGTTTTTTTTTTTTTTGTTCTTGTTTGTTTGTTTCTTTGAAATTACAGGCATATACATAAGTATTTGCACAATTAAAGACAAGAGGAATTTAATGTATTTGTTGATAACCTAACTCTTGTCATAATCTTAAAATGCAAAAGGTTTGTATTGGATTTTCTAAAGTGAGTGTTGCCTTCATATCAAGATAGAAAATTGTATTACTCTTTATGAACTTTGATATTTTTCCTCATTTCAGAGGAGGATAAACAATAATAACCTAGATTCCCTACAGACAAAATTAAAAATATGTTATGCTGATTATTATAGGGAGGGAATAATGTCTGCCTATGCTAGGGGGATAAATGCCTATGTTACCTAGCAAGTAATTAAGGATATCTATGGGACAACTATAGGGAGAATCACTGTCATTGACATATACATTATATTTTGTCAAGAAAGGCTATAATAAAACAATATAATTTCACTTGAACGCATAATAGTCCTTTGATAGGTCACAAAAATGTTTTCCCATGCACAGACATAAATATATCCCTCTGACCAAGGAACTCCTTGCTGTTAGCAAGTAGCAAGTTCCATGATTGTGAAATGTATAGACTGGAGAAGGATGGCTTTCTCCATATGTTATCATGAGCCCCACGCACACACATCATTAGATATCAAGTCAGGCAGCGAATACTTGGGAAGCCAAAAGAGCATGCCCTGTGTCACAGAAGGTCTAACTGAAATGTACTGTGCACATACACTCAGACAAGAAACGTGGCTCATTTCTTCTCTGTCAGTTGCTAAAAATACTGACACAAAGTAGAAATAGCGACTGAACAACAGAATTGGGTAGCTTTCTCTCTTCCCTTTCCCTGCACTGTCCTCAGTTGCAAGTCTTTCCTCTGCCTTTCCCTTTTAATCACAATAAGAGGCTGCTGATGAGAAAACCCTTCATTTTTGTCCCCAACCCAAACCATCTCTCGCACCAACCGCTGTGGTTGTGCTTGTTTGCCCAGCCAGACTGTCCAGACACCAGCTCCAGCAGCAGCTTCCAAAGGAAACTGATAAAGCTGTCATAACCTGGCCTGGCCCAAGAAAAGCCTTGGCAGGCCTCGTGTAGACATACTGCGCCCCACAGTTCCCAGAATCTGGCCTGCAGCTCACGTCTCCATTTGCTCCACCAGAGCCAAAGAGTGACTCTGACTAAAGAGTATTTAACGCACAGCAGAAGTCAGGAAGGTCCCTGGCCACACTGGCAAAGACTCGGAAGAAAATCTATTAATCTTAAATATGGTCAATGAGGAAAGAAGTTTGTGGGAGGACATTTACCACAAGAGCCTTCTAAGGCCTGTCTTTTCACTGCTGTTTGACATCCAACCATCAAGAAAATCCCTCACACAGGATCCTGATTATGCCCTGGAGTGCCCAGGACCTGAGGCGGCTAACCATGGCAGCGAGAGGCAGTGGCTCATTTGGGAATCAATATATTCATCAGTGGTGGAGGGGAAGCTGGAAGCTTTACCGTTTGCTTGGATGTGTGGCCTTACCCTGACACAATGCAAAATTTGGAGGAGGCGTTCGGTCCCTTTTGTTGAGATTTCTAACAAATAGCACACGAGTCTTCAGCAATACACAAGAGGATGAAAATACTAACTGAATATTGGTAATGGAGAATACTGTGGGTGGCGGACTTTGGGCAGTGGAGCCTGCCAAGCCTATGGAGCAGCTATTTGCTTTTCCATATGCATTTAATCTACCACAGCCACAGACTGGTCCTAGGAGAGCACTGAGGAAATCAAGAGTATATTTGGCTTGGCCTCAGCCAGCATCTCCTCACCAAACAAACTGCTGAGGACCATGGTGGCAGCCACATAAAGAAAGGAGTTCCAGACAGCCTTTAAAGGGAAGCTGGGACTGGTTCACAAGTATCTGGTCTGTCTTTCATGAGGTTTGAATACTTATACTTCAAACACATCCTATAAGCAGCAGCATTTGGAAGCCTCATTTCTCTCTCAGCAGAGACAGATGCTCCACAGGAAGTAATTAAAGCTTGTGGAGGGAAAAAAAATAAAAAATAAAAAATTAAGCCATATCAACAGAGGTTTAATGCAGGATTTCTTTTCAAGTGGAGAAAAGAAAGTCTTGTATAAACTACTCTAGAGACAAGATTAATTAATGCAGATATGACTATGTAAGCATGATTCTGGTGCTTCCCTGGGGGTGGCTGGGGTGAGGAAGAGGGGAGCTGAAAGTGTCAGGAGGAATCCAGGGCTGAAATATCAAACGGAAGCTCATTTAAGTTCAGGCTGGGATGCCGCCATCTCGTCAGTGCATGCAAGCCATCCTAAAACATAAGGTATTTCACAGTCAACAGGGCTAGTGAGGCCTGGGGTTTGGGGGGCTGCCTTGATGTATTGGGTCTGTCTGGGATGTTACCTTTCCCTGCAGCAGCCCATGCAGTGCTGCGCTCTGCACTTGGAGCTAGAACAGCAGTGGTATCACACCGGTGTTGTGTCTGCTGCTGAGCAGTGCTGGCACAGCATCAGGACTCTCTCTAACCCTCCTAGGGGGTGGGCAAAAAAGTGAGAAAGAAACATCACCAGGGCAGCTGACCTAAACCAACCAAAGGGCTATTCCATGCCATATGGTGTCACACTCAGCAATAAAAGGTGGAAAAAGGAAGAAGGGGGAGGGGTGGGCTCTCGTTGCGAAAACGTCTGTCCTCCTCCCAAACACCGGCTATGTGTGTTGAGGCCCTGCTTCAAGGACATGGTCAAGCATCGCTCATTTGTGGGAAGTAGAGAGGAATTTCTTTCCTCTGCACTTCCACATAGCCTTTACTTGTTTTGTTTTGCTATTCCCTTTCCCCCTCCCTCTTCCCCTTTCCCTTTTTTCCTTTTAGTTGAATTGTTTAATTAATAATAATATTTCCTTAATAATTTTTAATTAAATTATCCTTAAATTATCCTAAATTATCCTTATCTCAACCCGTGAGTTGTTCTTTCCTTTACTCCTTCCCCTCCTCATCTGAGGAGGGGGAGTGAGAGAGTGGTTGTGGTGTTCAGCTGCCTAGCACAGTAAAACCACCACGGTAAAACCTCCTGTTCCTACTCTGACTGGAACATCTCCTTGCTGTCTCTGCTTCAACTGTACCTGTCACCATCTCTGAGGAGAAGTCCCAGCTGGGCCACACAACCCTTCCTGCATATTTGGGTCTGATGAACCCCCTTTTGGGACAGTGATGTTCAGCAGGTGGCCTTGTGGTGCCAGCAGCCTTGGGTGAATCTCCTCCATGGTGTGCCCTCCTGGAATTTGGAAACCTCCTATTTAAGGGTAATTTTGACTCCAGTGCAGAGGGTGTCTAATGCCTTAAATCTTAAAACTGACTTTTTTTAGTTTAAGGGAATAATTTCACAGCAGTTGAATGATATAAAAAAGACAGAGTTTATATATGTATATACAATGCTATTTATGTCTACATCTAGATATGCAGGTGCATACGATAATACATGAATGGTGTGCAAGCCAATGACACAAAGACATACAAAAAGAGGCAGAAGCATTTTTCTGACTTTATCCTACCATACCAACAAGCGTAAAGAAACTGGGAAACATGCAATACAGGAGTGCTACTGGAAAGTCAACACGCACTTGCCGTAACAAATCAGCTTTGAAAAGCTAATATTTAGAAAATCCCAGAACACCACATGGTAATTTTGCTCAGAAATTACGTTTACAAAACTAAAGTATGTCACTTATCTTTTCCTGCTTTAGATAGCCAAAGTTTTCCTAGCATATATTTGTTATGCTTTGTTTTGACAAACTACAACATCATAAAGCTAATATCCAAAAGATGGGAAAAAAAAAAAAAAAGATAAACCACGAGGTTGTAACAACATTGCCCTACCTAAAAAGAGGTGTTAAAGATTGAAAAAATTAGTCAAACTGCAGAAAAGTAGAAGAAAAATAAAACAAAACAACAACAAAAAAACCCAGCTCCTAGGATTTCAAGCCCAATACTAAAAATATATTATAAAAATATTTTCAGAAGTGGCTACATCAAGTTGTAGTCAACCTGCACAGGTCATCTAAGCACTGGGTTAATTGCCTCTGGTATCTTCCATCAGAAAAAGCAGTGCACAGCTGTTCAAGGAGTTTACACAACTTCAAAAACCTTGAACTTTCCCTATGTCTCCACAGCTCTTAGTACATACACATCTTGTTTCCCTGTATGTTTTCACCTAAAGGAGTACAAACTCTTCATTAGTTTACACTTAAAATTATGTTCTCCTGGCGAGTAGCCACAAGGACTACTGTCCAGGCATGTAATATTGGAGCAGGTTCAGGCAACGCTCAACCCATGTGATGCTGTTGAATACAGTGTGGAAAAAAGCACAACTACAAGAACACATGGAGCTGTAGATTACAAACTAATTTATCATTCCTGGAAGACAGCATGGTTGTCAGGGCCAACCATAATATTTTTTTCCAGCTTTCCTTGGTAGGCTTGCTTACCCTTGGAAACATCAATGTGCAATTTTTGGTTCCTAGGTAGACGACTGGGTTTTAGGTTTTAAGAAAGAAAGGTGTCTGCCAGTATTTCTTGTCTGAATATTGAAATATAATTAGTTTGCATACCTCACACTTTCCCATAAAGTTTTCTAAAAGAACTAAAAGACTGAAAAATAAAAACAATTTTATAACATTTAAGCAGATATGATAAAAGTAAGCATTAGTCAAATGCATAGAAACTAGGATGTCACGTGCACAAGTAACTGCTCCAGGTTTCAAAAGTTGCATTTATAATACAGGGGCAATGCTCCCCCCCCCTTTTTATTTTTTTGATACCATAGATACAATTAAACCCTCTCTCTCTTTCTATCTTTTTGCTTTTTAATTAAATATGGGGAGTCAGAATATATTTCTGTTTTACCTAACTCTGGAGGAATGTATCTAAAGGTACTGTTTTCCAGGGTTTACACTGGACTGAGAAAAAGAAAATTTAAAATGTTTTCTTCTTTATACCTCAGACGGGGCCAGCGTCTGGAATGCTTTCAACATCTGCCTGCAGTTACTTGCACTGTGCTTTAAATCCTGGTCTGGAATGACTTGACATTTCTACAAACATCGCTAGCTCTGGTAATCTCTGTTCCTGTCTAGAAATTGCAGTGTATGAAGCACTTCCCTGTTTAACCACCTCAAATTTCCCTCCTAACTCAGGAACTACACTGGGAAGCATCGGTGGCTGTACAAAAAGCATTTGGTGCGCTCATTCGTGCATTACTATTGGCATAGCACACCAAGCCATGTGTACAGCAGTAGATACTGGCTTTCAAATTCTCATGTGAATGGATCACTATGAAAATGTCACTTTAGACACTGTAAAGATGTTTGCCCACAGTTTGTCCACTGTTTGTTTCTGAAAAATAAAACCTTGCAATCATATGAAGGCATAGGAGTATTTATATATGCAATAGATACTGCTCAGCAGCATTTTCTCAATCAATTATAAGCTGAAAAATGCTCAAAATTTATCTTCTTTTCAGAACAGTTAAACACCATGGGTGTCTTCTGTGGCCTCTGCTAATACAGTTTTTTCCTGTTGATTTTCCTTTCTCATTGCTTTCCAGTATTGTTTGTGACCATCAGGTCTGCTTATGAACACACCAAGAATCAGGACAATCCCTCCACACATACCTTAAAATAAGACTGCCAAAGTCATAATAGTGATCATCTTCTCTTACTTTTTTTTTTCAGTGGAGAATGCCTTTTACAAGTAATGTTATTATTTCTAACTAGTTAAACTGCCTCTGTATGCAGTCTGCATTATTGCTGGTTTTAAGCAATACCTTAAGATGCAGCAACACATCGGATCAGAGTCAAATATTGTTTAGAATGTTGTGTGGGATTTTTTTCCCCTTTGTCATTCAACCTCTTAACCAGGGAGGTCTGTGACAGACTAAATCTGTGGTCCTGAGAAAATAATCCATGTTTCCTAAATTTCAAGTAAATTAATTTTGGCTATACAATTCATGTGGCTTTAGTGGCCTTACTGGTTTATTTATTATAGCGCCAACAGGCAATTTATCTTGCTTACTTAGGTCTCTTGTCGCACATTTCTGACTTTTTAATAACATTCATTTCTTATAACATACCTGTGTTTTCCAAAGCCTTTTAAATACTCAAATCTTCCACAACATTATAGTATTTCAGTTTTATACCTCAGTCTATTGTGATGTTATGACAACATTCAATTTTGATGACACCAGATCACAGGCTTGACTAATTTTTTTTTTTTACAGTGTACATTAAATATTATGGCAATCCACAGGTAGTAATAAAACACAGTGAATGCTAACAATCCTTAAATACCTGGAAGGACAGATTTAATGTCCTTAACCATGAGAAAACAGACATACAACTTGGAAAGGCAGGAATAAAACTTCTGATCATTAGACACTGCTATTGATAATCTGAAAACTGCATGAGGCACTAATTATTTAGGCTTTTGCTTCTCAGAAGCTGTATGTCTGTTCAGCAGTTAAAACTACATAAATATTGCTTCACTTGGGAAGAGAGCATGGATAAACCCAAAGAGATAAAATCCCAAACAGAATTTTCATTCTCATGTGAAATTTCTCATTAACTCTCACCTCATGAAAACCCTCTTACCTTGTTTTTTCTTTCCACAATGTGGTTGCTGGTTTTGCATCCCAAGTTAATCTGCCACAAATTACAGCTGTGATCATATATTATTATTATTATTATTATTATTTATTTTTCCTGGCTGGCTTGCAGTGTCTCAGAAATTCAGATCTATTCTGGCTTCTTCATAGTATCCTAATCCATTATGGTTGTAAAAACACAGGGAACTTATCCACTGGTACATAATCCTGCATTATTAAAACTGAAGGAGATTTTATTTTGCCATAATGGTAGCTCTATTCCACTATGAAAAAACAAACAAACAAACAAACAAAAAAACCTGTTTGAAAACAATGAAATAAAGATCCTTTTTTTAAAAAAAACAATATATTTAAACTACATAATAAAATTTTCAAAAGTGAATCAGCTGCTCATTCCTAAAGAGCTCATTATTTTCAGTGAAACAAAATATTCCTATTTTAACAGGTCACCTTTGTGCTTTCTTTTACCAACTTAATATTGCCACAGGACCTTTTGTCTTCAGGCTCAGAGTTAGTCTACAGCCACATAACACAACCAATTTCCTCAACTTAAATTATAAGAAGCTTTTTTTTTTTTTTTTTTTTTACTAAACAAAATGCTCACAGATTATTTTCAAAAATAGAAGAAATAAAACTTGCAACTATTTAAATGCTATATGTGGTAGATCCCCGAGAAGACTCAGTTGAATTGATTTTCCAGTTATCTTTTTAGTCAGAAAAGCCTTGTGTTCGGATGAAACTGCAAAGGTAACTGCAGTCATGAAAAACCTGAAGGGTCTATTCCAAGACTCTTGTTTTGGGAAAGCTTTTTTATCATAAGGAGATTAATAAAGTGATTATCTCAGCTCTACCTGTTCTCGTGGACAGCAAATATGTCAAATCTGCTTCTTGGTGGCCCTTGTGCAATCCTGAGATAGCCATAAAAGCTGATGTGGCAGAGAGAGATGTTATTAACTCAGTTAAGTTTAATAAACAAAATCACAAAGTTACTAAGATGCACAGTATATTTTTTCCACCTCATCTTTCTGCTATACTTCCTTCCTATCCTGCTCCTCCTTTTTCCTATTCTTTATTACAAGGCATACAGCTTTACTGAACTAAAAAGTGGAAAATGTGGAAAAGAAAAAAAAACAAAAACTCAAACACTGATTCTGCCATTCATACGAGCCTTATAGTTTAATCCATTCCAGAATTCACTGTGGGAGAATAAACGTGCAGTTTTGTAGCCCAAACTATATATAAATTAGACTCTCAAGATATTTCTTGAACACAGAAGGTAAATTGCATATTCACATGTTCAAAAACCTTTACTCCACCTCACACAAATATTATGCGGCCTATGAAACTCACTGAAAGAATGTTGTAAATTCCAGGCAGTGTTTTGATCTGATAAATAAATGAATGGGCAATTTCTTTAATCTCTGCACTGACACTGAATGTTGAAGCGTCTCAAGAATGCCACACATATTACAAATGTCAGGCTTTATTTGGAACAAGATGTTCCCTTCCAATCTGAAATAATTGGTCAAAAGGAGATCCTTTCCTCTATCCTACTGATGAGGAGTACTATGTATTTTCACTAGCTGACAATGCAACTTATGTCCCAGCCTCTCATAAGAACATTTGTCTTAAAATGGGGAAAAAATGCAGGTTAATTATGTACTAAAGCTTACTTCTTTGTTGTCTTTTAGCTGAAGCTTACAGAACACCAGCTTGCAGGCATTTTTGGTTGCATTTTGGACTGCATGGCTAGTTAGTCAGATTTTTTTAACCTGTATTTTTTAAGAGTGACTTTTGCATCCTCTGTTTTTAAAAGCAGCAGCAAAATCCGAAAGTGTCATCTTAAGAAAGCTGATAGCTCAGCCGCATTTACTAACATAACTAACAGTGTCCAAAGGGTGACAATCTGCAGCAACCAACAGGATATAAGGAAAATTGGGGCTCTAGATGTTTCACTGGAGAATTCCCAGGCAGTGGCACACTCTCCCATTGCAGAAGGGACTCTCTATGTGAAGCAGAATTGCTCTGAGAGAATGAGACCCTGCTCAGTTCAACAAATTGAAAAATAATCATCATAATGAAATCTCTGAGCCAGCTCCATTTCTTGGCAAGTTCAATCACCTTTGGGATTACACAGTTACGCTTACCTCTAGAAGTGTGAAAAGACTTGGGGAACTTTCTTTTTCCTCTCCTCCTTTCCATAAGGGAAGCCAAAATAAAATATAACGCCTTTTGCCACATGAAGGATGTATCTTTGCCAATTTGAATGACCTGATCAATTATACATCTAGCAGAAATCTGTCACATGGAGAGACAAAAGACAACCACTTACAAGCCAATCTGCATAAAGAGGAATGGGTTAAGCTAAAAACATCCTGTGATGATGCTCAGGAAATTAAAGTCATTAAAGAAAACACACAAATTAACCCTGAATAAACTTTTTTGACTGAAGAAGTATTCTAACCTAAGCACCTTATTTACTTATGTACTAGTATAGTAAGTAGGTGGGAAGGAAAAAATAAACAGTCCACATCACAAAAAATAAATAATAAAAAATAGGGAGGAATCTTTCATCTAGCCGTTAATACAGCTTGGTGTGATATGGCAGTGCAGTAGCTCAGCAGCTGACAAGTGGAACTAAAATCCAATATGACACATCAGGAAGTAATGCAGTCAGAGCATGGTCAGCAGTGTGAGCAGAGCTCAAAGAAATTTTAAAAAGAAAACAAAAATGAAAAAAAATAATTATCCAAACAAAAGAAGAAAGTGTAGTGGCACAAATCTGGTATTTTAGGACAAATTCACAAATCCAAAAATTTTGCGTTCACAATTAATTTAGCACCGTATGTCTAATCCTGTAGATGATGTTGCTCTTTTTCAGGCTTGAAAACAGGAGGCTTTTGTTAAGTGTAATGCCCAAGGTCACACAATTAGCAGAAGCACTTGACATTCTCACAAACAAGCTCTCAAGCTTTATTATTATTATTATTATTTTTAAAGAGATTATATTTTTAAAAGATAATTGAAGGACTGGGAATTTGTAACAAGAGAGCTTCCAAAGACAAAGTTATTTTCAGAGCAATGGCAGAACTCCCATTTCCTCTAAGGAAAGCAAGAGCAATCACCTAGACTCCTTGTACTGGTCTCAAACATATAAATTTAAAGTAATAGTCTGAAAATGCAGCTCGCAATGCTATTGCATTATCTGTAAAAGAACACCAATACAAGTGGGAACATTGATACACGAGTTCAAGGAAAGAAGAATAGCTTGTGTTTAACTCACAAGAGATTACACATACCCCTTTCTTGCTAGCCTGACAGCGTTCATTCCTATAAACTGTCCAAGCCCCAATTCTGCAAATAGAAGAGGTTAGATAGGTTTTGAGTTGTAGCGTGACAAGAATTTTTGCAATGGAAAAACTCCTTCACTAACCAATAGGTTCATTTAGAGGCTTATTATATTTATTAGCTAATTATAAGGGGAAAAAAAGGCAATTAAAAGAGTTCATTAAACACATGAAGCACTGCAGAAAGACAAGACAGGAATGAGGAATAAAAAATTTCTAATTACTAGCATTAGATAACTGCATATAAGACAGATTTTTTCTCCTGATTACAGATCAGGCCAAACTCAAAATCAAAGGCCAGAAAACATGTCTGCGATCTTCCACCATCTGATATCAGATTCTTACCAGTAGACTTAATTCTTATCAGATCTTACCAGTTCTTCATCAGTTCTTACCAAGGTGACTGAACTGTTCTTCATGGCAGGTCTTACCCGACATTTACACACCTCCCCCCCCCTCCATTGAGCATTTAACTGAATGAACATTGTGTTCTAGGATGCAATTTATTTAAAAACATTTATTTTAGGCAAAATTAAACAGACATTTGAGATTACATAGAAATACAGTTTCCAACTGGATCACGGAACCTTTTCATTGAAAATGCACTGTTGTGTTGATTTAAGTATTTTTGTATGGATTGACCAGTTATGCAATATTTAACCATGCCATTTGCAGTCAACTATCATAAAAATTGGTAAAGAAAAACATTTCTTAAAATGTGCAAATATTATCTTAATGTTACCATTGATAATAAATGACCACTAAATATATGCTTATTATGTAAAGCTTTGTAAAGTACAATAAAAATACAAATTCTATTTGTTAAAAAAAGGCCATTGCTATGGCTACTAAACATCCTCATTATACAAATTCCAAAATACTATATGACAAACAAAATTATAAAGACTTTTCTTTATGAAACATATACTATTCTATTTGTTAGTGATTTAATATATATTTATATATTTATATATAATACTCTATATGAATGTTCAAAAGAGACTAACAGAGAGGAAGACTATTGTAATGCAGAACATTAAGGCCCCTGTTCAGCAAGGTACCTGAGCACACGTCAAACTCAGAAGAGGAATAATCCATTCAGGAATAATTCATTTCAGCAGACTTTCAAAGGCCTTTGCAGAAGTACTTCATTGAACAGGGCATGAAGATATATATGTGACAGTGAACTTGCAAAATACATTTTGTGTAAACTGTAACTCTTAAGGACAAAACCATAACACTATCACAAAAAAACTTCTCATGAAAAAAAAAAAAGGAAAAAATACACAAAAAGCTCTTTTTTTTTTTTCCCACATCTTTATGTTTTATAAGGGGAAAAAAAAGAGAATTTTTAAAAGGATTAAATTGAACTAAGGTGGTGTTTGGGCATCAAAACACTGATAGTAATACTTTTCTGATATAAGTTTAGCATATCATTTTATTGCTTATGTTAAAGATTAGTGAAGAGTATGCATAGACAGGTCAGTGTTGAACTCACTAGCAGTTGAAAATTTTGGTTTGCAGTTGTTTGTGTAACACGAACAACTAACAAGTATGAAGGACTTATACTTAATTCTTGCAGCAAGCTTCAAAATTATATTAAGACATACAATATCAATGCAGTCCATGAAAATAACATCCAACAGAGCCTGACTGTGAATTTTCAGGTGTTGAAACCAACTTACAGAACTGATCCCAGTAAACAGAGTGCCTGCTTGTGCACAAAATTACAGAAATTTCTAAGTAAATGCAAGATCATAATCTTATTTTCAAATTATTGTTAGCATGTAATGAATTCCAAATTATACTCTTTACAGTTTAGCTATAAAATATCAAAACAAAGGGCAGTGACTTTGTCATTTCTGCAATTCAGCAGCTCTTCTATGCTCATTAAACACTAATTAGCAGACTAACAATTTGTTAGCTTCTAAAACGTGATTTAAGGACTTAAAAATCTTATGGATTTTACAAACTAGTAACAACAGATATACAGTGTAATAACTGTACAAGGTAATAGAAATTAATTACATAGCATTCAGATTTCTTTTAAGCATATATTAATGGTAGGTACTTTCTGCTTTTTTAACTGCATTTGCAATTAATCATTTGACGGATTGAACTTTAAATAATGGCTTAAAAATTTCATTTCAAAATACTGCCAAGTAAAGCGTTATGTAAAAATCATGCTTGCATATTTGCAGAGAGAGGTATGTGTGAGCTTGCTTTCTGAAGAAATTCTCCAAGCTAATAGTCATAAAGCATAGTAAACTTGGGCAAAAGTTTGAGAGAAAGAAACACAACAGCGTAATTTAATTCATATTTCATAAACAAATACAACTTTTTACATTTGTACAGGGAATGACTGGAACTAAGTTGGATTTTTACAGGAGCAAACCTCATATGAGTTTACATGTTGAAAAAAGCAATTTTTGGCACATGGATAATATTTGTGAATATGTGTTCAAAATATAAACACTGCGTAGGAATTTCACATTTATTTTCTTGGCATCAGCATCTGCTGTCTAGTGGGTCAAGACAAAATACTGTGCCTTCAAGAGTTAATCCCATTTTGAACCCCTCCTGCAATGAAACAAGACATAGTTAATGAAAGCAATTTCTGGAGGAATATCACCTCTTTCTACAAACATGTAAATTCAAGCTTATTTTTAGGTGAAATTCTGAGCATTAGCACTTCTATGACTTTTTGAAAGGATACTTCACAGGATAACTCACAGACATTTACATTATTTGGTCAGCCAGTTTTTTCTAAATTTCTCTTAGTCATTAATGTATAGAAGGATTTATCTGTGGTATAACAAAAGAAATAACATTTGTATATGAAATGAAGAAAGTATTATTAGAATAAAAATATTGAGTATTAGTTTACACAAGTTGAACCATGTTGTTCTTGAGTAAAATTCAACATGACTTATAAGCAGGAAAGATTAGATTGCTATATAAAGAAAAAGTTTATTATATTTATACTTGAAGGAGATCTAAGTCATGGACATCGTTATTAATTCCACATGTCTCTTACAACCAGTAATCCCTTATCTTAGAAGTACTCCAACGAAAAGCGTAGTGGTACTCAACAAAATCTCAGAGGCTTGCTCTGAATCATTCACGGTGTGATTATGCTTTACTGCCTACGGTCATCTGAGCCTTGCTAAAAGGCAAATAAAATCATACCTGCTTTATTGCAAAGAACAAAAGGTGAATTTCAAAGGCGTGTAACACTCAATGAAATAAAATATGATACTCTTTAGAATGAGCAAAGGAATTAAAAAGTTCCGATAAAAATGTCTCTTCTGTTTTATTAGCAGAAGCACTAAGTCAAGGTAGACATTACCTTGAAAATAACTTACTTCTCAAGTACCTAGGTCTACAAAATGTACTTAGCTTGCACCAATTCTAAAATAACAACATCACTTTTAATACGGGGAAAATAATCTTGTTTTCATTTCTCTTTTTTTCTTTGAAATAAGCTGATTATTGATGTCTTGACCTCCAAAGGAAAAGTCACCTTTAAAACCAGAAAATTTTGGTCTTTTAGGTGAAAATATTGTAAAGCTGCAAGCAACTGGAAACAAGGGCTCTGAATAGAAATGCCATGAGAACATCAACTCCAGTGGCACCTGTTCCAATGTTCAGTTCAGTACAGTCTGAGCCTACAGTTCACTTGGAGAGCTGTTGATCATGTGCTATGAAATCAATACTATGTACTTTTATGAAGCAAGCATGTTGTAAACAAAATAAATCTTCTAGTAAGGCAGCCTGTACTGGGCCTGGGCATAAACTCAAGTCTTTTCTTATAATGCATAGGAGTACCTCAAGAGGATACCTTTTGGCTTTAAAAGATAAATCACAAATCACATCAGCTGCATTTCAAACAAATGTAAACCACATGCTAGATTTTTAAAAGTGAATGAATATTTAATAACCCCACCAGCTACTACCATCAGAAGAACAGTGCTGAAAACTAGAATAAAATTCCTGGAGATGGTTACTAAATGATCTCAGATCTTCCAAACAAAACCTACATTTTCCTAATATTCATATTATAAGATGGGGAGACAAAGCATTACTGGATTGTAAACCTTTTCCAACTGTGCTTCCTTGCCTTACCTGAGAGACATAGTGCTGCCAAAACTCATTGCTATATTTGACTTTTTCTTTCCCCCTCAGTGCTTTTTAAAAAGCTATCAGGAAAAGCGTTCAGTGCAGAAGATATTTCAAGCAAACTCTGTGAAGTTCCAAGTCAAACACAACCTGTTATAAATGGGCACTGCTCATTTACCAAAGGATGTAGTTTTGTTGATGTATCAGAGGAGGACTGCTTACACAAGGGCACAAGTCCGAGGATTAGTCCAACATTTTAGCCTGTTGAATCATAAAACCCTCAGTTTCTGAGCATCTTAAACCCTGTCTAAACATTACCTTAATCTGTCTAAATATTTTAAGGATGCTTCCAGTTTTGAGGTTGTAAATGTAAAAGTCAGTGCTTCAACCCAGAGATGCTTAATATAGATGCACTAATAGAAGGGCTACAGCAACTGGTTTAACAAGGACATGCAAGTTCTTACACAGCCCTCTGGAGAGCACTTTCAAAGCTGTGCCAGCCCTATGACTGAACACGCATACTTTTCAAGTCCTCCTGAATGCTCTTATCTTTCCTCGCTATATTTGAGCACTGTTTGTTGGTGTCTCATGCAGCTGCATGTCCAATGCTGTTTTTCTGGCCAGCTAAGAGCAAATGAGATCTGTAAGTATGCTTATCTTACTGCTGCTATGTCGATCATGGAGGATTTTTTCTGATGTTCACCTATTACATCACACAAAACTCACTGTCATCACAGGGCAACCACAGCAAAACAATACAAAACAAATCACAGACAGGACATCAGGATAGCCACCAGGGCATTTTTCAGACCTCAAAAGAATGTCAAATAGATTTATTTTTAAGAGTATTTAAGGTAGAGGAAAAGAATTATGTAGGGTTATAAACCAGGACACTCAAACGAAGCTAGACTGCCTCAACCAAAATTCCCATTAAATTAAATGTGGCACTCAAAAAGGGAAAAATTCATAACGTACTATTCCAATAGACTCTTTGGCAAAGTGATTGCAATCAAATTTCTGAAGATCAGGAAAGCACAGACTTGATATCTCCCACATCCATCTCCATTCCCAGCCCCACAAGTTTTGCAAGCTAACTCCAAATTCTTCAATAATTCTGTATTTTTGCAGATTCCACTTTGGCAAATATATGATAGTTTAAAAAATGTACCCTACCAGCTGTCATCAACCAAGCTGTGGAAAGACAAGGTCTTAAGAAATGATTCCCCTTTATATCAAGACACAGCTGAACTGTGATATATGCAGGCAAGAATATCAGTATCCTACACTGTAGTTTTCTTGGTGATGCAGAACACTTACAGCTTTACATCCACTTTCAGGAATACAGTTCATATACACACACTTCTCTCAATTCTTATGGTTCTTAGTTATTGTTAGTGTATGATTATTATCATACCCATAATACAGTATGTGCCTAACTCTCCACTCCAAAACCTAGCATTCACAGCTGTAATAATAATGATGTCAGTTGGAATCACTGAGTAGTCATAAATTGAGTTATAAATTGTTTCATTTTTATCCTTTTCTAATAAACTGGATTGATGTATTAGGCAGAATACTTTTTTTTTTTTTAATGACATATAGTCAGCACTTGGTACACATTACGTACTGTGTATATAAAATACACATCATTAATTTTAATACTCAGAATTTTAAAATATTTAACATAAACATTTCAGCTTCTAAAATATATATGTTCTTAGCATAACACGCTGCCTGTTCATCAAAAAACGTGCACCATGGCTTTCTGTACTTTAAAGGCTTGGGAAACAATAACTTCTCATTTAGTCAGAAAACAGCTCAAATCAGCTGATTTTTAGGGAACACAGAAAAAGACCATCCCCTGATTCTGGACAGGAGTGGGAAGAGGGAGGACTGTAAAGTGTATTGTGACTTGCTTCTCTGCTCATCTCTCCATAATAACAGTGTCAAATAACTTTTTTACTTCCAAGATGACTTAACGTAAGTACTGAATATCTTAGTTACCCAGAAAAATGACAATATTTTGCTAACAGATGTGATGGGTCTCTTAAAGAAGCAAGGCTTGTTTTCAGTAGAAAATGTAACCTGAAAACAACCCCTTTTCCAAAACTCCCACTTATTTTTTGATTCTCCATGCTATAAAGATGTGAGCTATTCTGGTTAAAAACAACAAGCAGTGAAAAAGGACAAGAACATCCGTTTTATCACAAGGTAAATATGCCAAAGTCAACCCTTATGGATCTGCCTGAGGTTAGCTTGTTTATCGCTTCACCACCTGCCTTTACTCAATGAGTTTAATTCAGCCCAAACCCAATGAACCAATGATAAATCTACATGTCTCTGAGAAGATAATTTAGAGGGCTGAGCATAACTTACTTCAGATGGAAATAAGACAAGCCTCCTGACTGCTTTGGGCCGTGCAGGAAGAATGGCCTGCAGCTCCTGGAAGCTTTAGGATATTAACTACCTTGAGATTTTAATAAATCATAGCAGCTGTTGCTGGTATGATTCAAGATCCAGGGAAACTTCCCTTCACTGCGAGATTTCTGGGAAAATAGATTTATTTTATTAATGCCTGGATGCAGTCAAAATAGGATGAAAATATGTTTCAGCACAAGGGTGGGGAAACAGGAGGTTGGACAGTCATCAGAGAGAGGTCTGAGCTGTAAAACTCAGATCTCAGCACATGTTGGCGTTTAGAGCTCTCCAAGAAGATCAGCAGAAATTGGACTGAGAAACAGAATAGAAAGAGCCTAACTATGAAATTTGGATCCTCCCTAAAGTGTAAATGTAAGCTGTTCCCCCAGAAGTCGAGGAATTTGATCCGATCTCATTAAGTTCAGAACAGTGGATACAAAGCAAAAGCACCCACTACTGAAGAGTTTATTCCCCAATGCCTCTTCTGCTTTGCTGTGCTTTCTTCTCCCATTTTGCTTAAATGTCACCTTCCAGCACACATGTACTCCGAAACAGCTTTTCTGCAGACTGGGGCATGACATTTAACACAGCTCAATATGAGGAATGGGGCAACAGACTGGACTGAGCTGCTCCAACCACTGGCTGGCTGGCTTGCCACTCTGACGGCAGGTGAAGCTGTATTTAACAACACCCTCCTCAGAATAGGTTTATATTTAGAACAATTAGATGTTTTATTAAATAACTGACATTTGTATGTTTATTGAAATATACATATTTACTGAAGTTGAGGCTGTACTTCAAAAATGTGAAGACAACATCTCCCTTAACTTGGCACTTCAGAGAAGGAAAGCAGCTTATATTTTTCCTTCATGTTCCCTAATTTTAGATTTCTCGGAGCACATTACATACTTTGTGGTTTTGCTTTTTGTAGCAGCCATTTTTCTCTTCCTCCTTATAAGCTGTGCCTAACAACCGCTGACCTCTAGCGCATCTATCTTCTGCTCATTGCAAGTTGAAAGTAAGTATTTCCAACTATAAGCACTTTTACATCAGTGACTGTACTAGTACAAAAAAAAAAAATCTATATATCACAGGTTTCAGTAGACCATTTCATCAATGACAATCCAAAGAAAAGAACTGGACATTTCTCTAGAACACATGGAAAACAAACAGCAAAGAAAATGAACGCTTAGTATTTTCAACTAAAGAAAACTAAAATCAGCTGTCTCTACATAAAAAATTGTAGGCTTCTAAAAATGAAAATGTCCCTGACTTACAAGATTGCATACATAAAATACAAAAGCTGTTATATATATATATATATCAACACACACATATATTCATAAAAATGAATCCCCCATATATGAATGAATGCACATTTCATTTGTAAATGATTTAAATACCATTATTAAAATATGATATACCAACCATCGCTGACGCTAGGCACCCAGGAAAGCATAAGAAGATAAAAGAGATATTAGGAAAAAACACATTTCCATCAGTATTTTTCACCACTGATTCAAATTAATACAATCTATAGAAAGAACTTCTGCATGGCAACTAAATCTAACAGTGACTTACAAAGTGATTGAAGGAAGTCATAGAAAAGTAACTGGACATAGCTTTTGCTTTGGCCAATCTCAGAATTGACTTCTGCCCACACCCCCCCATCCTGTCAGCTTTACCTTGATCTCAACTGGATTACACGTGAACAAGTTTTATGCCAACACAAAGACTTAGTAATTCATTTTCACTAAAGGTGTCAGGGTATGCTAGACTCTTTGTGAGACTAGTATACAAATCACACACAAAAGTGAGAAAAAACAAACATTTATATACAGGGCAAACTAATGCAATATTCTTTGCAATAGGACATAGCAATGCATTAAGATTTATTTTATTTCATTTTGTATTTTTCTTAGGTCAGAGTAAAAGCTGAGAGAAGTTTTCCATTATATGGCTTCAAAAAGCTTTGATAAAGATTTCTACTGACTCATTTACTGATATTTTATAAAGTGATGACATTTAGAAGTCATGGCCTAACAATTTACAATTTTGTCAGAACATCATCTGTAATAAGAATTCCTAGCATGTGAACTTACCTATAACCACAGGATTTTTCCCAGTATCCACAGATACTGTAGTACACTTTTTCCTAAAACAGGCTATATTCAATGGAAAGTGATATATATCAATGTGAGGTGTGAAAAGATTTGGGCTTTTTTGTGCTAATGAGGTTGGTAATAACATCGTGGCATTCACAAAACGTAAGTAATTTTAACAGAAGTGCAAAGAAGCCAGCTTTGGCTTTTTGGTACTGTCTGAAATGATAGCAGGCCAAAGCGCAGATGAGCAGGAATCTCCGTTTTATATCTCATAGTGAATGGATTTTGTCGGCGGTGCCACCCTAAAACTGACATGAACAATTAAATTTGCCCACGAACAGGAATTCCAAATTTTTACTTCGGAAAATTAAACTGTACTTAAATTGTATTAAAGACATTTAAAAATGAGTAACTATGAGAGCCTGAGAGCTAGCTCTTGTACTTTGCAGGCTGTCAAGATACAAGAGGTCTGGGAACACTTCCTGCTGAGGAGCCAGCAATCTAGAAATTCAAGTTCCCAGTATTTTCAGCCTTCTGTTTTGCTGGCAGGCTACTGAAAAAAACAGATAAGCAAGGTTGGCAAGGAAGTAGCACTTTGAAAAGTCTGACTGAGAAGAGCGACTTAGTCCACAACTTGAAAGTTTTCTCCTATCACTGCTTCAAAATTGGGTCAATATCTGAACAGATACCATAGAGTATTTCAGAGACAACAAACATTTTCTGATGAAAAAACACATTAGTTCAGAATTCTTGAATCAATTATTAATAGTTAAGTCCCAGAATGCCATAGTCAAATATGGATACTTTTAAAGGCAGCAGACAACTGCTGAAGAATAACATGGTCAGTGCATCTGTAGGGCTCTTGCCTCAGCTCTTTCTTAAACTTCACTCAGTCCCTTCCCAGGCAGGAACAGCAGTATCCATTTTGCTTACACTGCTGAGAAGCCTTAAATAGGTGCACGTGTTTGTTTTAATACCACAGGCTAACATTTGAGAGGAATTTCAGGCAGAAAAACTCAAATTCCAACTCAAAGCCCACGAGTACAAAAAGAAACCATCAGATTTTTTTTCCCCAGGTACTTGTGTGTGTGCAGCTTAGAAAACATTTTTAAAATACTCTAAAGATGTATTTCAATAATATCCATATTGCCATAGAAAAATACATAGTTAACAACTCAATAATTACCTGCATCTCATCTAGTTTGGACTGAATGTCTGGAGGGAAATCTCCGGCTCCGCAGCTAAAAGGGTCAAAAGGTTCTGCTCCAAAAAGGTCTCTCTCTGGAACAACAGAAAAATAGGTCACTGAGAGAAAAGGTATGATCTATGACAATAGCTCCCTGAGAAAGTCAGCTTACATCTCCTTAAAAGCTGAATAATAGCACGTCCAGATACGCAATCGATTAACTGCAATTCTTAACATTCATATTTTAAAGTCCTGTCTAGCTTTGTTTTCCAAACCTTTATACTCAAATATTTTTCCAAGAGCATCATCAACTTCTGTTTGAGCCTCCATGTAGTTTTCATTAAACGCTTGTGCCTTCTAGAAGAATTTTAGGGACCCGATGAGAAGAAATTCCGATTTGAATAAGGGAGCTCCTACCGAAGTGCCTTCTGGAATCAGGCTGTATAGGGGTTTCATAAATGAAGGGGGAACAACTGCATGTCAATTGTCAAATTTCATCTTAACATTATGTCAGAAGCATATTTGCACAAATAAATTAGCCTTCCTATCTCCTGTTTGCCACTCCTCACCATCGGGTTAAGGCCTTTTGTAAAGACAGATGACTACCTTTACTCACGGAAGATCACTTGATAGAGTTCCTCAGTGCACAACTGGTAGTAACAACTAATTACCACCAAAACCAAGCAAGGAAGAACATGGTTTTTTTTTGTTTTGTTTTTGTTTTTTAAAAAAAAGGAGTGAAAAGGAAAGTAGAAGACCATGAAAGCTCACTTACCCTAAAATTCCACTAAATCTGTATCCATAAATACAATGATTACAAATTTCTCTGTCACAACATACAGTTTCAAACTTTTTAAAAGCAGAATACTTTCTAGTGCTTTTTTAATATATATATTTTTTTAATCTGAATAAGAAACACTTTCAATACCATTTTTTTTCTTACTGCAACAGTGTAATGCTACTACTTCTTCACATCTGACAGTCTAAATATATATATATATTTTCTTCTCAATAATAAGATTTTTTTTTCTCTACAGGTAACAGTGCCATCTATATACACTTGTTCCATCTCACATTGCCTTGACCAAAACTAGTATGAAGCTCATTTTTCTAACACAATCCAACCACATAGGTGGCAACACTCAAAGTTAATGCAGTTTTATCACTGCTGGAGAAAATATTAAAACCA
This sequence comes from Stictonetta naevosa, assembly GCA_011074415.1. Classification (NCBI taxonomy): domain Eukaryota; kingdom Metazoa; phylum Chordata; class Aves; order Anseriformes; family Anatidae; genus Stictonetta; species Stictonetta naevosa. The sequence goes on from CM021703.1 coordinate 4,662,295, forward strand.
TTATCCTCTATTCTGACTTCCATTTTTGACCAGCAAGAAACCCGGTAATTATACTACTTAACTTAAAACAGTGTTACCTTAAAAGCCTGAAAAGGGCTATTAGTATCTTGGAAATTAATAGCTGATTTTCTGGTTTAGCTGAAAAATTTTACCCTTAACATACAAGATATGGAAGCTGACAACTGAGAACCTGACACAAAATCCATGTCACAGTGTTACCAGTCAAGTTGTCAATGCTGAAAAGGCTGCACGTATGCTCATATAGGCTAAATATACGTAATTATTTTGGCATCCACGGAGTCCAAATTATAGACCTCTGCTTGGCTAGGCTCTTCAACATTTTATTGTATACACAAGCGTCCATGGGTTTTGACCTAAATCATTTGGTGTTACCATGCTGCATATTTATGCATAAATTTTAAATAATTTAAAAATATATGCATAAATTTTAAATAATTAGCAGCTACCATTGTTCCCATAATAAATTACGGAAACAAGCAGGAACTTGCTTAATTACACATTTAAAAATCACCTCCAGCAGCTGCAAATTGTCACATGGGAACAGAAGATGGCCCAGATCTGAGAACCTTATTTCAAAAGCCCACTTGAGCCCCCCAAAAATCTAGGCTTTCTGTCTTTTCTGGCAGAGGCAGACCACCTTTATGCAAAAGAGACTTCAACTGGGATAATATAACGTAAAAATTAGGATCTACCTCACCCCTTGCGTCTCTCACATCCAAAATGGGTCTGCTCCAGTGTAACCAGTGTCCTTACATGCTCTTATGCTCCTACTTGGTGACCTTCAGATATGGAGCAGCTTTAACTTTCAAATTAACGTCTACTGAGGAGAAAGTGATTATGCTTTATGTCTCTCATAAACGTATTTGTTCAGTATGTAGGTCCATTTTTTTTTCCCTCCTCTCTTTTTCATAGGTTATTTTTACCCTAAAAAGGAACTGACAGTTCCGTGTGTGTCCAGACAGCTAAGAGCAGCCAGTTTCAACACTGAGCCTTCACAAATATTCGAAAAATGTATTTATGAAAGAAACAACTCTTTCATTTCTTAGGACTGAAAGGCCTTATCACTATTTTTGAAAGCACATATTTTGTACATTATTCTGCACATTTTCTTATTCATGCCTAATTATTGTGCATTTATTAATGACAGTACTGAGCTAATTAGCAGGGGAATGGCAGAAGCTTTAGCTCCTTAAGTGGAACATGTCTTCACGTGAAGGATTATTTTATTCATATTGTTATTCAAGGCCAACTTTAAAGTTATCCAGGCAGTAATTTATTCAAACAGATTTTTAAAAACAGATTAAAAAAAAAGATCAAAACAGTTTCTTAAAACATATTAAAACTGTATGTAATCAAATTAAAAATAGGTAAGTATTTCCTGGCTGAGTTTCTGTGAAATAGTTTGGGAACTCTCTCAATTTGACAAACATTTCAGTGAAATGGCTGTAAAAGTGCATAGGACAACTGCTTTTCTGCATTTAAAGGTTATGTGTTATATGAGAGATCGCATTGCTAAGAGTCAGGGAGAAATAATGCACCACGAAACACTTTCAATATCATCATCAGTATTTCTCTTTTGAACAGAACCTGAAGAACACCTGGAAACTGGATGAACACTAAAATTTAGTCACTACAGAGCTCCACTGTTGTATGGGATCTCCATAAGCTTCTCTGCCAGTATTCACCCTACTTTTCACTTTGGTGCTCCTTTTTAGTAGAGGCAAGAGAAACCAGCAATATTTTATTTCATGTTACAGTATTTGCAAGAAAATATATTAAATATAAGATTAAATATCTTATCTGGCACACTCTCAAAAATAACTGCAGTGTAGATAGGCATTTCTTTCTCCAATACAAAGCAACCAGTAAGCCATTGAAAACAATCTCCTGAAACAGCACACAATTTCCTTTCCCTCATTCTGTCCAATCCCATTCCTTCCTGGGAAGAAATAAATTCACTGCTTGGGAATCAACCAAAAAATTCAAAACCACGAAATGCTAATGTTTTACATGCATAATTCAAACCAATGAAAGACATGAACAGGTAATAAATTCTTGTTTCTGTAAGTGATCTGATATTCAGGACAAGAAACAAGTAATACTGGAGAGTAGCAGCCTGCAGTCCATGATAAACTCAAATCTAGTAATAACCAAACAAACAAAACTGTACAAATATTTGGCTTTTCTGCTGTATTTTGCATCCCAATCTTTACATTAGCTATCATCCAGATACAGAATTATGCTGATACATGGTTTCCCCAGATGTCCTGGAGCAGCTGTGATGACAAAAATTAATCACATTGAAGATAAGGACCCAAGAAAGTATTTGGAATAAGCTGAGGTAGTGAGGTCCAGGAAACCCTTCCCGTAGCTGCAGGCCAGTGTTTTTTTTTTTTTTTTTGTGTGTGTGTGTGTGTGTGTGTTATTACACCATTAAAAAATGGCTCCACTATTATTCTGACAACAGACTCCAGAAAGATAGCATCTTGGAGCAGATTTCTACATCTGCCAGTTACGACCTTGGATTATTGCAGATGCCTTTGAGTGAAATAAATGTTGGACAATTCAACAGAATGTTCCTCTCCACTCATCTCTGACATAAGATGATAATGCTGTGCCAACAAGAAATACACGAATTAATTATCTTTCACAATAACTTACAAGAACACATGCAGTCCCTTACCCCATGCTCTGAGGAAGCAGCAGTATGGTGTTTAACACTGTATTTTTGGTTGCACTAAGTATGTGTCAATCTTTCAATTAAATAATTATTGTACTGCCTGCAATATTTCTGTTTAGCCTGCAAGCCAGTCACTGTAAAATCAGCATTAAAAGAAGTAATTCTCAGAAACATTTTGAGTAGAAATACAATTTTGGAAAGGTCTTTTGTTTTTCAAAGAGTCACTCTTTTGTAATTATTATCTAAAGAGACATCATGTATATGACCGATCTGCAAATTCCTTCCCAAAGAGCATGAACTTTTCTCCTTTAAATTAGTCAAAAACCAAAACACAACAAAACCCATTTGCTGTTACTCAGATACCCACTACTGTGAAGACATTTACTGAGAAACCATATTGCTCTACTGCTGAATAAGAATTGAAAACTGCAAGAATCTTTTCCCTTTTAAAAAAGCTGAAATGATTTGGAGATAACCTTTCCAAGAAAAGGTGAGTGCTGTACTTTTCTTCCAGTATTTACAAGCTGAGGCTTTATGAACTACTTGCTGAGCACTAATCAAGGCAAAAGATGTCATTTATAAAAATGATAAAAAAACAATAAAACCATCCTATAATTTCATCAAAAATGATGGAAAAAATGCTCAAGTGCTGTGACAAAGAAAGAAGAGATAAGAAAATGAAAAGACGACCTCAGAAAATCAGAGACTCAAAACTTTGGCTCATCTTGGTTGCCACCTATCTGACTTGTACTGGAGAAAGAAACGCCAGCCTGCCTCTACTGGCAGCAATAGCATATGAAACTATGCATTACTGTACATTATTAATACTGCAACATAACACAGCTTGAACAAAGTTCATAAGGGATCTGAACTTTCTCATCTAAGACACTAAGTCCTTGTCTGAATATAAAATCTTCTGTTTCAAAGTTCATTTTTGACATATGCCAAAGGATGTTAATAGTTGATGAATGCAACAGTTTGCAACATATAATATACCAGGACATAGACTGAAAGAGCAGGGATCAACAGTATACACAGAACAGTATATCGTTCTGTAATCTCCCTCTGAAGTATGGCATGCAGAGGAGCACGCAGTATTAACAGGCAGCTGACAAGATGCGGCACTGCCGGCCACGTCTCTGAACTCTGTAAGCTTAATTTAAATGCAAATGATTCAAGTGCAAAGTAAACACAGCACTTTTAAACAGTGCACATCGTTATTTATCATATTTTCTATATTCAAAAGTCCAGTGAATCAAGAAATACAAAATCACACAGGTGGAATACTCAAGACCACTCAGTTTGGGGTGCTGACTTCCATGTAAACCCCCAGTTTCTTGCAGTGGAACCAGGGCAGGATAACAGCTAAAATAATCTTGTCTTATAATTCAATTCAAACTACTATTTTTGAATCTGGATATGTATATTGAGATAAACTTTATGACAATATCTGGTTCGTATTTTTGTGGGAAAAAAAAAAAACAACAACACAAAACCAGTTAGTAGTGGGGGGTGTCTTTTTTTCTGTTCTTTACAAAGACAAAAAAATTCTTACTGTCACAGTTCAGTTTCTAGTAAACTATTTGGTTTAATATTCTACTAAACTATGAACATAAACTGTTTTAATACTTTTTAATTCTGTTAATAGACCTTTAAAAAACCCTCAAATTTGTTTCAAATCATAAAATATGATGAAATAGAGTAGATTTGTTTATTTGTTATTAAATCCACACCCTCAACATCTCTTCAGAGGGTGACATCTTTGTAAGCAACTGAAAAGAAAGGTGTGTACATAAAGTGTTGGGGAAGATGCTCGCTGACTGAAGTTTTACAATGCATCTTTATAATTGTGCACAGTTTGCACTCATACCCGAAAATTCTATGTATTAGCAACATTCCCCCAAGATGGATAGAAACTCTTCAAATATGGTGTATGGTGGCAGACTGTAACACTAAAGTTCCTTAGCCATACTAAAATAGGCATGAGAGAGAGAAAGTACTACCTTCAGACTGACATTCCTACAAACTCCAGCATTGTTTGTGTGCTTGTTTCCCTCTCCCTCACCTCTCCGCAGGTGGTTTCCAAAGCTTTCAGAAACAATCTGTGGACTCCTAAATGACTTCCAGTGAAGCTGAGAACCTTAATCTAACGGCCTTCAAACATTTGGAAAATGCATTTGCTATTATTAATCATGTTTTAGAGATTTTTCAGGAATTGCCCACTAATGTTGAGAGGTTCATCAACTATAACTGAAAAACAAAGCTGTAGATGATATATGAAATGTAGTATTAAAAATATTGTTCCAAGACTTTACAGTTTGAGGGATTTCTTAAACTCTTTCTCTTCTGCATCATCATTCACCATACTTATTCCACCTGCTACCTTCCCAAGAAACATAGATTTTAAGTGCTACAAATGTGGCTTGACAAGCAAAAAACTAAAGGGATGTCAAAATATTTTCTGAATTAACTATGAGAAACATACTATAAAAGAAAAGGCAAATTACAGTCCCCATACAGTTTCAGCACGTAAATACATTTGTTTATAATGTAACTTGGCAGCATCAATGACTGGGAAGATAGTATAAAGATTAAAAGTCATTATCAAATGTGATTTACAAAAAACATACCTGGCTTTTCAAGCAAAATGTATGCAAACCTCTTCAGAAGCTTTATTAAAAAAAAAAATAAAATGTAAGAAAAAATCAGGTCAGTTGTCATAAAACTTACTGATCTCTGCAGATCTACTGGGTACTGGAGGAGGCTGTGTACCATTGCGAGTAGGTGTTGATGACTGAGGGGATATGGGAGAAAAGGGAACCATATCAAAGATGTCAGTGGAGGGTGATTTAGGTGTCACACTGCCTGCCTACAATAAGGACAATAAATATTAGGGCAATATTTCACACGAAAAAAAAATCACAACACTGAATTTTTCAGCATGCAGATAAGAGCTACAGTTTCAAAAAAGTTAAAAATAAACATCAGCATGCACAAAACAGCTCCTGACACCAAGCGAATGGCATTTGCAGTTCAGAGTCTCAGACATGCTAAAACTCCCCAATATATAAGCAGCATTGCAATTTTTCCATTTTCAGTAAATCCTGTACAACCAGGAATATAGCATGGTTAAACCTGAAAAAGCTGGTGATAAGCAGTTCTGTATTCCAGAAGTATCAATACAGTTATTTTCACAAGATCCACTTTAGGAAATATGGCAACAGCAATACGCTACATTTCTGAATGCACAGAACAAGTAGCTAAAATTAGAAGACAAAATCCCAGTGTTACTTCTTTACTATTTCTTCCTTCTATGACCAAAAAAACCCCACTGTGATCAAAGCTTCACATGCATTTTTTGATAAGTAACAACCTGGACACGAGATACAGTGAATATCGATTTCCAAAATAAAACTCTCATCCTTCATGTAGAATGAAAGGAATTAAATTCATAAAGCACAGAAGGTTGGCAGGCTTCTAAAAAATACTGGATAAGCAAAGAAACCCCAAAGATGACAATTAACTACCGCTCTAGAGTCATATTTATTTTTTAATGACTCATTCCTCCTGCCATCTATCCATTAATTCAGGACACAAATGAGGCACAGTCAAATCAAAGCATACTGAATGTTAAAACAGGTGACAAAATAGTTTAAAATTCCCATTGACAGGCTGAAGGCAAAATGCATATGGAAAACTAATGTCAATGTTGTTAATTAGATGTCTCAAAAACCTACATTCTCCATATAAGAATGACACGCTGCTGTGCACAGGCAAAATCTGCTACTTTTAAATAAGACTCAATTTGACTGAAATATTCACATGAAAATTTTTAAGCACAGATTAAATTAAGTCAGATGAATTCTTCTATTCAGAACACATGAATACCACAACGTGCCAAACGGGTGGTCTTTTGCAATGCTGGTCCATGAGAATTTTATGGCCCTAAGTCTTATTTTGCAATGTTTCTTTCTTTAGTGTCTCAGCTGCAGCAACTGCAGCTGCCCACTCACGACACATTACACAGATTTCTAAGCCAAGCCCATAGGCAGCCTTGAACTACATCTGGAAGCTGTAGTGGCTGCTGAGAAGGAAAGGATATTGATGCATGGTCTTCCTCAGTACAGTGAGAAAACTAGACTCTTAGGCCCTACGTTACCTATTTCTTAGGAGTTTTGAATCCATACTTTTAATTTGGACAAGGAGAGATCTAAAACAGTTCAATATTTCCAAAAACCAGGAATATTTCTAACTGGGTATACTAAAATGCCAAGCATAAATGCAAGCCACATTGTCATAGGCTGCTTTATTTTTATTTTATTTTTCCTCCCTATCTAAACAAAAAAACAAACAAAAGAACTTCCTCTGTCACGGTATACCCTGTCAGACCTGAGCTGAGCTTCTTAAAACAACTGGTTTTAAAGATTTTTACATACACAGATCCCTTACTGACCTCAATATGAGAAACAGCGTAGCAATTTCAAATATTTATTGTGAAAAGATTTCAGTGAATATTCCTTCGACACAGTCGTCCCTTATTACTGCATTCGTGGACCTTACATTAGCCTCTTGGGGCTTTCATGCATGGTCAGAGATTCAGTATAATTTGTGTTGAAGGAGATCATAGGAAGACATCTGATCTCAAAGCACGGCAATGTATATGCTTGACCCAAAGACAAAGAGTCTCGTATCCCATTCATCGTACAAAGAAAACCATGTCTGATTGTAGGTAGGTTTTGTCTGCATCTGGAAGGTGGGATCGGTTCAATTCATACGTGCATGCCACGTATTAATCTACAATTAACATTGATAATCCTGGAAAGACTCTGAAACAGTAAATACTAACATAGATTCTTCTTATCTGCTAAGTGTTTACTGCTGCATAGAAGGTGGATAAATAAGGAGTATTTATGTTCAGTCATAAACGAGCCTTTTTGGCACAACAGCAAAACTCAAACTTTATATTGACATTTTCTGTCTATATGCCATTTGGTTAAATTTGATGGACATTTTGAGTTTATTTAAGTAAAAAAATGTCTGCAATTTCAAGAAATGTGTTTTAAATACCTATAAGCACAAGAAGCATTTTTATTTAGTGAACACATGCAAAAAGCCATGGATTGCCAAATACAGCCAAATGTTACTTGCAAATGGAAGAGAAGTTGAGATTATTAGCATATTGCTATGAAAAAGCATTGCTTATAATTAAAAATAATTTTAAACCTTCATTTTGCACAGAGTTTTTATAAAGTATACTAAAATGTAGGTAACTGCTGATTACTTTTCTATTAATTCACGAAGGAAAAAAGCCCTTCAGACTGGACCTTCAGAATTGCTTGATTTGAATAGCTAGCTATTCTTAGTGTAGCAATTTCAACAGAAGATTGATAGATAGCAGATTCATTAAGGGACTAACTTAAAATGTTGGAAAAATAATAATTTTGTTTTGGGGGTGGGAGAGAAAAAGCTACATAGAAACAAGAGCAAGCCTTTGCAAATTCCATATTTTAAGAGTATTGCTAGAGAATCCAAGATACATCTGCTCTGTCCTTTAACCACTGTACAAAATGCGAAAATTTTAACACAAGTTAATACACAACAGAACACAGGAAAGCCAAAAAAAAAAAAAAAAAAAGAAGCTTTTGCACAGCAGGATTACACGAGGTCTCGGGCAGCTGTATTCACTGGTTGGCTTTGGAAGACCACTTTTTGAAGGTGGTGGTATTAACAATCCAGCTGGTAGTCTAGAGTCAGGAGAACTCCTAGGAGTAAGCGTAATGGAAGAGATATCTAAACAAGGAGGTGAATCCTCATTGTTACACCAGAAAAAAGTAGAGGGTCTTTGAAACATATGTTCATCATTATCACACTTTATGTGCAGCAGCTGAAAAGGAATCACAGAAAGAGAAAACATTCTGAGGAACTGAACGTGGTAATGTCAGGGAAAGATGAAAAAGACATTTCATACTTCAAAAGAGTTTGTCTGCAACTTGCTGGTCAGTGCTATAGTGATGTTACAAATCTCAATAATACTTTAAAATAAAATCTAAAACTGTACCACAACAAGAGGTAGCCCAGTGTTAACTGGAACAAAGACGACCCGCGCCTTGATAATCACATCAAAACAAAATGAAGACTTTTCAAAAGTAGACATGTCAGATTCACTGACAAATGTCAAAATCCACCAACATAATAGCAATATCTCACACATGCACATGTCAATTAGCAGTTAAGCATATATCTGGTGTAGTGTAATAGAGTTACTCTGGTGGTTAACACACAGGCCAGATTTTTCATTCTCCATACAAGGAAACACCTACCACTTAAATCCCACAAATATTTATAGAAAAAATAATAATTATTTAACTAAAATGTTCTTTCTATAGAAGCTAACGGCACACAAATTTTAAGGCTTATATCAATGCTAGACTTTGTTTCATTTCTTTAGCTGTAGAATTTGTGTATGCAAACACTTAGGACCTGCCATCTTTTCTGTGCATATGAATAATTCATTGAACCTAGAGAACAACATTTTCAGCAGATAAATCAAAACCTGAGATCCTTTGTTGCAAAACAAAAGGATCCTCATTCCCCTACAACAGCAGCGCAGGATCCAGGACAGAATACACTCTGCTGCTGCAGCAAGAAAAATGTTGATGGTTTCAAGATTCTCTGGATCTCTGAAGTCCCACAGAACAGCTTCTAACAGGCAAATGAGTAACTGTCACACCACAATACCAGATGGCAAGAGCATCCACCTAAGACGAGAGTGATAATTTCAAGGTTCTGGTCTGAATTAGACAGAGAAGGGCCTGAAGCTGGCTGTCTCAAATGAACATGGAGTATTTAAGTGCACATTCCAGCTATATTCATTGTGTATTGAAAGCCAACCTGAAGGTGTTGCCCATTTTGACTAAAAAAAAAAGTCCCTTAAATTTTGCCTGAATGAGAAATATCTGCTATGCATAACAGGTTTCAAATGAAATGGATCTTTTCTAGGTGAAATTAGAAACACAGAGCCTTTAGGATTGATCCTGGAAAGAAAAGCAGAAGGAAAATGATTTCAAATATTTGATTTAAGGAACATATCCGACCAACCCTTCTGCTGGGGCCAAGTTGTAATTTCTACCTCAAAAACAGGTTTGCATAATTAAAGCAAGGTTTTACAGAAGGACAGATTCATCTTTGAAACCTAACAGAAGGAACTGAGAATATGTGCAGACGCTTCTTCTTGGGTAGAGCAGGAGTTTACACACTTAGAAGGCAGGAACTGGGCCTGTGCTATAGGTACCTTGCCTAAAGACCACTCAGACTTACCCAGGATGAAGCAGTGGTAGATATGTGCAGCAAAAATGTCTAAGTCTACCTTCACTCTCTTCATATAGTGTTACACATCCGATATGATGTGATTATTTCATTAGAAGTTTGCATAACTCCAGCAGATCAGGAATTAATCAATGATTTTAAACTTATTATTATTATTTTTTTCCCATTATTATGTATAAAATGGAACATCTAAAATCCTTTTGAACTGAGTCTTAGTTCCTTGCTTCATTTTCCATATACAGAAGTCAGGTTTAGGCACTGGATATCTAAGTTTAATAACAATGCCATACTTAGGAAAACACTAACAAACATCACAAAACTCTCTATTTCAAAATTTGCCATTTATAAGAAAAAAAATGGTTTTATTGCAATTATAGAGAATAATTCTGTATTGGGAATTGTGGAACTGAGGATTTGGTATGGTAATGAATAAAAATAAAAGAAAAAATATTTATATTATTTTGCTTATTTTTTTCAAGAGTGTTACTAGGCTACAAGCAGATGACTTGCAAAGCATTTTTCTTCCACTGGCATGTAATACTTGCTGCTATACATATACATGGAAAAAATAGAACTCATAAAAATAAGTACTGGAAGATACTAAATATAAACAGTCAAATTAAAGAAGCAAAATATTTCCCTGGAATGCAAAACAGCAGAGAATGAATAGTTTCCATTAAAAAAACAAGTATATCACATTAAAACAAAAACAAAAACAAAACAAAAACATACAGAAAGCAGTAAAATGCATATAGGATGCAAATCAGCAAAACAATATGGATGAACTAGATACACAATATTATAAAATTGAAGGAGTAGAACATAGGAAAAGAAAAAACATGAGCATATTCCAATTTGGCACTCTCAGCAGAAATATAAAGCAAGTGATATGCCAAAACTTTTTTCTGAAATAACTGAAATCAGCATACAGGTTTTTTTCCTCTCTCTCTTTTTTTTTTTTATTTTTTTTAAACACTTCACACACACATTAAATGAGGGTAACAGGTGCACGTGTCCCATGCTCATCTAATTCACTACTTAACATTAAAAAAGGTCTGATCAATCAATATCTTTAATGCTCTGGACTTGCTAAAAAATAAATAAATGAGGTTTTGGCAACACTACCACAGTAAGAAGTATTGACTAGGCACCTACATATTACATAGTCTTTAGTTTTTTCATAGTTGTAGTCTATTAGTCTTTTTCAGAAGACTTTGATTTTTCTCTCTTTGAATTTCTTATCCTGAATAATCTTTTTTTTTTTTTTTTTTCCTGTCTAAAGTTGGAGTTAGGACATTGTTTCAACTTTACTTTCTTTTCTTAACCATATTGGTCAAGAAGAAAGCCTTCAAGGTAAGTTTGAGAAGTGTCAGACATGCCCAAATAGATTAACAATTTCTTATCTTAATAGAGGTTCCTCAGTGGCCTACAGTGGTTTACTGTTCAGTCTACTAAAAAAACCTGATGCTGCTAACTGTATGTAACCACAACTCACATGAAGGCCTTGTGTACAGCTATCTCAGGCTGTTCACTAAATAACACCAACAGTATAAATAGCACAAATAAAACAAACAAAAACAAGAACATGTCACATCAAATAGTGCTCCCAGGGATGCACTGATCTTTGGAAGTTGGATTTATACATAGTAGCAGCATCCAAAGACTTATTTTGATATAAACTCAAGCAACCTCACATCATAAGTAAATAACAAAATGAAAATCAGATTGTTCCCACATAATCAAGACCAAACGCAAGAAAGACCAGTGATTAATGTATTGCCAAACCATTAAAACAGATGAAAAGTAAACAGCACAGATACAAAAGTAATGGAAATTTTAGCTGTACATGCAAGGGAGTGAGAAAAGAGAGAAACATCCCATGCCAACATTTCCCATGGCGCATGTAAGTGCAGCTAACCGTACTACGGCAACCGGACTTCCATACAGTATGCCCTTCACTGATTCATTCAGGAAGTGACAAAAAGTGACAGTTTCTGTTGCATAATACAAATATGTTTATATTTTAGTGACTGGCTTGTAAAAGTTTCAGCAAGACCAGCATACTTAAAAACATCAACCCCAACACAGAAAAAAGCTAAGCAGTTTATTATTTACTGAACTTGCTAAACAACCTTAAATCTAGGAAGCTGCAACACCCAAAGAGAAAAAGTATGTAGAAGATTGATAGTTTGATGTTTGACTTTCACAATCGATTTTATTCTTAAGTATTGATTATGTGATGTAGTTTTTTTGCTTGGTTGGTTGTTTTTTTGTTTCTCACTGCTTTTAATGGCTTCTTTTACAGGTTCAGAAAGAAGTTTGATTTTTCTCATACAGTTTACGAACTGATAGAAAAGGCAGCTAACTTAGGTTGAGGTTACTTTGGCCATTTGTCTAGATTCAGGACAGCCAAAGAAACATTTTGTTAGTGATGCTAACAATCAAGAAACTTGAGAATTTTGACAGCAGATATATTCCTCAAAAGCAGAAACCTACTTGCTGTCAGCACTTCACACCTGCTTACATGTTCCAGAAATGTGAAGGGCACATGACTGCGTTTTTCATGCATGTAATTTGCACCCATTTCAGCTTGCCAGAATTATTTTTAAAAAGTCCTCAAATAAATCCTTACACGGCCAGCAAAAGATCAGCAGTAGAAGCAAGAAGAATCAGGAAAGCAGTTTTAGATTAGGTTTCCTTTTGTATTTCACAAAGGAGCCTATAATTTGACTACATATGAACTCTAGAAAGAAAAGTCACTTTTTTCTCTAAAATGTTGTCATTACTATTTGCAATTTTAATGAGTTTCATGGAACAACTGAGAGCTAACAACAAACACCAATTTCTTTTCATTATCATTGCCTAAAAAAAGAATACAATTAAAACAATTAAACATGGATGATTCAGCTGGTAAAAACACTCTCATATGTAAGTTATCAACCTTCAAAAATATTTTTAATTCTGTGTTCACAGTGAATCTTTAGCTTATAATTCACTATTTGCATTTTCCTCTCTTAGTTAGACCACTGACAATTTTTGGAAGAGTGACTATGCGTAATATTCTTTAGACATGTTTTGTTATTAGAGAGCTGCAAATTAAAAAGTTTTAGCATTATGTTTTGAGTCATTACTCAAGAATTCAACACATGATCACATGACCAACTCCTTTTGGAGAGGTAAATCTGTCAGTAAAATCACATATTGCACTCTAGAATACTACTAGTAATTTGTTCTTAAGCATCACAGATATAAAGTAACATCTTTGATACAATAGACAAAATATCTTTAAAATACTTTGGAAGTAAAAGACTATCTGAATTTTTAGTCTTGATAGTAATTGATCTTGAATACAATTCCAGCAAACAGCTTTTATGTACATCTTCATACTTAGTTACCACGCTTATTTTAAAATATGAGTTAGAAAAGTTTATTTCAGATGGCAATCTAGAGTCATCTGCTCAGAACCAAAGCATGCTGAGACCAGGTCTTTTTTTATTTTTTATTTTTTTTTAATGTGCAGTCATTTATTTAATCCTATACACATATTAATTTATATGGCCACAGTTTAAAGAAACTCAGTTTCTGTCTTTTTGATACTAAAGTCCCAGCAGAAGACAAAATCTGATCTTGTTTATTGGAAAATGATCTAGGAATCAGAAGACCTGAGCTTTAGCCTCCCTGGCAGTAAAAGCAGAAAATGGTTTTTTGCTTGCTTGTTTGTATTTTTCTAGCAACAGTATCCAGGGTCATTAAAATAATACAAAGAGAGTAGGACTTCAAGTTTCTAAAGGTATTTTTCACCTACTTCATTTCATTAAAAATTAACAGGAAGACTAATGTGTCTAGGGTAATTAAAGAAACCAAAATCAATAAATTTCAAGAGGAACCAACAGGAGTAAAGAATGCTATACTGGTGCTGCAGGTAGACACAATGGAAAAAAAATGTTTTTCAAGTGACAAGTGGGAAAGATATTCTATTCTAGATCAATAGTTTAACAAAGAAAGCATGATAGTGGCATCGCTTGGTGTCTGTAACTGCATTGTTCCATACTACAGGTGCAAGAAGTACTTAAAAGTGCAAGCCTTCCCTCAAGTGGAAGAAGAAAACCACATCCACTTTCAGCCTTAAATGACATCTGCATAGCTTACAGCTCCCTTCCATAGGGATGGGGATTGATGGAGAGGATGTAGCACACACAATTCAAATGTTTATATTTGTCATGTTCTGGGAACTGTCATCACAGCCCCTTGCAACATCGTGGGCTTCTGCAAGTATATGCTTGTTTAATCAAGTTGCTGATGTTGACTGCTAAAGAGCTAAAGCACTTGCTGATTACCAAGTGCTTCCAAGACCATGCATTAATCATTAAAAGAAGAGCACAGTCAACAACATATAAGATAGGAAAGCTATTTCAGCACATCTGGTAAATGTTAAGAAAGAGGACAAGCAGTGTGCAAACAACCAAAACAACCTAGAAAGCATAAGATCAGAAAATCCAAGGTATTATTTAAGCATAAACAGAAGCAGCTTTACAATAATCTGTAGTTGGCTAGGGAAACTAAACATTTTGTTAGAAATTACAGTGCTGCCAGTTAATGGCACAAGTAATATTATCAGAGTAGGTATCAAGTATGAGAGCTTAAACTTGCCATCCCTCATTAAATGATCCCTCTCTAGACCACAGCACACGAAGTATCAGCAAACTGCACTGATACAGTCCACAGGGGGGAAAAAAAAAAACACATCCTTAAGCTACTTCTGTTCTCTTCTAATAGGTGCTGGGGCTTTACAAAGTCATGTATGAAATGATAGCTGATTTGAATTAGGTGTGTAAGATTTACAGCAAAATATAACAGACAATGGAATGTGCTATGAAGCATTCATAATCTCCTTCTTTCATACATGCTTGTTGCTCACATAGTAAAAGACAAAATATTTATCACCAAATTGTATCTCCTGCCCTTCCAAGCATCCCAACTTATGGTCCCTTCATCAAACACAGTCTTGGAAATATTTATGCTGCTTCTTCCTCACACTGAAAATTTTCAGCCTACATGTTGCATCTGTATGTACTTTTATGCTAGCACAATTGATGGCTTTAATTTAATTGATACAATCTAGTTTAAAGCAGACCTATTTGAATGATGTCTCTTGGTAAAGAACAAAAGGTGATAGTGCTTGGTGGATATGACTATGTTTCTATATATATATATATTAACTGAGAAAGACATTTTCCTAAAAATGTTTACTTTTTATTGCTGGGTGCACATCTCATCAAAAAATCACATAGGTTGGAAAGTCACCTAATCCATACTCCTGCCCCAGCAGGATGCATTTCACTGGAGCTGCTGAGGAACACGCCCAGCAAGGTTTTGAATATCTCCAAAGGTATAGATACCTCAGCATGTCTGGGCAAATTATTCCAATATTTATCCAGATAAGTTATCTAAGACTATTTTATCGTGAAAGCAAAGTAGATATTAAATAGACTGTTAGTTAGCTCTTACTGCAATTCTAGTCATGAGAGAATTCAGAAATTTAAAATTAATGATTATTTAATATTTTAATATTAGTAATCATCAATAATTAATATGTCACTTTGTTGTAGCATGATATTTAAGCAATATACATATTCATTGTACCAACAGTAATTAACAATAAAACACTACCTGGAGTTTACAAATAGCTGTTCCATCTTAACTCCATCTTTAATAATGGATAAGACACTACAGAATTAAAAGAGAAAAGTGCGTGCTACACACAGTAGAGGATATTTTTCTTGGTCATTGTTAATACGTTTCTTTAATTTTTTGCTACATGCATTTACCTAGTTCATTAATTTAAATTAGAGAGAACCATGCCCATCATAAAAGACTTCAGTGTCTGTTTAATTTAATTAAAAATGCATTTATATTCATAAATAAAACAAATTAGCTTTAATTATAATTAAGGAAAATATAATATTTTACCAAATTGATTTTAAGTGTAGCATATGGGAAAAGTTTATCTCCTTTTATTGAATGATTCATAAGTGAGAAGACATCCATAATTAACAGTTTTAACTGTGGGAGTTATGCAAAATATTTATAATTTATCGTGCTTTCTCTACTAAATAGACTTTAGGAAAATGAAATGACCTTGACTTTTCATCATGCAAACAAACATCTAATCAATACTGAGGAAGTCTATTGACACTTCTGAAAAATTGTAATCACTATCAACATACTTTTACATTGCCCACATTTTTGAACATCCATTTAAAGATAAATGGTGCACATTCAGGGTGGGAAGAGGGTGGCCCAAGGTACACAACTTAAAAGCAGTATGTTTTTTTCTAAGATTTTAGTGTAAGTACGTTAAGAACAATTTATTTCTAGTTACCGAACAGTGTATAGAGAGAATAGGCTTTTAAGAATGGGAGAGTCATTAGGCTCAATCTGCAATGCAACTTGCATTTTTATGGGTCCTGCCTAGACACAAGACACTGTCAATCAGTCATTTAAAAATAGTTTAGTCATCTATAGGAACTGGAACAAGCATTAGAAATTTTGACTGTTGAGGAACCCTTAGGAGACCCTTTTTACCTACCATGCTAGTTCCTGAGGCCCTAATGACTCCTCGAAAGACAGACAAAAAGTTTTTAGAAGTCATTCAGAAAGTGGAAGGTATAAGTAACGATATGCTTGTGACAGAAAGTTTGTAGAAAAAAAACCAAAGCAGTGTTCTCGAACCAGATGCTTTCAGTTCAAAACAGAGTTGTTCATCCTTAGCTAGCATGCTTAGATATCTGCAAAGGAGTATTTACATTCTTTATGCAGCAACAAATACGTGTGACAAGACGCTTGAAGAACTGCGATGTATTGAGACTGCCATTTGTACTTTTGTTGTGTCACAATCTTACTGTTACTTCAGTACTGCATTTCTACAGATTTGTGACATGATCACTTGTGTTAATCATAATCATTGGAAACAGCATGGATACTAATAATTATTAAAACACAGTAATTATCAAAACACAGATGATTATAAATTTAGAATAATGTTAGATATAGGAGTTATGTTCTTGTACTTACTGGAGATGCATGTACTTGTGTTATTCTTAACTGATTTTCCAAATCCTGAACTTTATTCTTCAGTTCTGTGTTTTCAGTTTCTAATTCTTGAATCTACAAAGCAAGTGGTTATTGCAACACCTATTGGGATATTCATTCATTTCAACAATATCTATAACTTGTCCATTTACAATAAGCTTTATCTGAGTTTTGGTAATTTAGAAGTAACGCTTAGCTAGTTATCTGATTACAAAAAATAATTAACTCTGAACATCTGTATCTTATATATTTCAACATTTCATTTCTGTTAGTCACCTCAAAAAGATGGAAGAACGAAATATTGCTTCATGCTTATCAGGTCTTTAGTTAATTTTCTTTTTAAGTATCTGTTGAAATTCTTACTAATCTGAGAATGGAAATAATGCTGTCATAGAAAACATAACATAATTACAGCAGAATGTTCCTTTTATCTCTTTAGAAGTTATAGTTCAAAACTTACTCTTTTCTGTAAACCTGCTATTTGTTTTCTTGTCTCAACATCTTTTCCTCCGGATTCCAGAAATTTTCTGTAAGCCAAGTCAAACGCTTGACCGATTGTTAAAGTTATCTCTTCCGCCTTCACATAGAACAAATTGAAAGTAGTGCATTAAAAATATTTTTATAATTACTTTCATTTCAGATGATCACAAAATACTTTACACAATTTATCACGTTCAAAGGGTTTGCTTCATCTATCATGAAATCAACACCGAAAGGAGCATGGCAAAAACTCCTTGGCAAAGTACAGAAAACATTACGAAAGCAACATAAAAATATCCCAGCCTCTTCTCCATCAGCACGACATTCAGTAGAGGGGTGTGAAAACCTCAGGTCTAGAGGAAGGGGAAATTAATGCCTCTATCTCTCTCAGCTGGGAAACAAAAATAAAACCACCTTTATAAAGAAAATAGAAGAAACTATTTTAAGCAAATTAGATTGATTAAAGAAAAAACCCTTACAAAGGACTGCTTTAGAGGATAACTGTTTAAGTTAGTAAAAGAACAGTGTAATGGATAGGGAGAGTATGCAGTCCTAGTTATCTTCTTGGAAAGACAAGGGCTGGCTGAGGTGAGATCCTTTGAAATCTGAGGGTGCTAGTGAACAAAGAGAGAAAGGGAAGAAGAGATGTACAGTAAGTGGAATATCAGGGCGGAGGGAGGAAAAGGAAGGTTGGCTTTGAAGACAAACATCACCAGCATGCAGAAGCTGCAAGGGCAATTTAAAATCCCAGGAATGTGTGTAAAAGAGACAGGATAGAAATGGAGGAGAAGTGAACAGATGTGTACAGCAATTCTGAACAATGTCTACGTAATAGAATGATATATAATTAAATGTCAATTCTATATAAGTGAATATGAAACTCTTTTCTAAAAAATAAAAATAAAAAATTTCCCTAGTGTTTTCTTTGTATATCTTAGCTACTGCAGAACAAATCAGAAAGAGAGGCTCTAGATTAAAAAAACAAACAACCAAACAACAACAAAAATAACAACAAAAAAAAAAACCACACACCACCACCTAACCACCACCACCACCACCACAAAAACCCCTGCAACTAAGCATCCGTTTTTGGTGTTGAATCCAATGTTTTTATTTGATAATTACTTTCTGCCAAGAAAAACACATGACACGTTTCAAATAGACACCATTTTCTTCATTTCCTATCCTGAAGTTTATATGCATATATTTTCTGCTATTGCACATTACTGAACAGCTGCCCTGCTTTATCTCAGACACGAGAGAACGTCAACTAATTCTCTGGTAGCGGGTCAAGGCACTAAAAACTTGACAGACGTGGCAAAGGGGTGGGAGGAAGGACAGAGAAGGGGGACTGCTGTAATAAAAAAATACCAAAAACTGAGGAAGAGAGGCTGAGGCAGACACATCACCAGAAGAGCCTGTGACGGTACCTCAACCACAGGCTTGCAGTAATCTCTGCAAACCAGCTGTGCAAACACTTCAAGCTTGGTGGGATGCACTCTGTTCTCTGAGAGTATTTCACACCCTTGGCATAGGATATTGAGCTGGGGAGTAAGCATTGTCCCAGAAAACCATCTTAGATCAAAAAAGACGACGACTCTCCTTTAAATTAATGCACCTAATTTACAAGGCACTATATTAGCAAGAAAGGTTGTATCAAAGAGAGCCCAGTTAGCAAGCAGACAATTTGCCTTTGTTAACCATTCTTGCTTTATCTTAAAAGAAATGCCATAACCGGCACCCACATTCTTCCAAAGAAGAATCTTGCATACTTACACACTTTTCACTGTCAAATACATAGCACAGATGCTTATTTGATTCTGAGTCTTTGCATATAAATGTAAATATCCTCTTGTCAGTTTTATCATCAGCACAAAATGATATCCTATGGAGCTGGCAATTATGCTGAACCTCCTGCAAATAAAAATAAAGATTATTTTCAAGGAATTGCTGCTATACTTGCTTGGGACACAGAAAATCTCTGTATACCAGAGAGCCCAAGAAATGGACTTAAGAATATAACAAAAGTTAAACTCATCTTGTCTAACAAATATTCCCATTTTTATTGAATGTAAGCAGGAAGTTTTTGTTTGGATACTGTTTATTTGGACAGTAATTTCTGTTCTAGAAAACTTTTTTTTTTTTTTTTTTATTGTTGCATTCTGTCCTTGTGCAATATATTTAGGGACTGATTATGTAAAATACTTTCTTCTTTATCCAGATGCAAACCATCTTCAGATTTCATCACCTCCCAGGTTTTGCTAAAATGGTTATACTAGAATGAGTCACTACCTTTTTACCTGAAGTGCAGAAAACGAAAATAAAATGAATTGTTATCTAGATACAGGACACTGAGAAATAAAGTAGAAATCTTAGTAATGGCTTGTTTAAGGTGTAATACAAATAGCTTTTAACTGTGTTATTTACATACTGTAGATACTGTATCTCATTTTCCACTAGAAAGCATGTACGAGCTACTTAAAAAGTTGCAGTTGCAATGTTCTTCAGCTAAGAGAGCTTGATGAGACTGAAATAAAAAAAATCAAAAAAAAATTGTTGTTTTTCTTCACATCTCTTCTTGGTATTTTATTTGGCTTATTACATGGGAAAGCAGTATTTGCTTTAAAGGAAAATATGCAGTTTAGATGTGAACTATTATCTATGGAAAAAAAGTTTCTGTGCAGCACTGGGCTTCCCAGATTGCAAGTAACTCATAAACAAAGACATGCCCTCTCTGCACGCAGCATTTTATCCAAAAATGTACCATATGGCCAATCGTTTCCCCTTCTCTTCCTCCTGCCCCAACTGGGTTCTCCTTTCTCAATCTTTACAGCTATTCCTTTGTGCATCCTATTTCTCTAGTGTCCCCAAATCTCTCACACAAATTTTTCCCATACATATAATACCACATGCTTGTTTTGGCTCTTTTAGGTTCATAGATCAGTGTAACTATTTCATATCATTTAAGGACAGAACCATTAATTTTTTTAGTTGCCCCTTTTTTGAATGTTAAATATGGAATCAGGTCCTGATACATGAGCGGGCCTCCTGTTCCTACCACAATTAATAGCCATCATTTCATTTAAACTGTTATTTTGAAAGGGCTTTTGCCAGAACATGGGGTTTGGTACCCCCTTCTGCCATACAATGTAAGGAAGATGCAAAAACTGCAGTGAAGTTGATGTGGATATTTTTATCCCCTGTGCTTATGAATTACTAAATTGTGGTTGTATCACAAGTTTGAAGAGAAAATAGGTTGCAAGTAGATACAGTCCTGAACAAAAACTAGCTTTTCTCCAAAGGCAGTATCACTCTGTGAATGGTCATAATTATTCCAGAACTAAAAAGGAGCAACAAACAGTTTGTTCAAATCCAAAATGCAACATATGAATAAAAGACTTAAGAGCACTCATATGTTACAAATTGCTGACTAATAATTGCTCATTTTGCTTGATCGTATTTATGTAATTCTTCCTCTTTGAAGTCTGTGAGAAGGATGTTTTGCTTAGTATGTAGCCCCTTCCAAAATACCAGAGCAAACAAACAAACCAAAAGCCCATCAGTGGGATGACACAATGGACCACAACTGCTGAAAAGGCAGGAATTGTTAGATGAAAAGCATACAGTAGTCCTTATGGCCCAAAGCTTACAGACAGATGGATAACACCTGAAAAACATATGCATTCTAGGGAAGGGGGGGCAAAATAATAAAGCTCAAAAATGCCAGAGGGGAAGAAAAAAATGAACGAGTTAAAGAAAGTGAGGTGCAATTCCAAAGCAGCATCATGAGGAATGAGTCACTGCAAACAAACCATCTCCTCACATTCACGAAGAACACCTACGTGGGGGCACCTACACCATGGCAACCACTTGGAATGGAATTCACCACATGCATATTAACATATAATTAACACTGCATTTTCATCTTCCTCAGAGTTTAAAAGTCCTGGTGTGGAAAGATTATAAAAATTTAATCCCGCATTGGCTAAAGTCTGTATTTTTGAGCATCACGTACCTTCTTGGGAAGATGTTACCTACATGTTGTAAGAGGAAAGAGCATTTTAAGACAATGTTTTCACCAACAGAATGGCTTTTGTTGTAACTGTTTTTAATATATAACAATATAAACATTAAAAGCAGCCAAAGCCATAAATAGTTACTGCTTTAGCATCACAGATAAGTATGTCTCTTACCTTTGTTTTTGGATCTAAAATTTTTACTCCATAGATTGAAATTTGTAATTCAACTTTGGGAGTCTTCTGGCCTTCAGATTTCTTGATATGTCTTGCAAACTATATAAAATGAAAAGCATTACAGCAATCACATTACTTTTTTTTTAATTATTATTATTACTTCTCATTTCCTCTTAACTTCTGCAAACTGGGGCTCTTTCCTTTCTTCTCCAACAAGCTCTTACAAACACCACCAACCATTCCCAAAGACACATTTGGTCACACAACAGCATCTGAGTGCATACTATAGATTATTCCTATGCTTAGGAAACTATAATTTTAAATTATTTAGTTGATTCTCTTAAAAATATTATCTGTAATTTATGCACTTAATTTACAGTGTTACATCAAATTACTAGAACAGTAGAAATATGAAAACCTTCAGACAGACAGTATGTTAACTGCTTGCTGTTTAGCAGTGAGCATTATTATTTTTTCCACATTACACTAATCCTATATGCATTTCCATACAAAGTCATGAAGGGTATGTATCATTTGTTTTAAGAAAATTAATTCTTTTAAACAGGTTCAGTGTGAAAGCACTACAGCTGTCAACACACAAATATTTGATCTATCATATTTTCAGGATCTATTTGCTAACAGTTCACTAGATGATGGCTAGACATTTCCTACAACTGGGTCATAAATCCTATTTAATATATTTTCCATCCTTTTATAAATCCTTTTTTAACAGCTGGATCTGACTTGCCTTTCCTTCATGAACACTGTGTCCAAAATAAACAAAGAGCCTAAAATTTGCTACTGCTGTCAAAAGAAGTGTCATGAACTTAGGTAACTTTCTCAGCAAAGATACGCCATTGCTCTGCACTTTGCTCTGTTACCAGCCCTTTTCCTCTCCAGTCTTTGACATCTGGGAATGCTCCTTTCAAATACATAAATAAGGACAATAACTCACTGAGGGCCAGAGGAGCTCGAGTGTCTGCTTGGCACCTATATGAACACACTCCGAGTTGTACCATGCTTCCAAGTTAGAGAACTACAAAAAAAAGCCCGCCACAGTGAAAACCCCACACCACTCTCAAAACTGACCTTTAAATCTTACTAGCCATTTTGTATTTCAACAGCTGGGATTGCTACAGTCACTGACCAAATATTTCATGAAGGTTTGTATGCGATGACTTCCTAGAGAAAACCAGCTGTTCAAAAGTTCAGCAAATCTGAACTAACTTTTTTCTGCCTGTCTTCAGTGTCACGCATCTAGCTCTTGCAATTTATACGTCCTTTTACTCCTACTTGTCTTCAAACATATTTCTCACGTATTTAAAGTATACTTTTTATACAGTCTAATAACAATCCCATAATCTTTATTTTACTTAAGGTGGGTCAACAAATATAAGTTTTTATTTTAAAAATAGAGCTCTAATTGAAAAAAAATGAAACAGGTTTACAGGCATTTTGGCTATCAATATTTTTTGACTTTCTAGGAAACTTCAAAATTGCTGTAGGAAAAATATTTTTCTTTAATAAAAATTAATCCAACCCATCCTTCCCCAAAGGCTTAACTACCAGCTAAACCTGTTTGATTTTAATGCCTCTGCTTTAAAAATACGTGATCGGCCAACAAATGTTTTATTAGCATAGACTTTTTAAAAGATGAACATAAAATTAAATCATCTTTCAGATCATTTTCATACCTTTGCATTTTGTTTTATTTTAGCTTTCCTTTCTGATTCGTGATTTGATTATAAACTTTTAGGGGGTAAAACTTCAAGGACACACATGCTGCCTTTTAAGAGTACAACAGGGCTCTGTGCTTGGCTTACTCTGTAAAACTGAATGACCACAAAACACACGCATCACCTGGAAAGCTTGGGCATTTCAATTCCCAATGCACATCACACTGCACAAAACTATACCTACCCCATAAATAATAATCCCGGAGCATGCAGTGATTTGGAACAGCCTTGAACCTGAATGAACGCTAGCTTCCTGGTCCCATTCATTATAAGGTAGATGTGCACAAGTATTTCTGTGCAGTAGTTAACAAGAAGGATAAATAATATTTAACTTTACTGACTTAAAGCCATAGTGCTTGTTAAGAATGTTGATGAAAGGCTTGGGTTTCCAACTTTAATAATCTCATCAAGGACCTGAACAGCTACAACATTAAAACATTTTTAAATAAGTGAATCTGAGTAACTTACACAAGTTTTAGAGCAGCTGGCCAAAGCTTGCTCCAAGTAGTCAAGAAGTCTTATAACGCTAAGGAAGTTCCAGAAGATGATTCCTGCCAATACTAAATAAGGGTAAACAAACTGACCCTACCACGTCTCTGCTCCCAAAAGGTATATGTAAGGTTCAAGAACTGAAGAACTTAAGCAAAATGAAATTAATTATGATCAAAAAGCTTTTTTAAAGAAAAAAAAATGCAGCTTGTCAAAATAGACAAGGTATTTGACTAAGCTTTGCATGCCATTATATTTAGGAAATGAAGCAATACAAAGAAAGTATTAGTGAAGTTAGTCTCCAGATGCAGTTATAAACAGGAAATTGTCATTGGGCAGATATGTTTCTAATGTATTCCAGCAGGGTTTATTTCTTAAGCATGACAGTATTGAAAAATGACCAGGAAGAAAATAATTACTAATAAAATTTGCAGGCTGAAAAAAAAAAAAGATTAAAAAATGAGAGAAAAAGTTACTAATGATCTGTAGTGAAATCTCAAATCATTACAGAGCAAGTCTGCAGAAGAGCAGTACTGATCTAGTGGCAAATAATGTAAAGAATACATTGCCAGTATGCAAACAAGCTACCTCTGGTGCAATAACTTTTCAATCATACATTTGGGAGCAAAATTTCTTTCTTCAGAGATAAACCTATGAAGAAAGAACTAAGTCAGTCTTGGTGTCATGGTAGGCTTTCCACAAACTGTAGACCCTTCTCATGATGCAATGCTCAGGAAGAATAATGCAATCATTGGATATTTTGAATTAATCCTTAAGAAGACCACAGAGGATGCACTGTATCAGCTGCTTATGAAACCACAACTCAAATTCTACATTCTGAGGTTTTCATATTCAGAGGAATGTTGACAAAAAGGAGAAAACATACTAAATATTTGCAAGAGTTAGCAGAGGGCCAGAAAGGTGCTTTATAAGCAGCTCTATCAACTACAGAAATGGTGCAAATCAAAAGCAAGTTACTCATGGAAGACATAAGGAAAAGAATCTCTTCACCACGGATATCCAAGAGAGATGAACAAGCTTTTAAATCAAAGGTTTACTGAGATCCAGTGATTGAAAAGTACGTGTCGATAAATTCAGAAAATCTGTAGCTACTGTAGCTATTTTCTTAATGCTTTTCCTGCCCACTCCCTGATCTGTGTAATAACAGATACCATACAGATAAAGACGAGTAATTTTATTTGTATCGGACCTCTTCAGAATGCCTGGTTCAGCCACTTCGTAAACTTGCGTAGGTTTTGACCAGCAGATCTGAACCCATACTCAGGTATCTGTCACTTGATTTTTTTCTCCTCTCCCTATTACTTCTACATGTTCATTCTTGCTAACATGGACTCTTGGGGGCCTCTGGACACAGGAGTTTTACACTCCTAATTTTGTTCTTCAGCACATGCTGCAAACAAAGTAATATTTGTAGCTCACGCAGTAACAACATTATTTAAGAGCGTAAAAATCTGTAGCCTCCCATTGGCATAAAAGTGGACAATGATACAAAATTATAATGAATCATAGCATGGCTTGGGACGAGATACAACGGTCCAAATTCTTAAGCAGTTAGCTTATACATATACTGCTCTCAGGCAAGACACCCAAATTTGGCCCAATCATAGTATGAACAGATCAGTAGAATGAGATAGTTTTTATTTAACTGCTTTAGAATTAACATTGTATTTTAATATAGTTTAAAATAATTTAATTCCCTTTAAAGGGAAGCAAGATATACAAATCAATCTATTTTCTATGGTATTATTTTGCTTTTCAATGAAAGAAAAAACTCCCATATGTCTTATCCTTTATTAAAGTACCAGGGAAAACAACATATTTTCATATTATTATTAAAAATATATTTGAAATGCTTATGAATTGAGCATTAGTAAACTGCAATCAGAAGGCTAATTAGCAGACCCAACATTTCAAAATCAGACAGGAGCTTCAGCTAAAAAAAATAGTAGTTAAAAACTTTTCAGCCCAAATCAATTTTAACTTATGCATATCAAATCTATGTGCCTTTATTGAATATATACACCTCTTTTGGTGATTTAGAAGAACCATGAAATGTCAAAGGTGGAAGTTTCTGTGATTTGGGTGCTAATCTTCAGCTGAGGCTACAAAGGTTCAATTCCTTCATTTTACAGACTTCCTGTGTGTCAGACACCACGTGCCACTTCATGTGAACATCTTTAAAGGTGTCTGTCGGGGGGTAACATAGTTATCTAAGCCGAAAGACAGCTTTCTACCAAGCTTTGAGAAGATGATTTTCCTCTACTTTTTCATAACAACATTCAGAGATGCCTGACGAAAACCATCACCATTTCTCCTAGGTCCTATTATGGTCCAAGCTCTCATGCACATCTTATGTGGATCTAATGAAATTATATTATGAAATTATGAAATTATAATCAATGAGCAGGAAGGTGGGTAAAAGAGAACAGCCATAACTGAAACAAGAACAGCCCAAAACACAAGTGTTTACTTCCAGTTTCTCCCTAACCCTGCTCCACAGCACTTTCTTACTAGGGGTCTGGCTATGCTGCCCTTTCCATCTGTTGTGCTGATCTTGCAATCTCTTCTCACCTCTGGCAACCCTTCAACTTTTTGACAAGGTCCAAATTCATTTCTGCAGACAAATTGAAACATTATGTCCCTCCTTAATTAAAATAACGTATCATTTTACTTTATTTTATCAAGTGTGATTTGACATTTACACTTTTGACTAACATAGACTTATTCTGATCCAACATCTTGGTACCACTTTGCTGAGTATTTGTTTCATTTTATAGAATTAACTAGAAAACTGAAAGGAAAAAAAATGTAATAAATTATGAGAACAGTCCCCCTTATCTGCAGAACATCAGCTCCACCTGCTGGTGAAAGTAAGTTCAAGGAGTTGCATGCTAGTTTCGCACAAAACTTTATTTTGGCAAGTGAAAAATTCTGTGTGTTTTATGAGTGGAAAGCTTTTGATTTAAAGAAGTGAAGAGTTTCATTACAAATGTATTTTCTCATATAGTTTGATGATGTGATGAAAAAATAGCTTACAGTGACCGTATTCAAACGTGTGTTGAGTCATATTTTTTTTTTTTACTGCTAGCTATTAATTTTCATTAAAAACAATCTGTGATTAACAAAATTGTGATTAAAAACAATCTGTATATGATCAAAAATACAGCACCAGAAGCTACATACTTTAAAATGTATATATAGCAACTCTCACTCCAAAAACCACTAAGAACTTTTCCTTTCATTATAAGGCAATAGCTTACAAGCTGTTTTTTTTTATTTTTTTATTTTTTTTTTTTTTTTTAAAAGTAACATTCTCTAAAAGAAGTAAGAGGTTTGTGTTAATAATAAAAGTCAGTATCTCTAGGCTTCTCTTCAAAGAATTCCGATACAGAACATAAATCAACATTTTATGTTGTAAGTATTCAATAGCTTGAGGATTGCTTCAAACATAATCTGTTTTTATTTGCTCTCTGACATTCTGTTCCAATATTTTTCAGTTGTTTCCAAAAATTGTCTTTAATTACTTTGAGTTTTGTAATAATCTTGAAATCTGAGATTCCATGTATTATTTGTCAATTCAGCTCCGAACTTCCAAATGTGAAGAGAACGTTGCCACTCTGTCAGCAGTGATGCTGACACACATCTCCAAGGTGGTTTATGTAGGTAACACACATAAAAAGTTAAGACAGCTATTTATATACTCCATTGGCAGAAGAATATACTAAAAATTCCTATTTGTAAGTTTTCATGCTAAGCTGCCAGATGTTTTTGCCCAAGAAAGGAAAAATAGTTCTGGATCTTCACGCATGTCAGAGAACAGGTGGTTGAAATCCTGGTTTCAGAGCAAAGTATTTTAAGGGACCATATCTTATAATCCAACATACCAAAAACCTGTAGTGTTCAGTAAAAGCCCAGGGTATCGTGGATCCACCAGTGAACTGTCTTGATAGACAGCGACACTCAGCAGATGCTTTACTTTAGGAGGAGTCTAAGATAACAACGTGAAATTGAAGCTTCCCCGTGCCAGGCTATTATATTAACATTATTTTTGCACTGAGCTAACTTTGTTCTGTATGGTGTTATTGTATAAATGGAAAGCATCCAACACATCAGGTTTCACTTCACTATTACCTGTAAACTGTGTAAGGTACATACAAAACCATACACTTTGTTTCTATATGCAGTATGCTGCTTCTGTTAAAAAAAGGATGATATGTACACATACTTACACGTGAAATGTGTACGTGAAATAGGCGTTCATGTCTGACAACTTGCAATACAGTACATCTTTTTAGCATAAAAGACTAAGAATTGACTAAGCTGGTCTTTAAAGGCAGCTGTACTCTTTTTAGTAGAACAAAATGACAGTGACGAACTGTTTCAATACAACTGAACACAATTACTACGCAGTTGTGTAAAGAAAGCTTATTCAAGGGAACCCTCAATCTTACAAGCTGAAATACATGAAGTGTGGTTCATGCCCTTACTCCCCTGCCTCCCCCTTTCCCCCCCACCTTTTTTTTTTTTTTTTTGTTATTATGGTAATAACACAGAACCAAGATTTTCCATATAGACTCCCTAATTTTCCATACATTCAGCGGGGCTCTTGTTTAAGTGAACACGGAAAATCCTAGTAGTAGTTATGGAAAGTACAATAATAGGCAGAACAATTTTTACAGCTAAATAATAAACCAATGCTCCAGTAGCATATTCAGCAGCCCAGCACAGACCAGCACAATTCCACTGTGAGGTGACTTAGCAAACAAACCAAATTACCATTTCCCACCACAACTCACGGCATTTGGAGAGCTTTAAAGATATTGGCTGTCACTAACAGTAAGGTCAAGGCTGTATCTGATAATATGGACACAATAGGGAAATGTCTACACGCCAGTGAAAAGACCAGCAAAAGTAACTGCTTCCAGAACTCATTAATTTATCTGGAAACATCTGCAAAGTGTCTTATCTGTGTGAATAGCTTAAGAATACATTCTATTTGTATTTCATTACAAAGGTTCCTTACCTTTAACTTTCTAACTGCATCTCTGACAACTTCTGTGCCTTTGGGCTGCTCTACTTCGGTGCTGCCAAGAAACTGAAAATAGCGTAATTGTGAGAAATAAGATCGGCCCGACTCAAGTAAATATACTTCCCAACTATTTCCAAATAATATTTTGGAAAGACAATCATTTCAATAGTTAATAACATATCTATACATAGCTATTCATAATCAAGAAAGTAACAAGAATTAAATTATAGTCAGACAAACGAGTTATTAAAAGCAACTTTTAAAACCATTTTATATATCTTGAACCTACAACAAGTCAGGAATTACAGGTTAAGTACCTTTTTCCACTGGGAAACTGTCATTCTGGTGATTTCTCTTTTTGAGAATAAAGAAAACATACAAAAGCTGGGATATAAGATAATTCCCATTGATCAAAATGGGCCAATGATTTGGACTAGGTAACTAAAAATTACATACCATGATACAAGACAAAGTAAAAAGGAGTGATTCTAGTCTCACAGCTGCTTGGTACAGTAATTTCATAGATTTAAAGGAAACAGGTCCTAACTTATATTTAGGCTCAGATTCAAAGAATTTTTAATACAGGTTACATTTTTGGTTTTTAGTGGAAACCAAGCGTACACCTGTAAATACACAAATCATGATATTGCTACAGGATCTTACCATTTCTTTATTTGCACACTGAAATTCCTTTACGTCCTTCTGTGCAGTTTTGCTTGTTTCTACTAAACTTTATGAACATTGAGATAATCCAGCTCAAACTGCATTTGTTTGTGTAATAATTATGGATTGCCCACCCGATTTCAACATTGAGGTACACTTGATTTAGTCACACCATGTACCTGTAATATGCCAACATAATGCTAGCAAGAAAAGATGAATACCCTCTTTCCTCTGAAGTATACAAGTTTCTCTGCGTGACACGATACAGAAAGGTTTTATAACTTTTAATTCTTAGCAGTTTCAAAAGCAACTTGAGTTTGTCAAGCTACAGATGCTTTCAACACTAACTCAAAAGGTTTTTTTGTTTGTTTGTTTTTAACTTTACTGACAGCCTATATGCTCAAGCTGTACAGTGGCCAAGAAGCTTTGCAGCTCTACTGATAATTAAGTCTTCTTATAAATTTGCTATTGACAGAAATGTGTTGTGTCACCTTGAATATAACAGGGTATAGATCAAAACACAGCAATCCAGGCTCATCTGCTGTCAATGCTCCCTGATATTATAACTCTCTAGTTAGGAGACCAAAGTTTTCCAATAACAAAGCAGAAATCTCTACTATTGATTTGTTGTCTTTCATGTAACAACTCCAACCACTTCAGTTAAGGGATGTGCTCTTCCCTGGAAAAGTGAAAGCTACAGAAAATGCATATAGAAGATACCTGAATTATGGACACTATATGTGACATACAGACATGCATATTTATACACCACCCACTTGGCACAACATGAGGCAAAAGTATAATTGCTGTAGGTTTTGTGACAAGGCAGGGCTGAGGCGTTACTACGTTATATATGCAGTAGAGGAATCCTGCATAAACAGAGGAAATAACAGCTGCAGGTGTGGACAAGGCTCAGATGAACGGCATGCAGAGGTCCCTGTTGTGTGCAGTTGAGGTCCCTGTTGTGTGCAGTTGAGGTGGAAGAGCATACTTCAGCTTCCTCCTCTTTGGACAGTTTTGAAACTTGCAGCTCCAGGGGCTCCATCAGTGTCAGCAGACCGATACTCCTCAATACACACTGAGATTGTGTCGAGTGCCCTTCTAGATGTCCTGGGGTAGCTGCCTCGCCTGCAGCCCCTTCCCTCATTTCTGATCATGGAAGGGAAGGGGCACTAGATGTCTAAGTACAGAGAGAAACTGCTGAAAGCACAGTTTAAAATGACTCATAACCCCCCCAAAAATACATACAAATTTCATTTGCTAAATATGTTATAAAAGAAATCACCAAGACTTGAAGTATATGGAAACATCATGAGCATTATATCAATATTTATGGAACATAATGTCACTAGCCCAGATTCTCCCAATCATTTGCAATGCCCTACCTTCCATATGAACATCCGTTTCGACATTAAACATTGCAACTGACATTTTTAATACACTCAGCAATTTGAACTTAGAATTACAGCTTACATTTACCAAACTGTTCAGCATAGGGAAATACAGCAAGATGCATTTAATCTATAAATAGAAAGGAGATTTGTAGCATTACTGTCAATATCACTCGGAGATGATGAGACCATATGTGCCATGGGTTATATGGTTTACATGTGATATATATTTGTATGTCTGTTAACTGCAGTTCTACTTTTTATTCTGATTTTTAGTCATAACTGCTTACATTTTGTGTCTGACATCCATAAGCTCTCTTTTTTTCTTTTTCTTTTTTTTTTTTTTTTAAAGATATGGTAATCAAGTGAAAAACAAGAGCAAATATTCTAAACATTTTTATTAATTGGACTGATTTATTTTGGGGCAAAATATTAACAGAACTTCAGATCAAGACTACTTATTTTCTAATTACAATGAAGCATGACTATACAATATAGGCTAGTATGTAATACAATATAAGTTATATGTAAAGTATGACAATACAGTATAGCTAACATATTAACTAGAGGCTCTTTACTGCATGCTGTTTCATCTGCTTCACACATTTTCTATGTCATCTGCCACACCACTGCATTTTTTTCATATTAACTACCAATTCCTATGGCATTACTCACAGTAGTTAAGCAAATGCATAAATTGAGACTTTAGATGACAAGCTCAATGGCATGAAGGCCACTGTGTTTGTATAATCCCAAACATAACTGATGCTCTGTCACCTCTGGGACTTCAAAAATAATAAATAACTAATTCATCATCCTCAGAAATCTGGGAGATGGCTATTTCCTTACTGTCTTTTCAGCAGATTTTTCTCACTGAATCTCACACAAACACACAGAGTACAAAAATATTTTATATCTGGAGTCCAGTACAGTTGTGGCGTTGCAAGTATAAATATTCATAGTGGAAGAGGCTCTAGAAGAGAAACTTCAAATCAAAGCTGATAAATATTAGACTCCCATTTTCAAGACAAGGGTCCTTTAGGAAGCAGGTTTGTAGAAAGATGGGAACTTGTTAAGTCAGTGATTGCTTCAGGTTCTGTCCCACAGCTGGCTCTGCAGAGCCGTCTGACAAGGAACACCACCACCATGAAACATAACTATTCCTGAAAGTCAAGCTATTACCACTCCTACTCCTAGTAGAGAAAATAATGTAGCACTTCTCCTTCAAATCATTCAGTATTAACCCTAAATGCAATTTAATAAATGCATTAATTCCTTAGGCATTCGTTAACATTAAATACATAATACAGGTTAAAATATTTACATGATTGTGTTAGAAATGTTTACTCTTTGCAAGTAGTAAAAGGCTTCTTCTTCAAGTTGGTGCACTGTGTGCATAATAAGCCAATTCAAACAAAAAGGCTCAGCAAGTTAGTCAGATGTGCCACCAGACCCATCTCTGTAAATATTTATGTATTATTAAGTTTAGTGCTAATGAGAAGTTTTTCCAGAATCAAACCAAGTTCCATTTGAATTATTTAAGAAGTTTAAAGCTCATGACATCTAATACTCTGTATAAATATATAGCAGACTAGGGCATATTTATTTCCAAATTACTATTCATTTTTCATTGCAGTCTGCCATTCTTCCAAACACATTCCCTACAAAACTGACAAAAGTCTCAGTTTCTAATGCAATACTTATTCTGCTCTCACTTGCAGCTGGTTATAGTCAGAAGTAACTTCTATGACATCAACAGATCCTATCAGTCAGTTTAACAGATTTTTTTCATTTAAAGTATATTAAGGTTTGTTTTTCCCTTACTGATGTTTGCTATTAAGAAAGTGAGCTTCTGAGCAGCCATACACAAGACAAACACCTCAGATCAAATTCTTTATAATCCAATATTAGCTGAGGACCAGATGTGCTTGCTCCACATACAAAGATTTGCAAGATAGTGCAGCTGTGGAGAATTACCAGGATCTCTTTCATCTTATTAGAATCAACAGAAGTTTTATCATTGACAGCAACTGGAACAATAATTCTGCTCTGCAATGGCCAGGACTGTTGTCTTATACAGCAAACTAGTAAACAGACCCCTTGTGGGTAATCAACTCCATGCAGAAGGAAGAGTTAAATGAAAATTTTACTCTGTATTTAACTTAAGGAAGACATGTTTTGGTTCAATTCCACAGCGAAATTCTTAAAAATGCTTTTAAAGCTGTATTTTGGCTGGAGAAATTATTAAAATAATAGCTATTAATAAGGTCAGGTGAGTTGTTAACACTGTTTATTTTTTTGTTTGTTTTTTCCTTGCCATTCACAAGACACTCTCCAGTAATTCTTCCCAATCTGCTTAGATTTTGTCTCTCAAAATTGCACTCATTTCAACATTTTCACACACAAGGTCTATCCAGGTGCTTTTCTTCAAAAATTACAGGGAATTAAAACAAAACAAAAACGCATCCACCCTTAGGAATAACAAGTTTTACTGGAGTCAAAAGCATCACTAAAGAAAATATTGATTAAGAAACAGTTTTAGGTACATTTTTGAATATGTATATAGACTTCCACTCTTCCAGTAGAGAGCAGTGTAGGATATATTAGTAATAAAACATCTGTTTACTTTTGCCATCCTGTTTCAATTAAAAACAAAAAAAACCCCTACAGTCTTTCATAGTGACGTATTTCTTTATGACCATGAAAACCTTGAATGTGAAGAAATGTTCTCTTATGCAGATTTATATGCCATTAAACAACAACAACAACAAAAAGTACTTGCTGAATTAATACTGTAAAGAAAGAGAAAACAAGTAATGCAAACTACTGGATACCTGCTGCCAACATTTGACAAATTAACTTCACAAAAGAATTTGATGGAATGCTTATTTACTGATTAAAATCCACATTCTAATAGCAGCAGAATGACAGTACACAATAGAGAACTAGGATGAAAGAGCTGGGAGACCAGTTCTGAATCTACACCGAAAATGTACAAATGTCTAAGCTGTTAATCATATCCTAAGATATGAACAATTTTTGTTCAGCCTTGCAGACATGAGTCTTCTCTGTCAAACAGAGGTTTCTCTGTCAAACAGAGGTACAGGGACTACAAAAATGCCCATCTCTTCCTATTTTGGGTTCCTTCTCTTCCCACTCCCTACATTCAAGTTCTCCCCCTGTAACAGCTTCCTTAGTTCTCTGCCAGTGAGTCTTTGCCCAGGTACAGAAATGTCTGCATTTTCCCCTTTAGGGATCTGCACGTATCTAGCAACACCTTAAAAACAACTGTCTGTCCCGGACATGACTGCTGCTCAGATGAAATCAGAAATCAAAATTGACCACACGAGAGTACGGAGAGAAATGTGCCACAGACATCAGCACTTTTACCAAATAACCCCTGCTCATCTGAAATGTAGCATTAGGCATAATTAGTGGCTCTGATAGAGGAAAAACATTTTCGGCATTTTTCTGAGGGAGTATTCAGGTACTATTTGCAAAAAAAAAAAAAGACCTGACTGCATGACTAGAAATATATTGAAAAAATAAGTGTTTTTAATGGAAAAAAATAAGTGTATTTAATGGAAATTAAATATTATCAGGTATTTCATCCATCAGGATTAAACCACAAGTGTGAGAGAAAATACAGGTGAAAATGTTTAACGCAAATAATTATAGCAAATAAACATAAAGAAAGAAAAACAACGATAAAATACTAAAATGTTGACAAAAATACATTATTAGAGAAATGAACCTAAAATTATTAGATAACCTTTAACTGCAGAATCTTTGAGACACAGTTTTGGAAAACATGCCATGCTTCATTTTAAGCAACCAGCAAGCCCTGATGGTTAATTTTTACCTATTTTCTAGTAGTGTAGTAACTAAAAACTCTTTACTAACTAATGTGTAAGTAATCATCTCAGTCTTTAAATTTGATGCAATGTATAAATAATAAAGAAGATAATTTTATAACTACAGATTAACATGCCTTTGAACAGCTGATGGACATACATAATACAGACATTTATTGGAACTGTTCTTGCCAGGAACCTGAATGTTGGAAGCAGAAATATCTAGAGAGATTCTGGTATGGATGCGTGAGGAACTGAGGATATTAGGCAGTCCTAGTCTTGCCTACACCTGTCTTCTGACCCATGGATAGCTCTGATGAGAAATTACATCTCTTCTCACCCGAAAGAGACTTAAAGCCCGGTCCACGTAAGCTAAATCCAAGTAAGCTTGGTGTAAATTTAAAGGCAAAAAATAACTGCACCAGGTTAGATTCAAGTGCCACTGCATTTTAACCCACAGCCACAAGAAAAGGCAAACACAATAGGAGTATATATTCTATATTAATATAACCAGTGTTTTTGCAAGCAGAACTTCAGGAGAACGCAGGAAACACTTTGTAAGAGATGAAAGCTTCTCCGAGGAGTCAGCGTGGTAATATGCTAGGAAAGCTATCAACAGGGATATATTTGAAACCAAGTCAGATTGCAACACCATACCAGAGATGTTCTCTGCATAAAAACATCTCATCCTAAAGGTAAAGGAATGTTAAGAGATACAGCTGGTATCTCCACACGGAAGATAAAAGCAGGCTGAAACAGAGAAAGAAAGCTAAAAAGGTAAAAAGCTTATCTTGTCAGGACTGTCACTGTAGAAAATAACAGCCGTACAAGAAAAAAACATTCCCTATTTTTTCAGTCCATCAATCTCTACAGAGTGCTTCAGAAGCGCATATCAAACTGTATCATGCCTGAAGAGCTGTCAGGCTGAATCTGGAGCTTCCAATGGAGCTGAGGGGCTGGGGAGGGCTGCACGCTGCACTCCCCCGGCACACCCCATTATCAGCTTCCCAGATTTTCACCACAGGCAAAGTGAGAATAAATACAGCTTCAGGCAGATTTACTTCCTCCTCAAACTGGAAGAGGAAAAAAGCAGTTCTATACCTCTGCTCTGCAGACCTGTTCGGTGCAGTTAAGGATTCACTGCTGGTTCAAGTGAGCTCTACATTAGTACCCAGCAGGAGCACACGGGCAGCAGCAGGATCATATGAACAGCCCTGATGAATACTCCAGGTTTGAGCAAAGAAGTGCAAGCTCAAGTAATTTTTAGAAAATGTATAAAAAGCTGTTGCTGTATGGGAAAAGAGCTTAAAAGGGAAGATTTTAAACATGCACAAATGATTGCATCAAAGGTCTGCTTTTCTTTTAAGCACATTTCCCATAGCTGGTATATTAACAAAACAATATAAAAATCAAAGAGAATATTTGCCCTGAAAGGAAAACAGGAAGGGACAAAAGAGAAGGGGAAGATGCTAGAGTGAGCAAATTTATCTCTGGAGGAAAGTCATTTCTTATCATATATTTCCTGGTTGTGACTGGGGCATGCCTTCTTCACGTGTGCTGCACTGTCATGACCTTTCACATGTAAGAATCCTTTGCTCAGAGACTAGATAAGATGAAGAAGTTAAACAAACAAACAAACAAAAACCAA
The DNA here is from genome assembly GCA_011074415.1 of Stictonetta naevosa. Lineage (NCBI taxonomy): Eukaryota > Metazoa > Chordata > Aves > Anseriformes > Anatidae > Stictonetta > Stictonetta naevosa. The sequence goes on from CM021703.1 coordinate 4,698,918, forward strand.
AACACTACCAAACTTAGTTTGGAAATAGTTGGGATATACTCTGTGTCTTGAGTTGTGGTCTTTCCATGTTAGAACAAATTTTATTTGATTTTTTTTTTTTCCCCCCAAAGGATCCATCCACTCCTTTTATTGCAACAGCGGATGTCTGTGGATAATCCAAGGGCATCATCTTCAAGTCATAACAGCTCCTTTGCTTCAGTACAGAAACTATGAGAACTTTACAGATATTCATCTAGTCTCCTTGGAAACAATGGCATCACATTTGTATCTTTTTTTCACCATTATTATTCATCAGCTCTGCAGAGCTTCTTGTAGTGTGCCACTGTTATCTCATGAATGTTTTAGGTTAACAAATAAGAAAGAACTCACCAGATGAGCATATCGCTGACCAGTGTGATCTGGCTTAACACATTTATGGTCTTTGTGAGTCGCTCCTGACTTGCCTAGAAAATAGCTGAGCCATCCCTGGCTAGAGACACTCAGTAACTCCAGCTCCTGCAATCCTCCATCATTACTGTCATATTAGTTCACATTTCATTTAGTCTCTGACCTTCAAGAACTAGAAGAACTAGCAAGTCTGAATTCACTGTCGAAACTTAAAATATAGCATCTCTTTCTTCATGTAAGAGTTATCATTACTGAACAAACATTCAGTGATGGCGATTATTCAAGCAGACTTTAATTCTGTTCATGCAGTTGCACAGAAAAGGGTACTTGAACACTCACAGGAACTATTCTGTGAACGTACCACATATCCAGACAGGGAAAACAGAACTGACAAACTTGGCATGTCCTTCAGAAAGGTATATTCCAAACACGAAGCCTCTGATACTTGGTCACCAAAGACAAAATACTTCTGAGATGCCTCAATTCTGAGGATTGTATTCTTGACTGGATTATTGCCACTGCAAAAATATTTACATAAACCTGTTTTCATTACTAGAAAACTCTACCTTGACTGAAGAGTCTACCCCAAAATAATTCACATTCAGTATTTTCAACTTCAAACATTCAGCCTAATAAAAGAATAGGCAGATTTTCAGCTTTACAAGCCCGTGATTTACAAGCCCATGATTCAGCTTTTTCAGTATTTTAAACTTTCAAATATTAAGCCTAATGAGAGAATAGGCAGATTTTCAGCTTTACAAGCCCATGACAGGACAGTAGACTTAGTTCTGCACCACAGGAATTGGATTTGACTGAAGTGTCATTTCTTTATGGAAGTAGTGAAGTTAGACTAAGCCATCAAAATTTAATGAAATACTTTTTTTTTTTTTTTTTTTCTCACCACAACAGAGATATTTTCAAATATCTTAACATAAAGAAGTTGACATCTCGTTTGCATTTTTTTTTTTTTTTTTCATAAAGGAGACTCCAGCATAGTGATTTAACTGAATTAACAGTAAAACACAACTTCGGCAACTCCTATATTCCACTCATACGTACTGGAGTAGTACAAATATTTCTGTTTACAGATCCCTTTGCAAAGATATCCAACATACTGCTAGAAACCTAAGAATGCAGAGACCACCTTCCTTTAATCCCCACTTAATCACTGCAGATGCTAACTAGCAACACCGGCAAGCCTAAAGGGAACTGCACTGCACCACAGGGTGAAAAAATATTTTCATTGCTACTACTTGCAAAAAAACACTAGTCCACCCCAACTGAGGCTACAGTTCATTTTCTTTAGTATTCCCATAAAGCTAATAGAGGACCCCCAAAAACAAAGAAAAAAACCAACAAAACACAACAAAACTGTGAAGAACAAACTAATAAAAGAAAACCAGAGTCTAGTACAGCACTATCATTAAAGGAACAGTAAGATGAAGACACCAAGCGGTGGTGTTCTCGCAACAAGTTTCTTGGCAGTTATCAGTATAACACCCTGTGTACAACACACAAAACTGCTGTCCTAGTTTTTCACTCTGCTTTGCCCAAAGTATCAGCCCCCTGTTTTTCAGAACACCACTGTTCCTCTAAGTGTAGCACGCACTGATCTGCTCTGTGTTAGCATTCTGCAAGCAATCTAGCATTTTTTTCCCCCACAAAATATATCAAGTTAAAGCTTGAAGCTGATTTACTTGAGCTCCATCTGTCTTGCTGACTTCACTGTTGCTGCAAAATATGCAGGCTAATAAAGCCTTCCTAAAAATAATGAAAATTGAGCTGAGCTGAAGAAACAAAACATGTTTTCAATATTTGATAACAAAAACTATCTTAGTTTGTAAAACTGGCAAAACCGATCTACTTTACCAATAAGATGAAGCTCGGTAAAATTTGGAGTATTTTCATTAACTCAGAACATCATTCATGGAGCCAGTTGCACCAGGGGTGCATCTCCAAGCCACATGAGTAAACAGGCCATGACATCATTCAGACAGCAGTTGTTCCTTCAAAGAGATATTTCCCAGATGATTTCATTGTTAGGCATACATTTAGAGGAACACAGGCTTCACATTCTTCCTTTCAAACAAGATGTACGAGAACAAGGAGTTTCCACGTGCCATTTCAAGGTGGGATTGTGCAATTCTAAGTGCTCAGCTGGCAATAACTTCTTCAGATTGAAGCTGGGACACAAAATCATCACAGCTGTTGTTCAATGTAAATCAGCTCTACAAGATGTGGAAGAAATTGTAATGGATTTTTTTATACATATATTAATAAAGACAAACAGAAAATATTGAAGCTACTCTTTTGTAGTGAAAAATATTAACAACACCTTACAAAAGCAGACATAATGCCACACACATTTCCAATTTTTGTGAATGAAGTTTATTTTCGTCTAAACCCATTTTTACCTCCCTTGTCCATCACTAACATGACAATGCTGAACTTGCAGTATCACACACTTGCCATGGCAACATGCAGTGATACTATAAACACAGAAACAGGAATTCCCTGTGGGATAAAACAGAAGAAGTCACAGTTAGGAACAAAACTCTCATTCAAACACAGACAGCCTTAGTAATAGGAACAAGTAACTATTGACCATTACTCTTGCTTTATTAAAGTCCTTTTCCATTTTATTCATATGAAATATGAAGTCACCTATTTTAAGGATGTTGCACCCCTTCTAAATTAGGACCTGTAATACTGTAAGCCTTACTATACCACAAATGAAAAGAAATGACTCTTTTTTTAATTATTGATTCATAGAAACACTTGGCTGTCAAACAGAGAACAAGCAGCATGCCAGAAAACAGATATTTTGGGGAAAGAATCACAAATGCATCGAGCTAGTCATTTAACTTTAGTACACTGGAAACTTAGCAGTACTTTCAACGATTATTTCATACAACAAAAATTTTAAACATAATCTGAACATTTAACTCTAATTACCATAGATCATCTCCTCTTTAAAATGTAGTGTTATAGCTATAATTTCTCTAACAAACGCTTTTTTATACGTACATTCCAAGCAGAAATGTGACTCCAAGGAGAAAATGGACACCACAAGGACAGATATTTGTAAATACGTACATTAACAGAAATGTGAACTGAGAATTAGCTTTGGGTGGGTTTGTTGTTTGTCATTGTTTTGTTTTTGTTTTCTATACTGTAGTTCCTATACTGAGAATCACCATTTGAAAAAAATAAACAGCCAACATTTTCTTAGTAAAGCAATTTCAGTAATGAAAAAGCTGAGTCAGTAAAATGTAATTCCTAATCACATTAATAATCTACATAGATGTGCTTAAGTAAATGTACATAAATTAATAGCAGTATTTTGACATAAGTGGCCAAGAAAATGTGTTTTCTGACAGAAAAATGTCTTTTTTTTTTTCCTTTGCTCCTAAAAACACTTCCTAAGCTACATCTACTACCCTAAGAGTATTGTTAATTTTATGCAAATGACATCTGTAGTGTCTTCTCGAGTCACCAGATTCACAAAACACCCTCAGAAGTTTGAGAGAATAATTGACTGCGGTAGCCAAGTAAATATCAGATGAGTTTAGTTTCTGTGGGAGTTGAAGAGGGAGAAGCTCCATGAGCAGAGAAAAAAACAAAACAAAACAAACAAAAAACCATATGTGACAAAGCAGAGCAAAAATTGTGACACCCTGAAGCCCCCAAACTGCATTAAACTTGAAGCTCTGAGAAAATATCTTAAAATCAAGTGGGTATCTTGTGGGAAAAGGGACAGGAAAGCCAGCACAGATTTTCTTGTATTGGTTTAGTTATATTGTTATATTGGATTTTTTTAATTTTTTTTTTTCTTCTTTCATGTAACCAGAACACAGTCTTCTCACAGCCGATTATTGCTTTATATTGTTTCATGTAAAGGACGGTCTTTCTTTCATTCATATGATCTCACATTAAAGCCAGCTATAAAATCTACATACAGGGATCACTGTTATTGGACACATGGCCTTCAGTATCTTCAAGAACATCAGTAACTAGCAGTTTTTCCAAACCTAGCTGTGAAGAGAGCTATTTAATCCAAGATGCTGGTAACAGACGGCACTGCCTTTTTACTCTACCATTACAGAGATATTTGAAACAAGTTTGCAGAGCACTACCTAAATATAGAAAATATTTTCCTCTAAACAATATAGATCACAGGGAATCAGATTTTTAATTAGAAAGATTATTTTAACAACTGAAAAGTTGTTTAATTGTGACATATTCAACCTGTCAGCACGAAGTATGAAGTGAAACCACCGTCACCTAGACCTTAACACATCTGCTAACTGGAAGGTTGATAAGTAGATGAGATGGACACCTCAAATGAACTATTCAAAAGAGCTGGAAATGACTTTGTACGTTATTTTACAACAGCAATTAATCCAACTCTGTAATGTTATCTGTCACTTATTTCATATAAAAGATTATGCTTTTCAATAAAAAGGGCTACCTTCTGGTGCTAAAGTAGTAAAATTAATCTCATCTAGATCTTTGTAGTGATGCTCGCATTCTCATCTGAGTGCAAAATAAGAATTGTATTTTAAAAACAATTGCATAAGGATTTAGTCTTTAAAGTAGCCACATAATCCTTTTACTAAGAGACTAGATACTGAGAATACATTTAGTCTTGAGCTCAAGGCACTGAAGTAGAATTCAGAATTTGAGATCTGATTAAAGAACAGTCATTTGGGACAAATTTGCAGAAGACATCCAGTATTACCTCAGTTCCATATCTTTAGGGTAATAATTCACCCATTTCTTGTCTCCATTATAGCTTAATTACTCTTTCTGAAGAGTAAGCTCATTAGAGGTAATTCCAAGGTGTTCTGTCACTTACTTCTTCTGAACTTTGATCTATGATTATTTGCATCACAGTAGCACCTAAAGGCTCCATCTCATTATTCTAGAGGCTGCACAAACAACACAAAGATAGCCCTTAGCTTCAAGGAATTGATGATCTAAGTGAACTGTGATAAATGATGATAAACTCTTGGAAACACACAGCATAATTTCAGTTAGTACCTCTAAGTGTTACTAAAAATCAATATAAAACATTGAGCCACATTCTTCCTTGTAAACAACATTCTAACAGCTACTAAAAATACAAGTAAAAAGCTAAAACTAGCATAAAATGAACAGAATGCTCTCAAATTTTAAGACAAAAAGCATGCAATTGAGGCTCGATTTTCCCACCTTCCTCAATTCCAGGGGAAGATTCCAAGCCCCTGAAATATGGCACAAAACAAGTAAGGAGAATTCACCAGACAATATATGAAATCAAGACAACTTATACCATGTCATTTAGAAGTCCATTAAGTTAATAATAATAATATATATATTATATATATATATATATATTATATATATATATATATATATATATATATATATATATAAATCCCCGGAGCTGTATCTACTTTTAAACCTTTTAAAACTGGTTGGAACATTAAGTATGCACATGCAGCTTTGGTGAATACTTTTCCATTTTGAGAATGGTTTGACTCTAACACTTGCAGTTCCTCAAAGCCTCATGTAGTGCAAGTTGAATATGGCCTCTGAATGTTGACTTACGATGACCCAAACATTCCTGATTTCAATGGATTTCCAGCAACAAGCCTATATTCTAGAGCAGACAACTTTCCTCCTACCTAATCTTATTAGCTGAATACTCTAATTCATGCAATTTACTGAGTAACTTCTCTGACTCTCTGTCTAGGATCTCCTATTTCAAAAGCACAAAAGTGCTACAGCAATAATAAGAGATATGCCTCAGGCACATTTTCAGTCAGTGCTTCAAATGATCTGCTCATTCCAATGCACCTTTTGCCTCCACATTTATCATCCAGATTTGATGCATATCCTTGTTTCCCCATTTTTCCTCTTAGACAAACTACAGCAACAAATTGAAAGATTACTTACTTGTAAAAGCTCCAGGAACTTTCTAGATTTGGTTTCCCTTAAGGATTCGGAAAGAAGAAAATGATACCCATGAAAAAGTATGCATTCATTTATTTTTTTTTCAAGTGCAGACCAATGTGACCCAACACTCTCTCCCTTTAAGTGGCCAATAATTTCTAGTAAAAATATTTGAATAAAGCTTTACAAATTAGTTCATGCAAATATGATTCTTGGCCATGTCCCAAACCAGTAATGACTAGTTCTCTGGTATGGCACAGCTTAAGTTCTCAGGTTCAAAGTTCAACATGCTTTTTAAGATAGGGCAAGGCGGACCTTACAATTCCTAAATCCACGTGATCTGAAGAAGGCATTTCTGAGAGAAATACTCATTACAGTCCAGGATCCACAACTGGCTACATAAATTATTATTCTAATAGAGTTTAAAAAGTCACAGGCTGCAGCTAGTAACTTGTTCAATGGTTTCTTGATGATGAATCCTCATGAAGAAGATGAGCATGTATGAACTTCTTTTCTTTTTAGAACGATGAATTTATTTTACTTGCTGTTCTGCCTGGCTGTTGGACAGATTCCTGTAGTCTTGTTTTAATTGGTAAAGCTATGCCCTTACAGATGTTCCTGTTCAAAAAGTTGTGCTATTTTCATATTTTCTCTGTTTCACTTCTATTTTTATATTTTCCAGTTTGTTTTGGGAGAGTTGCCTGATTATTTTTAGTGCATAGTAGATGTGAGAAGAAGGGAGTGCCTCCATAAATACAGCAAATGCTGAGAGAACAGAAATATCCAGCTTTGTCAAAAACGGGGGATGAGATGAGAAGAAAAGAGGAGGAGTTAATTCATCTGCAGGCTTGATTCTAATTTAAAGCAAGAACAATCCATAAACAGCTGGGGGCCACCTAACCCAGGCGTATAATAATCCAGATGTTTGAACTCTGTAGCCTATTAGTTCAAGTGTCAGACATGCAGCTCACTCTACAGTCCAGAGGCTAAAAAGTCTGCTTAGGGAAACCTCACATTCTCACAGCCAACAGCTCACATGGAAGTACAACTGTGCAGAAAGAATCCCTGGAGGGCATGCTAATGAGGCTAATTGTTAGTTTCCAGCAGCCTTAAGAAGAGGCAAGGGAATAAATATCAGCAATAAAGAAGGAACAGAAAGGGATGAAGGGAGAGTTGTGCATATCTTTGCTGACCCTAAGGTTTTTGGAAATTCTGTTCTTTTTCCTTTCATATTGCTATTTACTTCATTCATTTTCTCTGGACAAACCTCTGAGTTTTGTTTAGTTGTCTTGAACAGACGTCTGCATCACTCACTGCCTGTTATTCTTGTGAAGCCTGCTCTTTTCTGTGCTGCCAAGCTCAAGGAACTGAGGATTCTGAGCATCTTTCACAGTCAGTAAAGATCTATAATCAAATATTAATTTATTCTTTTTCTAAAGAATAAGAAAATGACACTTAGTAGAGTTGTTACAAAGCTTCTAAGGATTTTAAGTCTGTCTCAACAGTCTCATTGCTCAGCATCTTTGAGGGAGCTACTAGGAAAGGGCAGCGATGCATTTATGCTCAAAGCTTATTTTTACACTTTTGTTTAATACACTGTCGTTAGAAATATACGTTAGATGTTGTATTCAATACTAAATGCCATATTACAAAGAACTGCAATTGAAAGACGGTTGCTATTACTACTACAAGACTTCTGCTTCTTTCTCTGTATGTCATACAAAGTAACATTTTTCCCAGTATCAGAGCTTGTTGGATTAACACCTGAATTTATGTCTGTTCTACATTCCAGAAAACAACTCTTCTACAGCAAGAATAGAATTACAATTATTATTTCTACAACAAAAATAACCCAAAGAATGTACCTGGCACAGATAGGTCTTGGATACCATACTATTGATCAACGTACTATTTTAATCATGCTGTCAACAAGTCTTCCTCACTGCAGACCATGCCAGATAAATCAATCCTATGTAGTCTCCTGCTGCAGATTTTCGGACTTAGCCAAGACAGTGAACATACCCAGGGGACCAAGCCCTTACAGTGAAAGGCTAGGAAAAGCCTTGAGGGAAAAAAAAAAAAAAAAAAAAAAAAAAGTTTCCCATATATAAACTATGTCCCTTGTAATCTAGAAGTTATATGAATTCCAGGAGTTTCACACTCCATAAGCTCTGCATCTCAACATGAAATAGAGCAACAATAACCCATTCTTAAAGAAAAATAAACTACAAATTGCATTCAGGCCTAACAAGGCGGTTAGGAAAATGGGTAACAGTTCATTGTGAGAAGCAAAGGGGGCAGCACTTATTCAAACTGAAGATTACAAGGCTGGTTGGTGTGTGTGCAGATATGTGTAAGACTAAGAATCAGAAGTTGCAGCAAAAGAAACTACAACTAGAAATGAGGGGAAAAAAAATTCACAGTGACAGTGATTAAGTACTGGAACAGGCTGCCCAGAGTCTGCACGTCTCTGTCCTTGCAGGAATTTAAAGCTTGGTTGTATAAGGCTCTGTTGTGTCTCACCCAATTTTTAAGTTAGCCTTTCTTCAGGTAGGAATCAGCTGGATGATCTCCAGAGACCCCTTCCAACCTAATTTATTGCAGATTCTTACATTTCAATGCCAAAGCAAATCCTAATGCAAATATAACTGTAGCCAAAGGACAACTCCATAACATTCAAGGAATAAAGCATTCGATCTTTCTGAAATCGTGCATCAACATCCAAAAATGAGCTAAGTCTTCTGCAGCTTTACATTTGCAGTCCAGGTCATAGTTGTTAGATATATCCACAGTGCCAAATAAGTGATCCTAGGACCTCTTACAAAACTGTGTCTAAAGCTGTTGGTCGCTACAAAAATCTTTTTCCCCTATAAGAGAATTAAAATTAGACTGCTCATAAAGTCAGAGAAGGAGGAGAAGACTTTAATTAAGCAGCTAGGGTTCTAAGCAGAATGGATATAAGGCAATTTATGGCAGAGAAACAGCTTGCATACCAAAGAGAGAAACCTGCTCCTAACCGTCCAGAATACAACTCCAAAGCTGTTGCAGGTAACTGGCTAGCTTCAATTCAGATTGCTTTATTAGAGAGAAGTTTGAATATACTATTTAATACATTAATGAGAAAGGTACTTAAAATACCTCCCAGATCCTATGTTGCATATGCAACCATTAATTGGTGTGATCTATTTTTAATTCTCACCATGAAATTAGAGCTTCTGCTTCTTATTTGCATTGCAAATATGATTCATAATTGTAATTGAAGCACGTCATATAGTGCTTAGACATTTCAAGTGAAATGGAGCTTCAAGTGAAAAGGAAGAGACCAAGGGATCATAAGCAGAACCTGAGAGAGGATGAGAGCTCTGGAGAATAGATCAAAAGCTACCGTTTTGTCTTTTAGTTGCAGTTTATAATGTATTCAAAACCACAACCCATATTTTTATCTCACTCACAATTAAAATCACTGAGACTTTTTTTTTCCACTATCAAAAACATTAGACTACATGCTTTATTAATTGTTCTACCTGAGACAGGAAAAGAAATTACACTTCACGTTAAACAGTTTTGTTTAATATCTCAATCATTTTCTAGTTTTTCTTAGCCTTGAGCAATCAGATGGGGATGCCCTGCCAGGTATGGATATTGGGTAAGTGAAGCAGATTTGTAGTCTTTCCATTTACCCCACAGAGCTCAAGGGACAAAACCAAAATGGTTAACAGCCTAACTTACATGGACTTCAGTTCATGTGTGCTTAAAACTAGCTGCAGTATTTGTAAATTAAAAGACAGGCATTAGGCAAACCATGTCGATCAATCATGTCCCTGCTTTCAGTACAGATATGTATTCATCTTTATTCTCAATTGTTACACTGCAGAATTAGCAGTATGCGTACTTGGAGCATCCAAAACACTTCACATACCCTCACTTCCACTCTTCAAGTGTTTACTACCTTGTCAAATTTTAATTACTTGGATCTAAGCATTTGCTCTCGTCTGTACGCCTCAAAATGATACACAGATTGCATTTCTGTATGACACTGGGAGCTTCAGTCAAACCTAAAACTCTGTTAAAGCTACACACAGAAACGGACCTTAAGAAAGAAAAAATGAAATTGCTCAAACTTTATTCCTTCCTTGAAGCAAGACACATTCTGAGGGATAAGAATGACCTGTAAACCACGAGGTTGTGCAGCTGTGTATTTTACTTGTAACTAAGAGGGATTTAGACACCAGGGAAGAGACCATACCCATGTCAAAACTGCACAGCTGCCTTTCTGCTATTTTTCTAAACTTCTCAGCCGGTGTTCAGTTATAAAAGATACTGGCACTCCAATTATAAGCGAGTCACTTTTTCAGAGCTTTCAGACAAGCAGCAGTAAATGGATGCAAAAGACAAAACTCTAGGTGAAGAGGCACACAGAAACAATAAGGCATATACCTTCCAGCTCTTCCAAATCGTCTTCACATGCGTACGTCTGAGGGGCACTGGGGGCTACTCAAGTATACACAAGGTGCATTCATACAAGCCTTTGAACCTCTGTGCATTCATATGCAGGTAGAGATCTACAATGATCTGCAAATCCTACTCGTCTTCCTACTGTACGGTGATAGCCTATTGACTGGAAGTAAGGGCTGGTTTTGTGCTCAGAAGGCTAGACAAGGCTCAAGAGACACAGGCTTAGTTCTTGTCCCTGTGGAAACTGGCTGTGTAAGCTCAGACAAAACATACTTACAGAATTTCAAAAGAACTTCCTGAAAAACTTAACAGAGGTTTCTGAGGATCTTAACTGTGAAGGTTTTAAGGAAACCAAATATTCACCATTTTTCACAAAAGACAGCAACTGGAACTGCTCGATACTGAACAATTATAATGCAGCTCTCCTCATTTAGCTACTTAGAGGAGATGTTGTTTGTTGTTGTTGGAAGTTTATGTATGATCCTCCTGCATCACAGTTGCCTATTTCATAGCATATTTGTGCATGATACCAGCCTCCTACCCTTTCTCCTCCAAGTATGTTAACTTGTAAGCAAAATGGAATAGGTAGATCCCTTCTCGAAAGCACAGAAGTCTTCTAGCAGTACCCCGTGTAGTCTCTATGTTTTGTTTACATGTTTATTCTATCCCTGGCACAATGAGCCCCAAGTTTAATGACCACAATGTATCAGAAATAACTAAGTTCAGATTTGCATTTACTCCTTTCATATTTCATTTGGATATTTTCCTGATACTCATTTTTCTTGTAGTTAAACACTTACATTTGTTATGTTTATATCCAAGGCATTTTGAGACTAATGAAAATTAATTGAAATTCAGTTATTAATTCTAATTATAATAAATGTAATGTAGGAAAATGAGTTATTTCCACTAATGCCCTCTTCTATTTCATTAGTTTCTCATTTGCAACATTTTCCTGCTCTGTTTGGAGTATCTTACGATATCTAACTTCACCATATAAATTTAAGTATACTTTTAATAGTGTCTTGTGCCTTTGTTTACCTGGAAAATCTATATACAATTTTCTCTTTCATATTCTTTCATTAGTTTCATTAATTATTTTTACTGACACACAATTATTCCGTAATATGTTTACTGGGGAAAAAGGAGAATTTGCAAGAATAGCCATATCACCTTGTAGTAGGAACACAGTTTACACCATGAAAACAGCTTTTGATAATACATCATGCTAATGATACAGATATTCAAATGATACAATTGCACCAAGAGGCTTGCTACTGTAGTTACATCACTTAAGTAGCACACTTGTCACCTAAAACTCTTGCTCCAGAAGAGCATTATCTGCTAGTCCCAAATGATAAGAAAGCTGAAGAAATAGGGAATTACGTACTAAATTTTATTTATTGTACCACATTAAGGAATAATACTATTAGGTACTGCAAAGCAGGCTATTTACTATTAATGCACTTTCTCATTTCTACAGTTGCAATATAAGTCCAAGGTACGTATTTAATAATTGAAAGATCATTCACGAAACTGCACAACAATTCACAATTAACTGTGATAAAAAAGCCACAATAATACAAAGTGAGGTTACCATTTTTTTTTTTTTTTGAGAAATTTTGGTCTTTTATCTTCAAAATCTCTTCTAAACTTCATCAAGAATCATAAGTATATCCGTAACAATATATGAAGTTTTAAAACAAAACAAACATAAAGCAAGCAGTAAGACAATGGCTGTTTAGGAATTAGGAAGCCATCATATCTCTTGGTAAAATAAACTCTAAAGGGTTTAATGTGCCATGTATTATGCAAAATGGAAGCTCTTCAGACCTCATGCAAGGTTGGCACTACTGGCTCCATAGGATGCTGGTAGCCAACATAAACACCCGAGTTGCAAAGCAGAACCTCTAATCTGCAAAATGGAAAGATGTGCATGTAGAAATATGATATAAACCAAAAAACAGCCAAGTGACCATAAGGGGAACATTGGAAGAATACAAATATAATTTAATACAGAGAGACATAATAAACTTATTGTTGTTTTGGGCAGCAGCTTAGCAGAAACACATCCCTCAGGGCAGTATCAATTACACGATGACAACAGTCAGTCCATTTTTAAGGTTGCAGTCAGATTCCATAAAGTCACACTTTGATCACACTTTTGTTGCAGAGAAAACACTGGCCTAAAATCAAGAAAATTAACTTGAGGGCAAAAGAGAGCCTTTTTTCCCTACAGTATGGAAAATAATATAAACATCTGTTCTTAGTTATGGAGCATTACAGAGGAAAGATGAATTAAATGAGAAATTTTAGTTTGCCTTCAAATTTTATATGCTGGTAACATAAATAGCTTTTGTTAGGTGAAAATTTCCATGCTGTTACATCTAAATGAGTCTTGCATCCCTGTATATCATGTTATAATGCGCCTATCACTACTATCACTACCCAGATTATGATTTATTTGATTTATTTTTTTTGGGGGGGGGGATGGGGGAGATGTTATGTGATTAATATGCTTTCAGCTGGAGTGACATATTCCAGAAATACAGGGGTTCGCAAAGGAACTGATTGCAAAATTCTCACCTTAGTAGGCCCAGATTTCACCTCCAGACCATACTGAAATAAACCCCCTTTACCCTCCACAACCTAAACTCCACCTCCCCCCCCAACTTATGCCATACACAAACCATGCTAAAAACAGAACATTCACTTTTTTTATTTAAGGATACTTCTTACGGACTCCTAGATTGTACTTGTAGAAGAAACAACCTTGTCTGTGTTTTGTTGCAAAGAGGATTATTGCCATAAACCATCCAGAGGATGCATGTCCTAACAGATATCAGACATTACTGATTTTTTTACTAAAGAGTTCCCTCCAGTTTGTGCAAAAGAGGGCAATCCTGTATGTTGCAGGTGGCTTTTAACATCCTATTACCTTGACTAGGAATGTTCTTTATAAGACAACAGTCAACACATGAGCTGCCTTTTGTCAACATGCTTTTGCTATTTCTTAGATGTCTAAAGAAAAAGAGTAAAGAAACAAAACCCATCTTTTCAATTTTTTCTTTCTTTTTTTTTTTTTTTGAAAATTCTTCTTTTTCTCATCATCTCAGAAGATTAGTGTCATAGAAATGCCTTTTTTTTTTTTATCTAAGACAGCAAAAAACACGATTTTTCACCCAGAGTAATTTGCATTCTAGAAATTATGTAGCAGAACAAAGCTCACTTGCCATGGAAAAAGAACACCTCTGAAAAGAACACTTTCCATCAACTAGATTTAATTTTCTGAACATGTCATCTTTTTTATTCTCTATTATTCTTCACTCACATTATTACCTTCTGAAAGAAATCAAATGGAAAAGTGTTGTCATTTCCTCCCAACAAATACAAAAGCTTTATGGATAGAATGTTATAGAAGGAGAAGTAGAATGATGGCTATGAAGATTTGTAAAAAAATAGTAATCCACAAGTCTTCTTCAATATTTGTTTCACAGATGCTTCCTGAGTTTTTAGTCAGTAGTTCACAACCCAGTTACAAGATTTGAAATCAGCTGGGTATATTAGTTAAAAATCAAGATGTCACAAAACTCAAATGATATGCTAACGTATACAAGGTCTCCTTTTAAACAGAAAAATACCGAACAACTAGACAAAAACAGTATTTGAGAATTTAAGTGAAAACATCATTTAAAGCTAACAGATAAAAAGTGACCAGTTTAAAAAACAAAAAACCGTACATACACTATGAGGCCTGAATTCACAATGAACAGGAGCAGAAGAACTTGAGCGTATATTAACCTAAATAAAGTAGACTTCTTTTGGACAGGAATTTCCCACCTCCTCTCTTCGGTCCCAGCGGTTATTGACAGTTTTGTTTCTGCAGTTAGCACCACCCCATCACTGTCATCTTTATTTTAAAAAATGTTTCTGTATACCTGTACTGACACCATTTATGAGATACGCTTTTAAGAAAGACAATGAGACAGGAAAGATGAACGAGGTTTCTTTTTTCTCCTTAAATAAAGATCACAAACGAACAGGTCTTGTTCAATGAATTAATAGAATTCACAGCTTCAACTTGCTCTTAAAACAGATGGTACAACAATCCCAGCAAGTATTCCTCCCTCTCAAAAATTGTAATATAAAAGCCAAGGTGTCTGGTAAGGCTATCCAGTTAAATAGTAATACATCCTTTGGTAGAAAATTCAGTTTGAGAGCACACAGAATAAAAACATGTTCACCTGGCAACTAGCAGAAGATGATCCAAATTTCCACTACAAACACTTGCTCACTGTATGGTATCATTAAGCAAAAAACTAAAACTAAAAAAAATAAAATAAAATTGAAAATCCAACTGCAGGAAGTGCCAGCATAGGAAACTGAGTCGTGGCCTGTGAAATAATTTTCTATTTTATTTTTAAAAAGCAAAACAAAACAAAACAATTATGGGATAAAACACAGAGAACATTATCCAGAACATACCATGGTGGAATCTCATTGAAATATCCCCCCAGTACAATGGCAAGTAATAAGTTGTTATTTTGGAAAAATTATTTCCTGTGAACAGATGTCATTAGGCTAATTAAAACACTTCATCCTAACTGAGAGAACACCGGAGTAAGACTTCTGATTTTACTATTCAAATATCCAGTTACTATTCTACCATATTTTCTCAGTATTTGACATTTCAATGTATCCAGCAGTTAGGATCATTACTCTTTGTCTTTACTGCTGTTCAAAAGGAGTGTTATTCATTTTAATTTTTACAGCACTGTATGCATGCAACCTGATGTTAAATTCTTTTGCAGTCCAAATTTCCATCCATTTGGCATCTATTAAAAGGAAATAGAAAGTCGAGCAGAAGAGAAACACCTGTTTGCTTTCTACAAAATCAAGTAATTCAGACAGAAGGAGAATCATCTGGCCATTCTTTAAGAAATAGAAAATTTTCATCTGCAAAACAGACATTTACATACTAAGTTTTTCCTCGCTATTTCATTTGGCTAATTCATGTCCCTGCAGTTTTCAAATGAAAAGCAAGATAGAATGCACTGCGTTCTAAAGGTAAGAGGAGAAAATAACTTCATATTTTCTTACCTTTGCATTATAGGGAATATAATGCTTTGATAAGGCTTCAGGAGTGTGCATCCATGTTTTATCTACAGAAAAGCAAAATAAAAGAAGCACTGAATAGGTTATTCAAATGGTAGTTGAACTATTATATCATCTTTCTGGAAAGCATCAACAATCCTAATTTTCCTCAGATAATTATATCTGTCTGAAGTAGTTATTTGGGCTAGATGGAAACACAGTATATTTCCCAACTACCCAAACATTTACATGAAAGAACCTTGTTACTTCCGTTCACTAAATTTATTGTTTCAACTGACCTGATTTACCACAACTACTCCAATTCCTCCCCGTCCAATACGTTTATTGTTCTAAGGATGTTTGCTGCTTCTGTCTCTCAACATCAATATTTTCTGCATCCTATTGCTGTTTAAAGCACTGACGATATGCTGCACTTGTAATGATGCTTGTGTGGGGCTTTTTTGGTAGATTATCAAGGCATTACAGGGACAAAGGAAGTTATTGTTGAAAAAGTATCAAAGTGATAACTGATATGAAAAAAAAAAATCCCTAATCTCTCTGTAGGAAAACAGAAACAGGTCAGCTCATGGTAACTGATTATTCAATTTTTCACGACATATTCTAAACAAATTTGCCTATTTTCTTTTACTGATTTTTGCATCACAAGACTGTACTTTTGTCTTACTTTTCCCACTGCATGCTTCATATGGTTACATCACAAGTTTATTACTTGTGCAATACATTTTTCTTCCTTCTCTTGTAATAGCCATTTAGAATGTTCTACATAATTTAGGGTAGAATTATAAACATTAGAAAAAAATACTCTTATTAGAAGTTCAGAAATATACATATAAGTTTTATTATTGTATTTGAAATCATTTAAGAAAAAAAAAGTACGAAATTCCAAACTACTGAACCGTATTACCAACTGCAAAAGTCTATGCCATTGAGTAATTTATATTCCCCGTATTCAATATTTAGTAGTATTTTCTAACTTGACACCACTTCTCTTTTAATTGCCATGAATTAAAGTCACAAATCTGGAACTTTATTCAATTAAGTAACAGAATAATAGCGTAAAGCAAAGCTCTCCCCTTGCATATTCACAGACAATTCCCCTTGCCTTTAATGGGACTTGCAGTTACAGCAATTACTTTTTTTTTTTATTAGCTACGCATAAGAACAATAAAATCCAGCCCACTTCAAACTGCTCAAGAGCAAAAGCCGTGACATTTATTGACACTAAACAAACTAAATATTTGTGAACATAAAGAAGCAGAAATCCTGTTAAACAAGATATTCACCATAATCACCACAGGAACAGGATCAAAACTGTAAAGGCGGAGGAATTTTTTTTCGTTAAAGCAATTTCCTTCTAGCTGAGAATGGGTTCAGCTGCGTTACTGAAGAATGACATTAGCACTTCTTAATTAAGAAAGCAGGATTTGTCCACTTGGAGGCAGGCAGGAGTACGGTTACGTACTGCAGTGGCTGCAATTCCAATTCCCCCCATTTCATGTGTGCCTTGTGATTGGAATTCAGCAACCTGAACTTGACTGACTTCCCAGAATATTTTAAGATCTGAAGCCTGATCTGCATTTTGAGTACACCATCAAAAGCTGATGTTATCCCCAAGTAGAAAAGGAACTAAACTGGTGTGAATTAGGAATACTAGAATAAACCCTGACAGCCCAAAAGTTAACTGTGAGCATTACATTTCATGTCAGGGTACTGCTGAGGGGCTGGTGAGCAGGCTAGGGGCTGGCCTCGACTGGAAGTCCCAGGCCAAGGAGATTCTGTCAAGTAAGACAAGACCACACTGTGTGCCATAACACTCACCACAGCAGAGTGAAGACCTGAACAGCACAAATTTAAGCTCTGAAATATGCATTCACACTGCTGATGTGAATGTTTTATTTGCCCATTTCTTACACATCATCTCTTCACATGCTTCAGCAAGATACTAGCATATTTATAAATCTGTAAAGGAAAGCCCTGTAAAAAAGGCTCCAAAATAAAATATTGAACCTCTTAAAAATAACAGCAACAAACCCATCTCCCACTCATTTCAGTGCCTAGCACTAGCACAAACAGGCAATAGGGCTGAAGTTTCTAAAGCCTACATTGACTACCTGGGTACCAAGAAAACTAAGTACTCTTTGAAAAATGTCACGTACTTTCTTCCCATCCTGTGAAGGACAAGTTCAAAGCTGAAAAATAATGTTACTTAATTTAGGAGCCAAGCTGGAAATGCCGGTAATGTTTCCAATATTATCACTGGGCAAAAAGCTTTATCTGAAATGTTTCTGTGAAGTCACCCACATGTGTACCACTATCAAACTGCAATGATACAACAGCTCTAGGAACTGGAGCAAGGAATAACACTGCTAGGAAAAAGTGTTTCCATTACTGCTGGCATCCTTAATTAGGGGAAGGAAAAACAGCTGGGTTTTCTCAGGTCAAAAGGAAGAGGAAAGCAGTGACTTTGCCATGTACCAAAAAAGATGCCTGGATTTTATGAGTCTCATGCCATTGATTAAAACACCGAGCTGGCAAGCAGCATTTCCACCACCCACACGCAGATCCACAGACAGTGTGACACGGGCAGTAAGTTTTCCACAGATGTTGGAAGCCTATTTCCTAGGGGCACGCAATAGTTACGGGCTACTTGCATATTTGAAAGAACTCTTCACACTGAACAGAGTCAATGTAAGGCAAAATTCACATTGATAGCAAAGATATAGAAAAAGTCATGCAGATGTTACAGGAGTGTTTGTTACCAGCATTTCCCTCTGAATGGTAAGCTCTGATTTCCATAGACTCAGAGTCATTAAGGTTGGAAAAGACCTCCAGGATCATCTAGTTCAACTGGCCCCTATTTTGGGCTTATGCCTCTATCTTCCAGCAGCTGTTTGAAATACTGCTTATCCTTAATTTGATTTCACAGCAGATGAGAAGTATCAAATTTCAGAAACTGGGTATCCAATCGACCGGAATATTAGGAAAAAAGAAAACTATAAAAAAGGTATTCCTTTAAACAGCTGACACACGTGTACTTTGCTTTTAGCATGATCCTTCACTTCTACAATTATTGTAAAATAGGTCGACATGATTTAGTAGCTATTCATTGTGAAGCAACAAATAAAATATGAAACCCTACAATGAAATGCAATGAAAAACATAGCTCATATTATTATTATTTATATAGAAGCAACAGACATTTAATAGATAAAAAACCAGCAAGTCCTAAAGAAAGAACCGAAGGCCTAGATAAAATAAAAACTGACACAGGTATGCATCTAATGTAACAGAAGTAGAAAGTGAAAACTACTGTTATTTCACCTGGTGAAAACTACAACTATTCCAGACTGTGTCCGAAGCTATTAACCTAGGCTGCCTTAACATTTACATTAAAGTTGACATAAGTGCCCAGTTTTGTTTTGTGTTTTTCTCTTTTGAGAGTTAGGACATTCAGGCATCTGCAGTCCAGTAAAGCATAAACAGAATTTAACAGGAATGAAGCATGAGAGATGCCAGGAGGCAAAACCCTGAGTTTGTGGTGGTTTTGACAAACACGGTACCGCTACGTTGGCATAAAGAAGGGAAGAAGGTTGACTGTTCACAAATCAAGCGCATAGAGTAAGCCACAGTCTTGCTTAAAGAGAGCCAGTGATCCTGTAACCTGTATGCAAGCCCTCCTCACTCTGTGTGCTTGCTGTCAGCACAGATGTTTAGAGATGCCCTGTAGCAGTAGGACAGCATCCAATCAAGTTTTGAAGAGGATTTGAATAGGGTGAGAGCTTCTCAGGTTTTCCTCTCTACCAGCGTACACTGGCCAGCTAAGACCACTAGGAAAACCACATAAAACTAATATTTGCAAGTCATTTGATGGACAGAGTTGGCAAGAGCAATTCACTCTTTTCTAGCCCCCCCCGACTCATACCAGCCTCTTTCTATAAAGGAAAGATTCCTCCACAATCTGCATTTTATGTTGAGTACTTGCTCAGCATACCATCTGGAGCCAAGAGGCACCAGTGGGAGTCTCTTCAGAGGCCTCAGTGGCATTAGAGAGCAGAAGAGAAAGGTGCAGACAAATCACCCACTGAAGTCAATAGACTCAGGGACTTCCTAAAGTACCAAGATCAACAGTGCTGCACTTAGTGGAGGATGACATTAGGTTAGATAACAGCACAGCTGACCATTTATCTAACAAAAAGGAAAGCAGTAGCAGTGCCAAGAAATTGTTCTCCCTTTGAGATAAACTTCTTCTTGTGTTACTTAGTGCTCAGATGGTATAGAATAGATTTTGTAGAGAGGCTTAGTTGAACCTTGAACTAGCTTTTCTAAATGGCAAAACAATGCTTAACAGTGCTTGTTTAGTTAAGCCTCCCAAAAGCCCATGCTTCATGGATTCTACATGTGGCTCTGCTTAACTTTGCTTCCAAAGCATTTATCAAAGCATGAGACTGAGTGGCCATTCCATTTAATACAATGAACAGAGAAAGATTTTGATATTTTTTTTTTAATGCTCCAGTGACAATACAGTCACATCTAGAAGGTAAAAATTAAAGCTTATCTTCTTTACTGACTCTTTGACATCAGTGGATGCTTTCCTGACCAACAGAAGAGGTGTTGGAACTGTCTTCCTGCTTTATAAAATTTGCTATGAAAAGAAAGATCTTATAGGAGAATCAGTCTACCAACAGTCTGCTGAAGAAGAGACAATTCTACAGGATTAGTGCTACATCTATGCATTAGTAATTCAAGGAAGAAGGACTTTACTTGCATGTGTGTATATATATCTGTAGCTTTCATTTTTCCTTGGTTATCTATGTTTATATCAATAAAGAAAACCTTCACAATGGGATATACAAGAATTGTCACCCCGATGAGTCATTTCCTTTATCCTGCAGTGCAACAGTCAAGTTTTCCCAAATTGCACTTTTGCTGGTCAACACGTAAGGTAAAATCAGTCTTCTCAACTGCTACAGACAACCAACTGATACAGGGAGCCATGAGACTTGGTGCATGTTACTGGAGTTTTGACCTGAAAGCAGTATTTAAACATTATTAACAGAAACCTACCCCTAACCTGTAATTCAGCTAGAGTATTCACCTCAGCCCCCTCGTAGAGGAATGACTGGGTACCATCTGTATATTCAATGACAGTAATTTATTAAAGTTATTTCAATTGCTTAATTATAGCCAAATTCTCCCTGAAATATGTATAAGCAAATGCCAGTCAATATACATAATGCTAAAATTATTACTTTTGTTGTATCTTTTTCTTTTTGGCAAATGAAGCTTTCTTTGGAGATATTTATTATTTGCCAAGACACTGAAGCCTATCTTCCTAGAACAGAATGAGTTTTGCAGAATGTTTAGCCTTTCTATGTCCTTCTACTGTAATATTCATGACCTTTTGAATGGTTTTAAATAGCTGATTACTAAGATAGCAAAATGACATCATAGCAAACCTGGGTTGGCACAGTCACAGAATACCCCTCCAGAAAATCTAGGATTTGCATTTCCTCAAATAGTAACACTCACTACACAACCTACACACTTTATACTATATATTTTAAGACATGGATACTAGTAGCTAGGACACTTTTGACACGAGAGAAAAGACAGATCAATATATTAGTGCAACTAATCAGTGATTTGCACTTCTTATTTGCTGACATTATGAACTTTTAGCAAGTTTAGTTTCCTAAATTACTAGAGGAAAAAAAAAAAAGGAAAAAGAAAAAGCTCTTTAGCCTGTACCTGTTCTGTCTTCTTGCCACCAAATGAGCTACACTAAAATACTTCAGTC
The DNA here is from genome assembly GCA_011074415.1 of Stictonetta naevosa. Lineage (NCBI taxonomy): Eukaryota > Metazoa > Chordata > Aves > Anseriformes > Anatidae > Stictonetta > Stictonetta naevosa. Next base: position 4,720,609 of record CM021703.1, read on the forward strand.
TTTGCTATGAGCTTTGAATTAGAGTTCAAAGAGAGATTACTGGGATAGTATAATCTATTTTAAGTGACAACAGTTTTCATAAGTTTTCACTAAGAAGCACACACAAATCAATGCTAGAACTCCAACTTTTGCTTTTGGAATCAGAGTTGAGTTAAACCTTCATAATAACACTACACAAATGTGGGAAAGTATCAGTTAAGCTTGATAAAAACTAAAAGGCAATTTTATAAACCATTTCTAACTTCAAGAACTTTACTTGTGTCAGTTTGGAAGGAAAAGGAACACAATATGGACATCTGAAACTTAGATTTTTTTTTTATTATTCAGAAGGATTAAAATACTGTAATCATTTGTTTTCATTTGAAATTATATTTTTTTAAATGCAAGTAAACTGGAAAGAGAAGAAAAGAAAGTGACAATAAACATTCAAAACAACATGTAAATCTGTAGCTTCCTCTCATTTACCTATACAAGCACCGTGGTTTTATGCATCTAAAGGACGTTATGTCACAAAATAAAATTATCCTGAATGGCATATCTTGGATATTGTTTGTAATTTTTCAACACTTGTATAAGATGAAGTCCTACAAATAGTAGTAGTCATCATGATTCCAAATTTATTTCACTGGAAGAATGAAATGCCATTTCAATGAAACAAAAAAATGTGGAAGATTAAATGCACTAAGATGAGGAGTTTGAGTTATAAAATGGTTGGTCTCTGAGAAAAGCATTGGCTGACCTTTCACTGACAGATTTTCAAAGCTGTCGCACTGGAGCTGTAAAACTTGTCTTGAACTTTATGCACTCACACAGAATAATACATCTTGTCTTTAATTAGACATACATCCAGTTAAATAGCAGGGTATCTGTGCAACTCATGAAGCATATTTAGAGTAACTTCCCTAAGGTAACAACCTAAATAGTACCTTGAGCAACAACTCTACATGATACACTGATAACTACACCAAGAATTTATTGGCTTGTAGCTCTTGAAAGGTACTCTTCTCTACCTGCTGTACAAAACAAATAACATTCTGTAAGTGAGGCTGCATTTTAATAGGATGGAAACCAAAAAGCTTAAGACTCCTCCAGTGCTGTTCCTGTTTTAGAGTCAGTAGTTAGTGCTTTATGGTTTAGGAGCATGTATATCTGAAAGGAGCCCCTTCGGTTTTGCAAGAGGAAAAAGAAAATAGTTATTATGGTAAATATAATTGTAAACATTCACAGATCTATCCTGTGAGCTGCCTAGATATTCTTTAAGCAGGTACAATACTTAGTATTTCTGCAATACTCTTCTGAAGATAATGCAGGCAAAATAGGCAACAGGAAATTACAATCCTGCCCCCCTCCTATTCTCATGTGAACAGCTGGGGAAAAGAAATACACTCATACCTATGAATATCCTAAGATTTAGGCCCTACGGAGGTGCTGCCAAACGCTTATCACCAAAAGGAACAAGACATTATACAGGGCCAAAGAGGGACAGAATAACTACATGAAGTTTCAGAATAAAAATTAGGTTTATCTGTGCAGACGTAACATGAAGAGTAGGAAATGAAGAGTACGCCCTAAGAGTAGGAAATCGGGGAAGTTGGGCAGGAAACCTGCGTGGATGAGCAAGGAGCTCATCAATAAGATCAAAAGGAAGAGGAAGGTCTATGAAATGTGGAAAAAGGGCCTGTCCTCTTGGGAGGAGTATAGAGGTGTTGTCAGGGCCTGCAGGGATGCGACAAGGAAGGCTAAAGCCCACCTAGAGATGAGGCTTGCAAAAGATAAAAGATAATAAGAAGGTTTTTTTTTTTTTAAGTATGTAAACATAAAAGGAAGACTAGGGATAATGTAGGTCCCTTGCTAAATGAGGGGGGTGTCCTGGTAATGGGAGACGCCGAGAAGGCGGAGATACTGAATGCTTTCTTTGCTTCAGGGACTCCCACCCCGGGACTCCTTGACCCTGGAGGGAAGACAAAGGGTCTGGGAAATGGAGGGCTCCCCCCTGGTTGACGAGAGAGTGGTTCGGGAGCGTCTGAGTGGGCTCAATGCACAAAAACACATGGGTTCCGATGGGAGGCATCCACGTGTGCTAAAGGAGTTGGCAGAGGTGATCGCCAAACCGCTCTCTATCATCTTTGAAAGGTCCTGGAGAACAGGAGAGGTGCCTGAAGACTGGAAGATAGCCAATGTCATTCCGGTCTTCAAGAAGGGCAAGAAGGAGGATCCAGGAAACTACAGGCCAGTCAGTCACACCTCTGTCCCTGGAAAGGTGTTGGAACAGTTTGTTCTGGATGCCATCTCCAAGCAATTGGAAGAGAATAATGTTATGAGGAGTAATCAGCATGGATTCACCAAGGGGAAGTCGTGCTCGACCAACCTCGTTGCCTTCTATGATGGCATCACCAGCTGGGTAGATGGGGGGAGAGCAATGGATGTCATCTATGTTGACTTTAGGAAGGCTTTCGATACTGTCTCCCATGATATCCTGATAGCAAAGCTGAGAAACTGTGGGATAGAGAAGTGGACAGTAAGGTGGGTTGAGAACTGGCTGACTGGCCGAGCTCAGAGGATGGTGATCAGAGGCGCAGAGTCCAGCTGGAGACCTGTGACTAGCGGTGTTCCCCAGGGGTCTGTGCTGGGTCCGGTCTTGTTCAACATCTTCATTGATGACCTTGATGAGGGAATAGTGTCTGCCCTCAGCAAGTACACCGATGACACAAAGCTGGGAGGAGTGGTTGACATGCCAGAAGTCTGTGCTGCCGTTCAGCGAGACCTGGACTGGCTGGAAAGATGGGCAGGAAGAAACCAAATGAGGTTTAATAAGAGCAAGTGTAGAGTCCTGCACCTGGGAAGGAACAACCGCACGTATCAGTACAGGCTGGGGGACGACCTGCTGGAGAGGAGCTCTGAGGAGAAGGACCTGGGGGTCCTGGTGGATGACAGGTTGACCATGAGCCAGCAGTGTGCCCTGGTGGCCAAGAGGGCCAATGGGATTCTGGCGTGCATTAAAAGGAGTGTGGCCAGCAGGTCAAGGGAGGTGATCCTCTCCATCTACTCTGCCCTGGTGAGGCCTCACCTGGAGTACTGTGTCCAGTTCTGGGCTCCCCGGTACAAAAAAGACAGGGATCTCCTGCAAAGAGTCCAGCGGAGGGCCACAAAGATGATACGGGGCCTGGAGCACCTTCCCTATGAAGGAAGGCTGAGAGACCTGGGTCTGTTCAGCCCGGAGAAGAGAAGACTGAGAGGGGATCTCATCAATGTGTATGAATACCTGAGGTGTGGGAGACAGAGGGATTTGGCCAACCTCTTTTCAGTGGTTTGTGAGGACAGGACAAGGGTAATGGCCATAAGATAGAGCACAGCAAGTTCCGCACCAACATGCGAAAGAACTTCTTCACGGTGAGGGTGACGGAGCACTGGGACAGGCTGCCCAGGGAGGTTGTGGAGTCTCCTTCTCTGGAGATATTCAAGGTCTGTCTGGACACCTACCTGGACAGCCTGCTCTGAGGAACCTGCTTTGGCAGGGGGGTTGGACCCGATGATCTTTCGAGGTCCCTTCCAACCGCTTCAATTCTGTGATTCTGTGAATCCTACAGAGTTCCCAGTGAGTATTCCTCATTTGCAGATGTGCATCCTCTAAAAAAATACTATAACCATTTCTGTCCTAAATAATTCATACCAGCTAGACCTGTTCCCTCCACTTTCACCACCCAGAGGTGCAATTATTTGCTATATGTTCATGGTGAGGAACATTTTTTTAGATCCCTAGGGAAATTGCATAAATAAATAAATATACACTTGCATACAAGTACATGCATACGCACAGGCTGCAGGAAAAGACACTTCCTTCTCCTACCAATGGATGAGGATTTGGTCCTTGCCAAACTGAGGCAGTAAACCTGCAACTCTCCTTGTTGACATACTTAAAAGGGAACCTTAGTAGCCTAACGAGAAGAGTATCATAATATAAAATACTTACAACACAAACAAATCCACGGGCAGTTAATGAGCTTAAAAGGAACTGTTGTCTGTATATTCAAAAAAAAGATAGATAAAAGATAAGCCAAATCATTTGTCATATCTGGAATGTAGCATAAATCTACAATAGAAATAAAGATCACATTATAGCCAGTCCACTCCTGGAAGAGAGGATCCTGTAACCTAAGATCAAATTTTTTTCATGTATCGAACCCTGATGATTAAATGCATCTGTCTACATTTTCATAGATGAGGCTCATAAAAACCCATTGCACTGAAACGCTATCACTGAAACTTATGATTTATGATAGGCTATTAATTCAATATATTCAATTTAATATTATGAATGCCGTCTACATCTCACAAGCTGATAATCCAGCAGCAATTACCAACCTTATGAACTGCTATCAAATGGAAGAAAAAAAAAAAAAGAAAAACACACACACTAGAAATTTCAGATTCCCAGCAGTTTTAACAGCAGCTTCGGCACGGAACTTTGTGCCATATGTAAACTAAGGCTGACATTTACTCTAGGATGAAGCAGGACCATTGGGGTATAATAAAGAATGAACTAAATTCAGCTGTGATTTACGCCCTCCTCAACCTCAGTAAAGCTCGCTGGATTTCACACATTGTAATTCATGGCTAAATTTAGCCCAGAGTGGATATAGCTAGCAACATTTTTAGGACTATTTTGAGACACTCAAAGTTTCACTCTCTTACTCCCGGAAGGTTTGGATTACAGCTATTTCATACTTAGAAAGGTCTCTATCTAGAAGAAACAGAAGTTTCCTTTCTCATTTTTAATGGGACAAAAGCCAACAAAGACTAGCTCATTCTTGTTTCTTATAAGCACCAGGTCTTATACTAATGGCTTTGAATGGAAGACCATGGAACAAGAACAGAACAAGCAAACGAAAGACAACCAAGAACCAAAATCAAGCATGCACAACTCTCAACAGCAACAAAACAGTACAGCTAATACTTTCTCTTTGCATATACACGTTATACTTACACACTACCACACAAGTTAAGAACAAGCAGATAATCCAGTTTAGATAACAATACACTAATGAGAAAGAAGTATGACAACACAGCATTTACAAAGGCCTTTTACAAAAGAATTACATTCAAATCCCTAAACTACTTAAAGAGAGACTGACATCATCAGGATACAAAAATATTTAAAGACTTAACAGACTCTGTTCTAACACTTCCCATGCTACAACATTTCAAAGCATTCATGCTACCACACCTAATTTTAAAGGAAAAATTAGTAGATCATCAGAAACAATGAATGAAAATGGGATCACATCCAAAAGCAAGCTCCTGACACTGCAGATAGATTCAAAAATATTTTCACAAGCTTGACCATATTAACAAAGCCACATGAACATATTGAACATTGCTCTTGAATAGTTTGTTGTTGTTTGATTATTTGTTTTTAATAGAAAAAAGAAAGATCCTTAAAAAGGATAATCCATAAACACTTCTTAGAGTATACTGCACTCATTGGATCAAGGAATGAAAAATAGGGTATATATTTTTGTACAGCTCTTAAGTCAGATAACATTTCCAAAACAGAGAATTTTATCCTTAATATACGTAGTCAGTAGTCCAACTGACTTAATCTAAGGTCAACAGAAAAGCTGTTTTACTTTGAACTAGTACCAAGTTGTTTTTTGTTGTTGTTGTTTTATTTATAGCAGAAATTATTTTTTTTCAGCCAATGTTATTTCACAAAGTTTGCAACCCTTATAAATGAGCTTAAGGTTAACTGATTAGAATAGATAATATAACTTGGACTGCAAAAAAGGATTCAATTTATTTTTGATTGCTTGTGTAAGTATTCCCTAAAAAAAAATGATTTTTTCAAACTTCCTATTTTCTTGTATTTTTCATTATCATTATTAAAGGATGAAAAGCTTGATTTTATTCATATTCAATTAAAGATTTTGTCACATCAATTAAGTCTTCAACTAAAATGACCATCAGCCCATAAGAGATAACTACAACTAAGATTCGAACAAAACATGCAGGTTAAAATTTCCTTTTTGTGCTAAATCTCGGGGATTCAGATGGTCTGTAATGGCCATTTTTAAGGACAAAGCCTTCAGCACACCTGTAGTAGTTGGAAGTGGATGTTTCTTTCCCTCATCATGGCATTCAAAAATAAATTTACACCGAGTACTTGCCCTAGACTTCATACACATAGTATAAAATTCTGCTGGGAATTTTGCTCAGTTGCAAAATGAAGTAGTGGGAATAATGAAAATGAGGGTCTGGGTTTTAAAGAGGACTGCTGTTGATAGGATACGCCTGTTGTTCAATAAGAAGGCCATGTAATACACTGTATCTGATATTGAATGCAGATATTGGAGCAGTCTCTCAAATTATTTGGAATAGGCCAGGCAGCGCTATTAGGCAGCTGGTAGACACAGATTCTTGACTGGGATGTTACAAATATCTACACAAGAAAATAGTACTTAAGAGCGTGGTTTATGGATTTTAGTTTATTTCCTGTGCATCTGTCTTGCTGCTGGGGTATCAGATTATCCTTAATTGTTTTTGCAGCCTTTGTAAATATGTTTATCTTCTTTGTGATCTAGCTACGTTTTCTGGTATTCTGAACTACTTATCTCAGTTCATCACAATGTAGCAAATAAATGTACTAGACATGGAAGGATGCAGTGATACTATCATTTCATGCTGGTAAATTGCATGACAGATTCCTTTTCTTTCAAGCTTTGATATTGATACCAAAGCAGGAATTCTTGTTATATAAACATTTACACTCGCTCCAGTGGAGTTTACTTAATTATTGAAGCAGAGGCTCTGGCTTAGCGTGTCAAACTTAAGGGTCTTTAGAGGAAAACATGAAAAACAAAAGGAAATCAGCCCTAATAAAAGATATTTCCTACCTTATAAACAAACGGGAAAATAGCAACAAACCTGTCATTAGAACAAAGAAAGAAAACTAAAAAAGCTGCACCTCTTATGCTTTGTCTAAAAATTATGCTTAATCATAAGCAGATAGAAATAAGCAAGCCAGAAAAGCAACTCTGAATACTTAGTGGTTTGATATTCTTTTGGACAGGGTACGTTTCAGAATGCTACAAATTCAGAATAGCTGCTTAAAGCTAAGCGACATCCTGCAGCATGAGATATTTCAAGCATATTATTATTATTTTTTTTTTGTAAAATAGTTTCTCCAAGAACCTAAAAAACATATAAAATAAATGCAGAAGTTACTAACTCTTTAGAAGTCCTATAACCCTCTAGCACATCCCTTGGTGCGTGCAGGTTAAAAAACCACAAACATATAAACATATATATGAACGTATGTGCACATATCTCAGTGAAGAATATAGTATGCAATTCAATATAAGCCTTACAATCTAAAAAGTACTTTATCAATCAAGAACATTTTACTCTGTACATCATAGAAGGTTGCTCCTTTCTCCTTAATTTACTAGATGTAATGATTCTTAAGTACATCCCTGTATAATTCTTATTCTAAAGAATTTATACAGGATAGTTATGCCATGGAACATTAACAAAATTACTTACCTTTCTTCCTGCTAAAAGCACGATTCATGTTGAAAATATGTCCAGTCAACTATGTTTCTGGGTTTGGCGGTGTTTTCCCCCCACTTTAACCTGCAGAACAATACACACAAGAAAACAGAAATGACCATTATTATATTTGAAGTTAGTTAGTTAGTTATCTTTACATTAAAGACAATACAAATGATTTTAAAGATTCTGAAATAATGCAGAGAAATAATAATAATTAAAAAAAAGTAGACATGTTTTGCTGAGGAATAAACTACAGAATTGAAAAGATTTACGTTTGAATGCCCTGTGGTACTTAATACAGGAAGACATTTCAAAGCTTTCTGTGAAGTTCTCATTGACATTTCAGAGATGGAGCAGGTGGTCTTATATGTATACCTGAAGAGAAATACTACGCACAAATAAGTTGGAAAGAAAGCATTAAAATGACTGTTGAGTCCAGAACTCCCTAAATCATTCGGTCCACATTTGCACTGCCCCATTGTGTGTCGTTTCAGCTGTCAGATAATTTCAAGCTATGCTTTCATCTCCATGTGGGTTTGACGTTAAAAAAAAATCACAACATAAAGTCTCCTCTTCACCCAGGGATTCAATACCAAAAAGCTGCCTTCTGTCAGCGCAACTACCTCCTTGCTCCGATTGCCTCAGGCTGTGTCCTTACAGATATCTTGATCAGATCAAATTTGGAAAAGTCAAGTGTAAATATCAGCTATACAGCTACATGTGTTTGGGGCATAACAGAATTTGCAGTAAATTATGTATTTCCTTCACATGAAAAACACTGATAGACCCTTAGATTAGTCATAACACATTATTAGAATTTTATTCTTGACCAGTATTTTGCAGCCAAAAAAAATCAATATTCCAAACCATCCCATTTTGTAATATTGATTTTTCTTTTTCAACTACAAAGATATTCTCTCCATTTTGCTCAGATCCACCGGTCAAAAGCTGCACCTCTGCCCTTACTCTGCCCTGCTATAAAGGAAGCGGTCAAAGAAAGAGAAGAAAATAAATCAAAGCACTTGGTATCAGATTCCCTCTGAAGTAAGCTGGAACATTAGTACCGCTTTGAATGAAGACAAAGTTATGCCAGCATTTCAAAGACTAGCAGCAAGACAATGATGACAGATTTTTTATTATTATTTAAGATACTTGATGCAACTCAAACACTTTTTTGTGGTGTTTGCCTTGTCTTTCAAATCACTACATCCAATACTAATTAAAGCAATTCTATCCTACTTTCCCAATATGTAGATAGTTCATATTTTTCAGATTAGGACATGTGGGCAATTACTGCTACAAAAACCCTGCATTTTATTTTCTAATAATTGTAGTTTTGGTAGGACTTCTTTTCCATGCAATACTATGCGAATGAAGGAATAAACACTGTTTACCTAACCTACAATCTATTATCCTAGATCTGCAGCAAAGCAACATTTGCTTTTGGGAGAACATTTAGCAGTTAGGTTTTGTTTTACAAAATTTACTGAGTGTTTAAGGGAGAATAGAGCTAAATAAGAAAGTGTAGTTCCCATCTAGTTATTCGGAAGTAATGCCAAGAACCTATCCAGTTGTCAGTCGACATTGCTGTTCTTGGGGAACAGAAGTGGCAGCTCCAGTAACCCATGAGAGTTTCACCCAAAGCTTCCCAAGCGTGCTGAGTTCTCCTCACAGGGAAGGCCACCAAGACAGACTTCAAGGGCCACCATCAACATCATTCAACATGATCAAGTGAAAACAACAACAGATTTGGTTTTAAATAAAGCAACAAGCGATGAAGGTAAGGCAAGTTTCTGGTTTTTAGGTGTACATATCTGAGTAGACATGTACATATGCACACAGTCAGACTGTTGCCTGGCCCATGGTTCTAGAGAAGACCTTTAAAGTACTTTGTTTAATACAAATTGTAACTATGAACACTATTAAGGGGCAAGAGGGTGACATCAGACTGTTGTAAACAGCATTGGCAAGTTTTTGATCAGGAAAACAGCTATGGTTAGACATATCTGTGACACCTTTACTCACAATATTCCAACAGGCAAATGAAACTAGTAAGCTCTAACCATGAATGTTAGACAGATTTTCTGGTAAAGCATCATTTTGCTTCTCACACTGTGATGCACAAAGGTGCTGGAAGAAACTGGGTTGCAAAGCACTCTGCTAAGAGCTTATAAGGATGCCAAAAGGAACATAGGTCAGATAATCCCATGATGGTGGGACCCACTGTCAATAAACCATGACGGTGGGGCCCTCTGCAGATGGGTGAGTCCTTCCTGTGAGACCTTTTGTTTAAGATAGGGTAAAACAGCTTCAGAGGCACCAGGGAATGGGCATGTGGACCAAAATACTTCATTACTCATCACATAGGAAGACACACCTACGTAAAGAATGTTTCTCCACCTTACTACGAGTTTTCTTCAGCTTTGTCCAGAAACCAAACCCTTCTTGGAAAAACAAACTTGCACGTGATTCTACAAAATGATTAATTAGCAAAATATGAAAAGCTACAAATCAGGGAAATTTCAGGTTACTTCAGGTTATTTATTTGGGGGCAGAAAGAAACGAGAGAGAAACAGAAGAGAGAAAAGGCTTAGAAAATATTTTAAATTAAGCTAACAGTAATAAAAATATAAATAACAGCCAAACATTCTGGGCAGCATGGACACCTTGTCAGTCTGAACAGCAATCCTGTGGCATGGCCACGCAGAGTATTAAAGCTTCCACAGCAAACCAAAACAGTAACAGGGGAAAGCCAATACCTTCACCTCCTTTTCCCTTTGTCTTCGCTGGCATTAAGCCCTTTCTTTTCATGGTGAGGAGCTTCTCACAGGGAGGAAGAAACTGCAAAATGGCAAGGGTTGCAAGGAAGTGGATTTGGTGACAGAGGTGTTTGCAGGTATGCAGTCTGGTGGGTGCAAGGGTGGTGAGGTTTGAAGCTGAAATCATCACCTAAGTAATCAATTTTTATCACTAACGATAATGCTGGTTGCTGTCTTCTAAGCTTCGCGCAGCAAAGGGAGCAGAACAAAGGGAGGCAGTGGCAGTCTTCCAGCACCGAACAGAAAACTGATCCGCCCTGGCTGCTGCAACCGCACAGAGGCATCTTCCACACAGACATCAGCACATGCCTGTGGGCTCCTTCTGAAATGTTGTGTGCTTTGCTATGTTTTCTAAACTTAGATCTGTCTCAGACAAGCCAAGAGTGAGGTTACTTAGGAAAGGGCTGAAAAAACTGCCCATGTAACTTGTCTCATTCCCACACAATAACTGGGCATTCCTCAGGATTTATTTGGGTTCCCCCACCTCTCAGCCTTTAAATGGTATGGATTATAATGATTATCTGGGCTGAACCTGTTTATTGTATAACTCTTTTTCATTCCACAATTAATTCTTTCAAGAAAACCTACCTGAAACTCCCCTGACTTGCGCCCCCCCACCCCCTTTAAAATTAAAAATAAGGGTCAAACCTGCCCCTTCCCTCTCAAACACACACACACGGATTGCACACTAAGACAAATTTAGCTTCGGAAAAAATGAAGATTTAGATTCTTTTCTCAGACCCCAGCCCTTTCAAACATATTGGATAATACTTAAAGAATGAAGCACAGAATGCTTTAAATCCTTTTTTTGAAAGGACTGCAGCGCACAGGAATGTGCAATTCATTGACTTCCAATGAACCACAGGCTTATGAAGTTATTTCTGCAGGTAAGATGAGAAAGTTTGGAACGTAGCAGCCAGAAAATTCTTGTGCGCAGTTAGACCACAACACTGTTCAAATATCGCAATTTAACATGTGACATAATGATGGAAAATAGGCAGACATAGTGTAGCAAGTAGCATAGCAAAACAGCAGGGAACAACAGCCCTCTTTTAGGGGCTCCCCCTCCTTGTGTGACAGGCATGGATAGGAACACCCGAATCTGAAGGCTAAAAGTGCTGCTCCAGCCTCCTGTTTGCTCTGAGCTCCTGAAACCAGCAGGGCAGTGCAAGAACCGCGCATGCACCACTTTTTCATCTCTCAGCCAATATAGACCTGGTACCATTGTGATGATCCTTTTTTCCTGCACAGCAAGAAGTCTTTCAGAGCACAGGTAAATCACTGCACATGCAGCACGTCTGCTGGGGCTAGAAGGGTATTCACAGAAAGTCTAAGGACAGCTTTTTGTTATGAATATCGACACTGAGAGGCTAGGAACCAGAAAATGTACGTGAAACCCATGCATTTCACACCAGATCCCCCAAAGTTCAGGCTTTTTGCCACCCCCACCCTCCACCTCCATTTCCTAAAAATAACCTCCTCTTATCCATAGAAAAGGCTTCTCAAAAAGAAAATACAGATGACTAACAGGTGACAGGTGGATATCACCAAGACAGCTGGTAGCAAAAACTATGCAGGCAAGATCAGCACTAAGTGTTGTTTCACAGCAACAAGAAATAAATTCCCCTATTAAAGTACTGGTGTAGCACTCTGAAGAAAACTTGTCTAAGTTTCAGTGCACACACCAATAAATCCTCAGACCAGCTGCAGATTGCACGATCTTATCAAGAAAAAACACAGAAATACAAAATTTACTTTTTTCACCAAGTAGATCTCGATTTTAAATCATTAAACAAGATACTTAATTTACAAAATACTGCATTTTTAGCAAGTGTATTTGTAATCAGGTAATTTTTAGCATTAGGCTGAGGTTTATTAGTGGATTACATTACTCGTGGAACAAACTGAAGTTGACACACTACAAATGAAAGACAATTTTAAAGGCAGGA